>CAMQGK010000028.1:2227500-2282500 GCA_947000775.1 Pterois miles | reverse complement strand
CTTTAATGTTATTTCCTGTTCCCGAGGAGATTCCTGGACTTGGGATTTCTTAAAGGGAAGCAGAAAAACTGCAAAGACAGAGAAGTCAACTCTGCCTTTGTTGGAGTAAAAGACCTCTTGGGTCTCCGGAGTCGGCCGGAGCCGACGGTTCAGAACACTGACTGACCTTTGACCTCAGCTACAGGGGTCAGAGGGGTCAGAGCAACTATATCAGATGTATCCATCATTTATTGGCCTGGGGGGGTTTGTGCCTTCCCACAGTTGATCAATATTCTCAGCGTACGCCTGGCTGTAGGAGTGACGGTGTTCCTGGTGGTGTTTCTCGACACGCTAACTTTCTGACTGACTGAGACTTGAGAGAGGAGGGAAAATAATGACAACGTTATTTAAAAAACAATGTTTTTCGTAGTAAAAGTATAACTTTGTTGATGTTACCAGTCTTTTAATAGCGGTACGATTATTACTATTTTTTATATTTTTTAGAGTAAGTTGAAAAAATAAGCAGTCTCTCTTTGACTTTGGAGTGGCACTAGCTATGAGAAACTGGCCGAACTACCACGTCGTGATAGATGAGAGAAGAGGGTGCGGTCAGGAAAAAAAAAAAAACCTGAGAAGCAACTTCATCTGTTTTTGTTGCCAGTTTTGCACTTTTAAGTTTACATGTGCTGTCACTTTACCACACCAGGGCAAAGACGCATCGATGAAGGGGGCAGGATGGATTTATTTTTCCTCTGAAAACCTTTGAGATAACACCAAAAAAAAAAAAAAAAAAATGAATACAAGTGCACAATGAGATTTTCTACGTGGTCCCGGACTCTTCCGACGTGTGTTTTGCCCTGGTGGTGACCATCCTCACGTACGTCAGTTTTTACGCCGGTGGGTGATTTGTCCAAAAGGCCTTCTCAAACTGCGATACTACAGAGGAAAAAGACTGGAGGTTACTGGCTCGTAGTCACCCAATAATGTAATAATTTCCTGAAACTGCAATAACATTTGCACATGATGATCAAAAAATGTGCCCAATAATGTAATAACTCAACGTATCTTCATATAACGGTTCATATGATATCTAAAAAGTTAGACCTCGTTTTGCGTGTATTTTCCTATGAATGTCCAGCAACACGTGTCAATTGCAACTTGTTACATGGATACAGTCTTTTCAAAATAAACCGTCTTCACAGGAAACAACTCGGTTTAGGAAAAGATCATGGCTTGGCTTAAAATAACTACAGAACTGCTTAAGTACGAAAGTTATGTGACAGATAAATCAATGTTAGGCTTAAAATAGCGACAGAAATAGTGGGATTTAAGAGCCAAAGTGACAAATAAACCAATGTTTAGGTTCAAATACAGAATTGGCATTAAGTACAAATGTCATGTGACTAATCAATGATTTTAGGTTAAAACAACTACAAAAGTGGCTTTAGTTAAGTATGGAAGTTAAATGACAAATAAATCAATGATTAAGTTAAAATAACCAAGAAAGTGGCATTACTTAAGTACAGAAAATAATAATAATAATAATAATAATAATAATTAGGACACTTTAAAATACACTTAAACCCCAATGTACGTGACGATTAAATTATTAGGTAAAAAAAAAAACCTGATGTAATAATTTTGACGGATAGTGTGTTAATGTTAAAAATTATTTTTTATTTTCATTTAAATGTAAAGTGTGGAAGTATTATAACATTTATAATGCGGAAACGATGGATGGTAAGTGGTACTTTGTTATCAGCTAATGGATTTTATCACATTTTCGATGAGGTTAAGTGCAAATTTTATGAAATTTTTCAGGAAATTACGAGATTACCGGATGCTCATTGATCAGTGACGTGTGATTTGGCAAAGACAAAGTGTTCTGGTATATGTGGGTGAATGTATTGTTCTCTTTAATCACAGTTTAATTAAGCTTTGCTCAAAAACAAATGTATTTATGAAACTACATTCATATCATAACACCTCAGGTTAATTTACCTTTTTTCAAAGCAGAATAAATATTGTTCAGTGCAGTTAAAGGACCAGGCTGCTGGTCTGAGACCAGCTTGGTGAAGATGCAAATAACAGAAACTTGTAGAAATATGTTTAAGCGTGCAACAAACCATCCATGTTTGCATTTTACCAACTGAGCAAAGAAATATATTCATGCAGGAATCACGTCCAGTTCCTCGTTAGTAAAGTTGTTTGCCTATCAGGGGATTTTTACGTTGCTCAGCGACGACTTTTTTGACAAATCACCCGCTGTCATTGTATATCCATCTGGTCTGAGTTTGGCTCGGCACACACAGGATGTTAAACCAGAGTCTGGAGGCTAACTGGGTTTAAGGTCTCTGAGGTGTCGACCAGCCCTCACCAGACTGCGACAATCAGCTCAGCACATCAGCATCACCTTGTTTAGGTTTATGGAAAGCTTGTTGCCGTCACCAGTGTCGTGGAAAAGTGTCTCACTGCAGCAGATCATCAGTGTGGAGACAACAGGTCAGTCCACCGCTGAACGAACACACCACGCATCGGTCAAAGACTTCCTCCTGTTGTCAGGAACTGAAGTGCTGTTTGATAACTGACTCTTTCTTTGTCGTTCAAAATGAAGCAACTTTCCCGTAACTAAGGTGCGTGAGATTGCCGTTGGTCTCCCATTTACTTTCATTCTATAGGAGAGACGGAGCAAAATAAACATCGCTTCAGGTTACTCAGCAAAGTCGCCTCTTTGGATTTGCTTGGAGTTAAACTTTAGGACGAGTATCGCCTCGATGGACACTCGCTTGCATTCTTGCCTGTGTGGCCGTGTCGTCTTATACAGTCTGAGGCTTCATTAGACCGAACACTTTTAATAATAATAGTAATATCTAAACGACCTTGGGAGTCTTTTTAAAACGGCTGCAGCTGAGCAGGTTTTTCCAGAACACCGGCGTGACGATGCTCAAAGCTTTTCTGCTTCCTGTTTCCACTAAATTATATGAAGAGTTTCATTTCAAACGTGGGGAAATAAATTCTGATTCATGTTTGGATGTAATTTTCTAGTTCAGTTTCTTAATTAGAGATGAATTAGAAATGCATGGTTTGAACCAATTTACGTTTCTAGTGCAGATAAAGTACAGTACTTTTAAAAAAAAAAGCCTCTTACATGAATAACTTAAAAAGTATTAAGATTTTTCAGACAGTCTGTTATTTTTCCCCCAGTTTGAAAAGAGACTCTTCAAATCAAACACCATGTTATTTATTTATTTATTTATTTGCTTTGTTTTCTGTTTGATTGCTTTATTTTATCAAAGATAGTTGTGGTTTTTTTGCACGTTTTAGCAGCGTCCAGGAGAAATGGAGGCCGAGTGAGACGGCTCTTTATCCATTTTGCACAGAGAAACAAAAAAAAAAAAAAAAAAAAAAAAACAGGCCGCGTCTAGCAATAACGGTTTGCCGATACCTTCGGAGTTCTTCGGAAACACTGGACTCAACGGGAGGCGTTTTTATCACTGTATGAATCTGTGGTGTAATGTTTGATAATGCACAATACCTTACTCTGGTCTGGTTTTCACGACGGCATGTTAGGGCCATTGTCGGTTTAAAAAAAAGTATATATTAATTACAAATCCAGGGGAGGAGCCAACATTTATAAAAAAAACAGATTAAAGTTGTAAATTTTGAGAAAAAAAACTTGAATATTTTCTGAGATTAAAGTGGCAAATTTACGAGAAAATTTCACAAATTTGTGAGATCATAAAGTTGTAAAATTTACAAGAAAAAAACTCATAAATTTAGGAGTAAAAAACTCTATATTTTCTGATATTAAAGTGGCATATTTTTGAGAAAGAAATCACAAATTTTTGAGATTGTAAAGTCAATTTACAAGGAAAAAAAGAATATTCCTTGAGATTAATGTTGTAAAGTGACAAGAGAAAAAATTTGCAAAAAAATGTGCAAGATTTTGAAATTGTAAATTTACGAGATAAAAGAATTTGGATATTCTCTGAGATGAAAGTGGCAAATTTATGAGGAAAAAACTCACATATGTATGAGATTATAGAGTCAGATATTTACAAGAAAAACTTGTATATTTGTATTTTATTATATTTAAGGAGGCAAAAATCACAAATTTGTGAGATCATAAAGTTATAAATTCATGACAAAAATACTAGGGATTAATATTGTAAATTTATGAGAAAACAATGTTTATTCTCTGATATTAAAGTGGCATATTTATGAGGGAAAAAAATCCCAAATTTGTGATATTATAAAGTAGATTATAAAGAAAAATAGTGGGGTGCGTGGTACCAGCAGCCACTGTCTGAATGCTCCTAAAGTGGTGTTACTATGGTAACGATGAACTTTAACCATGTTAACGCTGGCGTACGAGGTGTGATGAGGTTAATCAAAACTCGCAGAGTGAAGCGATGTCATTCCTTTAGAAAAGCAGCACTATTTTTCATTACTGTAGCTTTTTCACTCCACTGCTGTGCAGTTATTTTCTTGCAAATTTACAACTTCAAACCTGTTTTTTTTCCTCTGAATATTACCCCCCTCTCCCCGGCTCCATATTTATTTATTTTCTTCACCTACAATGGCCTGAATACGCCACGCTAGGTTTTCCTGATGCAGCGCTGACGGTGTTGCTGTGGCGTTACAGACTCACGGGTTCATACAGTGGCATGAAGCCGATGTGATGCAGTGTCACCGCTTGTTTTTATGAAGACGAAGTGTCAAAGTGTGTGTACAGCATTTGTTCAGTCTGCTCTGATCTCAATATTTCGATCAACCTCTCTCTCTCTCTCTGTCTCCGTTGTCGTGGTCACCCGAGGGATCTTTACTAAACGCTTTACTAGACTAATTTAGAAAAGTAAAAAGAAAAAAAAAAAGGTTTTACTGGCACCGTCTGGACTCTATTTCTACTAGATTCTATTGAGAATAGATAACCATATAAACTAGGTAGATACTTAAGACACTGCTGAACTCTGCTGCGAGGCGTATTTCAGGTTGCAGTTGTGCTGAAGGGCTGTTTTCAGTAGCAATAGACCCAGAGTGTGCCTGCTACATACGAACCCCAACACTCCAAGCCATGCTTTCCCACTGGTTGATTGATAATGTGCTTGATTGATGGACTGGTTGATTCTTTTGATTTCTTGATTGGCAGGCTGAGTGATTATTTGATTGGTTTAACGTTTGGCCGGTCGGTTGATGAAATGATTCTTATGCTTTTTGATACTGAACGAGGTTCACGGTCCCCTCCTCCACATCCATCACCGCTGCGACTCTTCCTCATACGAACAAACAGCACAGATTGGCTGATTTAGTTCTCGATTTTTAACTTTAAAACGGAACAAAGGGTTCAGGTTCGCCAATGTCTGCGGGAAAAAAAGTGCATTTTTTCCTGTCAACAGTTTTACTCTTCTACAATGGTAACCTATGCTTTATGGCCTGTAGGGGAATTTTCTTGCAGCACCGTGAGTGGCCACTGGTGGGAACTGGCAGCAAGACTGACTATGCAGCTCTCTTAATCCATCCATGTCTCACAATATCACTACTTGAGCAACTGCAGGAGAAAGAAAATGCACAAAATTGGCCACACATTGCATGACTGCATTCATACCGAACGAGGCGTTGCGGCGATTAGCACAGGGTTGTGCGGCGGTGTGGGAGGGTCACTTCACGGCCTGTTTAACGGCAGGCGACTGCACGACGACTAATACCTTTTGTTTCCTCGTGGCTGGGTTGTACAGCTCTAGATCGAGCGTTTGTTACACAGAGCAACATTTGAAAACTGGCACTTTCAAAAAGCACTTGGCAGGTGATTGGATGAACCATCTGTCAGTCAGACGCTTGCCGAAGCCAGTCGGGAGAAGAGCGGAAACATCTTCTAAGAAAGCCTTCATGGGCATTCTTTGCTTTTCTTTGAATGAAAAATACTCTCCAGCTCTGATGGAAGTGATGCTAGTGCAGCTACGCTAACCTGGTCCGGAGCGGCCATTGTTTTTCAGAATGAACAGTTATCAGACACGCCTAAACCACGCCCCTCGCTGCCAGCAGCTCCTCACAGGACACTGATTGGTCCGTGACCTGTCGAGCCTCACTCTCCTCGAAGCCTGACAAGATAGATTGTCGTGAAATTTCAGAGAAAAATTCTTGAATATTCTCTGAGATTTAAGTGGCAAATTTATGAGAAAGAATTCACAAATTTGTGAGATTTTAAAGTCAATTTAAGAGGAAAAAAACTAAATGTTCCTTGAGATTAAGGTTGTAAATCAACAAGAGAAAAAAAAAATTGCAAATGTGCAAGATTTTAAAGTCGTAAATTTCCAAGAAAATAAAACTTGAATATTCTCTTAG
Organism: Pterois miles; assembly: GCA_947000775.1. Taxonomy (NCBI): domain Eukaryota; kingdom Metazoa; phylum Chordata; class Actinopteri; order Perciformes; family Scorpaenidae; genus Pterois; species Pterois miles. The sequence continues at coordinate 2,276,179 of CAMQGK010000028.1, read as the reverse complement.
ATTAAAGTGGCAAATTTATTAAAAAAAAAAAAAAAACTTGCAAATATGTGAGATTATAAAGTCATAATTTTACAATAAAAACAAAACAAATTTGCAACCTGATGACAAGCTGGATTTTCGTGTGATCTCATGACATAACGAGAATCCAGGGTAACCCTGCGTTCCCGCCGCCGCAGGTTAAAAGCACTACCTACATTCACATGAATGGGAGGAATGGCGTTTTTGCCGCAACGTCTGATTTGTTGTGAATGCAGCCTGACTTTAGTGAATCTGGACCTCGGACTCTGGTTTGCACTGAGCACAAACACACAGTAGAACGTTTACTGTCAGTATCAGGACAGTAAACTGGTAAGAACAGGAAAGGAAAGATCTGCCTCTTTCTCTCCTGTGTGAAAAAAAAAAAAAATTATAAGCAAAAATAAACTCTTATTTTGGAGGGAAACTACCGTCATTGTTCTGAGCTGTGGTGCTACCGAGGGTTAGGAAGAGTCCCTACTAAGATTGGAGGGAGGGGTGTTAAAACTCAGACTGGGAATCTGCTCCTTCCTGCCTTCTTTTACCCTTTTCAAAACCAAAAGCTGCTTTTGTCACCTTCAAAATAAAACATCTACAGAACCAACGCAGAGGAAATGCACAGAATAAACGTTGTTCGTTATTATTATTACTATTGTTACTATTAACTGTGTGATAAATGCAATACAACAGTTATGTAAACAGGCAGTGAGTGATGCTGTATCTTATTTACAGTACCAGGATAATAACGATGTTTTTACTTTTTTTCGTCGTCATGGATTTGTATTTTTTTTCCAGGCATCCTCTCACTGCTTAAACCACCGTCGCCCCGTTTACACCGCATCTGGTTTCACAACGGTTGTCACACTGGTTTCGCCAGGTCTCCGGCTTCATATCAGTCTCCCAGAAACCTCATATCTGGAGAAAGTTGCCTTTTTCAGGAGCGGAGGGGAGAATATGTTGTTGATATGTTTCCCAGCCGGCATTGGGACGATTTCTCTCGTCGTCAATGTCGATTTTAAGACAGAATCATGTCGGATGATATAAATCACTACGTTGGAGGTAAAAGGTTTCTTGATACAAGTGGTTTTATGCTGTTTTTGCTGGAAAAAGTCGATCAGTTGGAGGGTGAAAACCTTGTAACTCTAAAGATTTACCTTAAGAAGGAAAAGAGAACAAACTGAGCTTAAAGGGACTTTACGGACGAATCAGAAATAGCTTGTTAGCAGTAACGTGTTGCCGTTAAGTCAGCGTCCTGTCGCTCACACTACGTAGACATGAGCGAGCATTGTTGCCGTTAGCGGACTCCATTTTTAACCGAACATTATCTGTGGTTACATACTGTTAGCTCTCTGTTAGCGGAGCTGAAAATAAAGGCACTCACAAGCACACATGTCCATTGGATTAGCCTGGAAAAAACGGCACTGATACTTCACAATAAAAGCATCTACAGGCTGATAGAGGAAACCCAGAAAGAAACGGCCCGGATTCTTCACAATAAAAGCATCTACAGGCTGATAGAGGGAGCCCAGAAAGAAACGGCCCAGATTCTTTACAATAAAAGCATCTACAGGCCGACAGAGGAAACCCAGAAAGAAACGGCCCGGATTCTTCACAATAAAAGCATCTACAGGCCGACAGAGGAAACCCAGAAAGAAACGGCCCGGATTCTTCACAGTAAAAGCATCTACAGGCCGATAGAGGAAACCCAGAAAGAAACGGCCCGGATTCTTCACAGTAAAAGCATCTACAGGCTGACAGAGGAAGCCCAGAAAGAAACGGCCCGGATTCTTCACAATAAAAGCATCTACAGGTTGATAGAGGGAAACCGAGAAAGAAACGGCCCAGATTCTTCACAGTAAAAGCATCTACAGGCTGATAGAGGTAAGCCTGAAAGAAACGGCCAGATTCTTCACATTAAAAGCATCTACAGGCAGACAGAGGAAACCCAGAAAGAAACGGCCCGGATTCTTCACAATAAAAGCATCTACAGGCTGATAGAGGAAACCCAGAAAGAAACGACCCGAATTCTTCACAATAAAAGCATCTAAAGGCTGATAGAGGGAAACCGAGAAAGAAACGGCCCAGATTCTTCACAGTAAAAGCATCTACAGGCTGATAGAGGTAAGCCTGAAAGAAACGGCCAGATTCTTCACATTAAAAGCATCTACAGGCTGACAGAGGAAGCCCAGAAAGAAACAGCCCAGATTCTTCACAATAAAAGCATTTACCGGCTGATAGAGGAAACCCAGAAAGAAACAGTCCAGATTTTTTCACATTAAAAGCATCTACAGGCTGATAGATAGTCAAGTCTCAAGTCACATCTCAAGTCAAGGCTGATAAATCCCAAGTTCCAAGTCAAGTCTATTGGCAATAAAATACTATTAAAAAAAACGTTAAGACGTGAAAAAAATTACATACAGTCCCTTTAAATTTTACACACAACAAAAAAAGAAATCCTGAAGTCTGAATTTGACTTGTTTTCTCTCCATCGGTGAGTGAATTATTTTTTGACGGGTGATATTTTATTATTATTATTATTTATTATTATTATTATTCAAGGAGTTACAAGGTTTTCCTCTGACCTCAGTGGTCCATTGGCAACAAGCGGTGAAACCTCGGTGTAACGGCGGCGAAAGCCGTGCCTCAGTGACCCCACCTTGGTGTTTTAGGGACAATAATAATAATTACAATGATTATGATATGAATATATATAAATATATATACTTTTTAGTACTTTGAGTTGAAATACTTTTTAGTATTTTGCAAATACATGTCTCTGTATATAAAACAAAAGCCTCCTGTAATAAATGAGAAAAAAATTTAATACTGAATCTGTGGTGATGGTTTTATTTTGGTGGTTTTAGTGTGATCACACTTCCTTTTAGAGAGGAGCTCAAGTCCGAGTCAAGAATGACAAGTCACAAGTCAAGTCCCAGGTCAAGAATGTCAAGTCCCAAATAAAAACTATCAAGTCCAAAGTCAAGTCTCAAGTCAAGACTGGTAAGTCCCATTTCAAGTCCCAAGTCAAGAATGACACGCACCAAATCAAGTCCCAAGTGAAGACTGTCAAGTTCCAAGTCACATCCCAAGTCCAGACTGATAAATCCCAAGTCAAGAGTGACAAGTCCCAAGTCAAGTCCCAAGTCAAGAATGACAAGTCCCAAGTCAAATCTAAAGTCAAGACCAACAAGTCCCAAGTGAAGAATGACAAGTTCCAAGTGAAGTCCCAAGCCAAGAATGACAAGTCCCAAGTCCTAAACTCCTAGTTTCCTTTGACTTTCATATCAGGCTGTATTTAGCATTGTCACCTCACAGTGAGGTCGCAGGTTCAAATCCGGCATGGGCTCCCTCCCGTGTTGTCATGTTCTCCCCGTGTTAGCGTGGGTTTTCTCCGGGTGCTCCAGCTTCCTCCCGCAGTCCAAAGACATGCAGGTTAATTGATGGCTCCAAATGTCCCATAGGTGTGAATGTGAGCGTGAATGGTTGTGTCAGACCTGTGATGGACTGGAGACCAGCTGAGATCGGCTCCAGTGGCTTCGGGTCCCCGTCAGAAAGGGCTGTCTTACGGCGAGATAAAGTGACTGTGGACAGGAGTTCATCGGTTTAAGTGTACGCTATGTTTTCACTTCTTTACCGTTCCATCAGACAGACCTTTCTGACAGGGAACTGAAGCCATTATATGGCTCTCTTTAAAGCCACCAGACTCCATTCACAAAAACAGTAATTTTACCTCTCAGGACAGGGCAGTTTGTGGTTTATAGCTGCATCCATCAGTTTGTTTGTTTGTGTTATTGTGTGACTTTTGGATTCAAAACTAACATGGCGTCCACAGCAGGACAATATGAGTGGTAGCAGTAGCTAGCTTCCCTCTCACAAAATCTGGAACTAATTTATACTGAGATCTGATCACAATGCGGGTCCAATCCAGATAACAAGAAACATAATTAATACCAGGTGTAAATGCAAAGAACCGTACTGACAGATCACGTTACTATCAGGTATAGACGGGGCCTTAGCTAAATGCTTTTCACTTTTCAAAATCACTTGTTTTCTCAGATTTATGGCGTCCAGTATCTCCCATAGCATGCTGGGTAATTCGGCCCTGTAGCAGATTGCTTTTGCACACAACACGCTCGTCTGCATCCGTCTCTCTGCGGCGTCCTCCCTCCGTCTCACGGTCGATGCAGCTTCGCCTCACCACGGCGTGCTCGCCAACGCTGCCCGCCTGTGTCATGAAGCCGAACTCATGATGTAATGCTGTCTGAGTGTGTGTGTGTGTGTGTGTGTGTGTGTGTGTGCTTAGTGTCAGAGCAGATTGAGGATGAAGCTGCCGTTGTGTTACTCTCTTCTTCGTCATGTCCTCGCAGCTTTATTTCCCTCCCGATGAGTTTTCATGGTGAGCTGATATTCTGTATTTTTCTTATAGTCAACAGATCTTGACATGTGACACGTTCCTTCACCACCATGAACACAAACGCTGTAGTTTATCCTGACTCAATCACACAAACACCGTTCTGCTGCCACTCACTAGAGCACCACATGTGGATTAATCCGCCACTGAAAATAGTCCCCAACAAATGCACTGTTTCCTCCTGTCTGTCAGATAAAAACTACAGTGAGCAGCTGTTTTTAAACATGAAACTATATATTTGTGTTTTTGAAGATGTGTGTCATCAGTAGGAACCAAAGAGCAGAGAGCCACCGACAGGAAGTCAGACAGTATTGAGAGACGGACTAACATGGTGTCTTTTCATGGCATTTGCTGACTGTAAGAAAGAAAACAATATCACTGCACATCCTGTAAGGTGAGTTTTATTAGATTCATATATTTTTGATCTACAAGTCCCAACCTAAGACTGACAAGTCCCAACCCAAGACTGACAAGTCCCAACCCAAGACTGACAAGTCCCAACCCAAGACTCACAAGTCCCAACCCAAGACTCACAAGTCCCAACTCAACACTGACAAGTCCCAACCCAAGACTGACAAGTCCCAACCCAAGACTGACAAGTCCCAACCCAAGACTCACAAGTCCCAACTCAACACTGACAGGTCCCAACCCAAGACTGACAAGTCCCAACCCAAGACTGACAGGTCCCAACCCAGCACTGACAGGTCACAACCCAAGACTGACAAGTCCCAACCCAAGACTGACAGGTCCCAACCCAACACTGACAGGTCCCAACCCAAGACTCACAAGTCCCAACCCAACACTCACAGGTCCCAACTCAACACTCACAAGTCCCAACCCAAGACTGACAAGTCCCAACTCAACACTCACAAGTCCCAACCCAAGACTCACAAGTCCCAACCCAAGATTGACAAGTCCCAACCCAAGACTGACAAGTCCCAACCCAAGACTGACAAGTCCCAACCCAACACTGTCAAGTCTCAACCTGACACTGACAGGTCCCAACCCAAGACTCACAAGTCCCAACCCAAGACTGACAAGTCCCAACACTGTCAAGACTCAACCTGACACAACAAAGTCCCAACCCAAGACCAAGTCTGAAATCAAGTCCCAACCCAAAACTCACAACTCCCAAGTCCCAAGACATCGAGCTGTGAAGTCCCAAACAAGTCATAATGCACTCTTCACCAGATGTAATGGCAGGTCCGTCTGTAATTTTTGACCCACACATTTTGCATTTTTTTGTTGAAAAGTCCCTTTGTTATTCTACCCAAGACAAATTTTTGACAGTAAAAGTCTTTCCAACTGGTTCTCAGTTACGTAACGTTAGTTCTTCATGGTTCTATCCTGCAGACTTGAGTGCATGTTGTTGGTTTGTGGACAAGTCTGGAGTGGACCTGAGGCGTTGTCAGGAAGAAGAGCGTTAACATGCGTTGATTCAGGAAATTAACTTCTTCATTACATCCGCTTTTTAAATGCCGAACTTTTCTTTCTTTGGGCTTGTGGGAAGGTTTCAAGTATTTTGCTGTCCTCCCTGAACTGCCTTGTTGCCCTTGAGCAAGGCGCTGTACTGAGACAGTGTGCGTGTGTGTGTGTGTGTGTGTGTGCGTGCGCGCTGACTTGTTTACTTGGTTATGTAACCAGTGTGTTGCGTGTCTCCAGTCATACACCCACAGAGGGGAAGCCAGAGTCCTCAGCATATGTTTAACGGAGCGTCTCCATCTGTCCGCCTGCCAAAATATGACTTCTCCGTCTTTAAGGAACAGTTCACTTTAATACAGTTAGATTTCACACGTCATTGTGGTTCATTTTTCAATACTGGCCACTTTACATTTACGAGAAATAAACTTCAGTATTCTCAGAGATTAAAGTGACAAATTTACACAAAATCTCCACAGATTATGAAGTTGTAAATTTTAAAGAAAAAACTTTGATATTCTCTGAGATTTAAGTGGCAAATTTCTGCAAAAATCTTCAGATATTTGCGAGATTATAAAGTCAAGAAAAAAAGAAACATTTCACAAATTTGCAATTCTAGAAAGTTGTAAATTTAAGAGAAAGAAACTTCAATATTCTCTGAGATTAAACTGGCAAATTTATGATTAAAAAATCGCAAATTTGCTAGATTACAGTCATAAATTTATGAGAAATAAACTTCTCTCAGATTAAAGTGACAAATTTCTGCAAATATATTTTTGCAAGATTAAACTGGCAAATTTATGATTGATTTATGAAGATTTATGAAAAAAATCACAAATTTGTGAGTTTATAGAGTCGTACATTTGCAAGAAAAAAAATCTTGGATAAGTATAGAGGAATAAAAGACACCCTGCAGTTTCCAGTCAACAAGGTTTGATGAGTGTTTCTTACAGCAGAAAGTGAGGAGAAAATGGGAAATCATTTTGGATTATGTCCCAGCCTCATTAAACCAAAACAGTAATGGTTAAACTACAGATACTAAAGTCTGTTTGAGTGCAAATTGTGTTTTTAACATCCATTTTACTGATAAATTCCCTAATTTGTGGTCTGACACTGAAAACAGAGCACACACACATACAGTAGTTGACCTTGCACGGGGTCAGTCTCTCCTGTGGGATTGTGGGTGATTTCACTCCCAGTGGGGCTGTACTGAGCACGCTCAGAAGAACCGAAGGCTAAACAGGAACAGATAGGCCGATCTGTGTGTGTGTGTGTGTGTGTGTGTGTGTGTGTGTCCTTGTGTCTAGTCAACTTTTAAAACAAACTGACAGGTGTCAGCTGAGGTCAGCAGAGTGTGTGTGTCTGTTTATGTTTGTATAAATGTGTGTGTGTGTGTGTGTGTGTGTGTTTTCATTGGGGAATTGCAGGGAATCATTAATATTACTAATTGAATAAATGTGAATATTGATCTGATAATTTACTGTTACTAATCAATGCAAACAACATGTCGCTGAGTCATTTAAAGTCTGCTTGGAGATTTTTTTATCCTGATTCCTGCATTTTTAACACGAAGACTCTTCATCCCGTCAGACTGATGTTTAGGTCCAATAATCTCTCTCAGATTTTTTTCCTATTAATTTCAATACAAAGTTTTCAGCCATTAGAGCAACTGCTGCTTTTTTCTTTGTCTCATTCTTTCCTATTTTTATCTCCGTCTTCCTGTTCATCACGTTCCTCGTTCTTCGTCGTTGCGTGTGATCGTTCTGACTGGCCCTCTCTGCTGGTTAGGATCAAACAGTGACACCAGTCCAACACACACATCACAAGTATAGCAGGACAGTTGCTGACACAGCGTAAAGGATGTGGTGTCATTTGTTCCTCTGTGGGCTTAGTCATGAAACACACACTCACACACACACACACTCACACACACACACACACTATGACAATGGTGAAGGTTGGTCTGGTTGTTCTGACTGTTTGACTGGGAAATTAATTATTAAACCCATCCGTCCTCTGTCCTCCCCATCTTTTGTAAGTGTTTGGGGAGTCCCGTGGGAGACCTTTACACTGTGTGTGTGTGTGTGTGTGTGTGTGTGTGTGTGTGTGTGTGTGTGTGTGTGTGTGTCTCCGTATGGCAGTGAGGTGTTGATGAGATGCAAAACCACCACAAAGAAACGCAAAACACACAAAAAGATGGTAAATCCCCATGAAGAGATGCAAAATGACCACAGAGGGATGCAAACAACCAGCGAGAACAAAGAGACTCAAAACTACCACAGAGACTCAAAACTACCACGAAGAGACTCAAAACTACCACAAAGAGACTCAAAACTACCACAGAGACTCAAAACTACCACGACGAGACTCAAAACTACCACAGAGACTCAAAACTACCACAGAGACTCAAAACTACCACAGAGACTCAAAACTACCACAAAGAGACTCAAAACTACCACAGAGACTCAAAACTACCACAGAGACTCAAAACTACCACAGAGACTCAAAACTACCACGAAGAGACTCAAAACTACCACAGAGACTCAAAACTACCACAGAGACTCAAAACTACCACAAAGAGACTCAAAACTACCACAAAGAGACTCAAAACTACCACAGAGACTCAAAACTACCACAGAGACTCAAAACTACCACAAAGAGACTCAAAACTACCACAGAGACTCAAAACTACCACAAAGAGACTCAAAACTACCACAGAGACTCAAAACTACCACAAAGAGACTCAAAACTACCACAGAGACTCAAAACTACCACAAAGAGACTCAAAACTACCACGAAGAGACTCAAAACTACCACGAAGAGACTCAAAACTACCACAGAGACTCAAAACTACCACAAAGAGACTCAAAACTACCACGAAGAGACTCAAAACTACCACAGAGACTCAAAACTACCACGAAGAGACTCAAAACTACCACAAAGAGACTCAAAACTACCACAAAGAGACTCAAAACTACCACAGAGACTCAAAACTACCACAGAGACTCAAAACTTCAACAAAGAGGTGTAAAATTAAAACAAGATAGAAATGACCAACAACAAAGAGACAAACGACCAGTGACAAAAAGATTAAAACCGACCACAACGAGGCGTGAAACGTTCTAAAAACACTGATTTTGTTTATCTGATTATTTTTAAAGTTTTGTTTTTGACTTCTATCAGTAATATTAATAATACTAATCAATTCCAGTAAAGTAGGTTGGAAACAAGCCAGCAGTATCTGGTTGCACTTTATTTCTAGATAAAACTGAAAGCGAGTGAAATGCTAGTATGGCTGTTCCTGTAAATATGGTGGGTCAGTGTTCCAGGGAGGCGGTCTGAGGATTTCAGCCCGTTTCTTCTCCGTCATCTGACTGACGACTACAGTATACCGAGCAGTTTACCTCGGCCTTGTGTCTGAATCTCAGCTTCAGCAGCCTCTGGTGGTGGTGACCAGTTATTCTGACTGCACCGCAGAAACAAGCTGATGAAGCTGTGACAGAAGACATTTGGTTAAAACCATATCTGTGATGGTTTTTCTTCTCCGTACTGTAACACCTACTGTAAATCATAGTATAACATCTGTCTGCAGGCCGAGCACAGACAGACAGACGGCCTACTCCCCCCCCAAAAAAAATAAAACACCTAAAAGGACAGAAACGAAAGAAAGAAAGAACGACAGGAAGGACTGAAAGAGAAAGAGCTGAATGTCAGGCCCACACTAATTGTTTCTATTTTAGAGAGTGGAGCTGCTTTCAGACTGATTTAAGGAGAGTCGCTGTAAAAGTGACCTAAAAACAAAGCAGAGAGCCGGCTGACGCTCACTGATAACACACACACACACACACACACACACAGATAACATTCACACACACTTTCTGACGCACACTACCCCAAATTTGGATTTTCTTTTGCATTAATCATCCTCATCTCAATCATTAGCATTATTTTATGATCATCAGCCAAACATCCAAATAAATTAATAAACACACTGATAAGGAAAAGAGACAAAAGAGAAGAAGAGGAAAGCAGAGGACAACAAAGAATCACAAAAAAAACAACACAGAGACACAAAACCACCAGAGAGAGACACAAAACCACTACAAAGAGACATAAAACCACCACAGAGAAACACAAAACCACCACAAAGAGACATAAAACCACCACAAAGAGACACAAAATCACCACAGAGAGACACAAAACCACCACAGACAGACACAAAACCACTACAAAGAGACATAAAACCACCACAGAGAAACACAAAACCACCACAAAGAGACATAAAACCACCACAAAGAGACACAAAACCACCACAAAGAGACACAAAATCACCACAGAGAGACACAAAACCACCACAGACAGACACAAAACCACTACAAAGAGACACAAAACCACCACAAAGAGACATAAAACCACCACAAAGAGACACAAAATCACCACAGAGAGACACAAAACCACCACAAAGAGACACAAAACCACCACAAAGAGACACAAAATCACCACAGAGAGACACAAAACCACCACAAAGAGACACAAAACAACTACAAAGAGACATAAAACCACCACAAAGAGACACAAAACAACTACAAAGAGACATAAAACCACCACAAAGAGACACAAAACCACCACTGAGAGACACAAAACCACCACAAAGAGACACAAAATCACCACAGAGAGACACAAAACCACCACAAAGAGACACAAAATCACCACAGAGAGACACAAAACCACCACAAAGAGACACAAAACCACCACAAAGAGACACAAAACCACCACAAAGAGACACAAAACCACCACAGAGAGACACAAAACCACCACAAAGAGACACAAAACCACCACAGAGAGACACAAAACCACCACAGACAGACACAAAACCACTACAAAGAGACACAAAACCACCACAGAGAGACACAAAACCACCACAAAGAGACACAAAACCACCACAAAGACACACAAAACCACCACTACAAAGAGACACAAAACCACCACAAAGAGACACAAAACCACCACAAAGACACACAAAACCACCACAAAGAGACACAAAACCACCACAAAGAGACACAAAACCACCACAGAGAGACACATACTCCCCATGATTGTGACTGTCTTTTCCATTAATCCATCTCAGTCGTGATCATTATTTTGTGATCATCAGCAAAACATTGAACCGATTAATAAACACATGGATAAGAAAGGACGACAGGAAGAGGAAGGCAGAGGAGAAAAGAAGGAGAGAAACCGGTGGTGGACTATCGGAGGGACGGACGTTTGCTCCATGTTAAGGATTATTATTAAGGAGCATTATCAACCATCCCAGAGCACATTTGACAGCAGAGAGGTGTTGAGGAGAAAGACTGAAGGAGGGATGAGAGGGAGGGAGAGACAGCAGGTGGTCTTTCTGTGGAGTTAAACTGCCTCCTGCAGGAGGACAGAGGTACTACGACAGAGGGGACACCTCCCAAACACCTGAAACCTGGACAGTAATCACACCACAATAATACTACCGCTTGTAACTTAACTGCACTTTCACAAGGAAATAAAACAAATGATAAGGTTCACTGAGTTTGTCATATCCTTAAAACTTAAATGGATTTAATTTGTACAAATTTGTTGACAACAGATGTTTTATTCACTGTACTCAGACTAATACCTCTTTTATGAAGTATAATTCTAAACTAGTCTTATATTAAATACAGTAAACCTGCAAAAAGACATTTATTCAAGTATGCTATTAGTATATTTTTAAACTTAAAAATAATATTTATGTACTTATCAGAGATATACTTAATATATACTTATAAGATCTACTATAGTATTAAGATATACCATAACAAAGTTCTCCTGATGTATACTTAACAGTATACAGAAAAGTAGAACTAGAATTGGCTAAGTATCATAAGTTCACTAATGAAAACTTACAAGTATAGTTGCAGTAATGACTGCTAAGCTAGTAGTTTACTTTATACTTTAAAGTTTACTCTCATAAACTAAAAAAAATGTATATATCTAGTAAACTACGAGTATACCTGTAAGTTCACTTGTAGCATAGTTCATATTATAGTTGCAGTACAAAATACAACTTGGGTGTAAACTAGTTGTGTACTCGAAGTTTACTACTCTCACATTTAAAGTATGCTTTTATAAACTAATATGTGGGTCAGTTAAGTCCCAAGAAGTAGTAGTACATTCAAGTATACTACTAGTACATTGACATTAGTGTACTTATTACATAAAGTATATTTGGGAATATCCTTAAGTTTTAGTATGTTGTAAGTTACAGTATCATAGTATAAAACCCAGTTACAGTATCATAATATTCCAAAACATATTTACTGTATCATACTATTACTGTTACTGTTTCCTGTTCAGACACAGATTTTGGTTTTAAAACATTTGGTCCATGGTTGCATAAAAGAAAAAAACTGGAAAATAAATAAATATATAAATAAATAGATTAATAATAATATTAATAATAATAATATTAATAATACTATTATTATTATTATTATTATTATTATTATTATTATTATTATTATTATTATTATTAATAATAATAATAATAATAATAATGTTGGAGGTAAAAAAAATGGATGAAAAAATAGAAGTCTGCTCATTTGGTCTGTGATTTATATGCCTTGCAACATGCTTCGAATTGAAAAAAATATATTAAAAAAACAATATATACTTTTCATACACACTACCTTCTTGTTATTCTTGCAGACTGCACTGCTATTAAATACTTGAGATTTATTATTTTCCACCTGGATACATTACATTAATATTAATATAATTACATTTATGATGATTTGAAAATCATCATTTTGATCAGAGCCTAAACAGGACGGGTAAGTATGAAAGTGTCCTGAAGTCTATTTAAATTGAAGTCCTGACAGTAAATACTCCAGGACGAAGCATGGCGGTAGATTTTTCAGTGGCTCAAGGCAGTTTTGTTTCCAATGCATATTTCACCACAAGTAAACCTAAATGTACTTTATATTAAAATGCATATACTGGTGGAAAATAATAAACACAGCTTTCAGTGCTAAAATAAATACAGTAGGGGGAGCTGCTCTCTTTATGCATCTGCCCATTTCTCTAATAAAACTAATAAAACCTGATGATGGTGATTATTCACAAAAATGTGATGATGAGATGAAGCATAATGATGAAGGATGTTAACAGAACGTGGAAACCAAGTGAAGTTATAGTTAGAGCAGGGCGGCAGGAGTGTGAACTGGTAGCTGGAGAGGTGCCAGTTTACCTCTTGGGCACTGCCGAGGTGCCCCTGAGCAAGGCACCAAACCCCCAACTGCTCGGGGCGCTTGTCAGGAGCAGCCCCCTCACTCTGACATCTCTCCATTAATGCATGTATATGTGTTTCAGGTCTGCATGTACCATGTACCATGTATGAGTTTAACAGAGTGTAAATTGAATTTCCCCATTGTGGGACTAATAAAGGTAGATCTACTTCTTCTTTTGTACACTTCAGTGTGGTATATGTTTCTTCCTGTGTGATTCAATGTCTGTTTCGTCATTTAAATCCCATTAAAACATAACTTTTGGGCATGAATTGTACCAATAAAGCTGAAATTATAATCATCATTTCTCTAAACTCTTCTTCTCGTCTGCTGCCACGTTTTTGCTCCTTTCCAAAGAGAGGGACGATGCTGGGAAGCTGTACCGCAATCTGATTGGTCCAAAATAACAAGAGCCAGACTTTAGTCCCGCCCACGAGCTGTTTCTCCTTCTCTGATTGGTTTAAAGTAAAGTCAATCACGGTTACTATGGACTTTGGCTTTGCTGGTATCCAAGTGAAGACGTGATTTTCTTGGTCAGCTCGTATCTTCGTTACTGAGAACAGAAAGCGGTCAGGAGCGCGGACTTTGGTCATGTTTTTGTTATAATTACAGAAAAAAGTGACTACTTAGTTCATAGAGACATAGCTGAAAAATCGCATCTGGCAATTTACGAAACAATGGCCCAGAGAAAGACTCCCAAAACCCACTCCAAAAAAGGTCAGTACCCTTTCCTTGCTAGATTCTCTGAGCCCTGAACGCATCTCCATGTCTCTCCCTCCACATTTTCATTTTCCTGCAACCAAAACCAAATATGTTTTAGGAATCTCGTAGATACATTACTCTATTCGGCTAATATGGGGACTCAATATGCAGCACAGACCACGGCTTTCTTGGCTGAATCGCCCGCGGTTCCCACAGTCTTCTTCAGGCAAAATTGAGTCCTGCTGGGCGTCTAGGAGCCAGCCGTAACCATCTGTAAAACACGTAGTTTTATTAAAATAAAGATGCTTTGTGTATTTTACCTTTGCCGAACTGAGTAGTAGGTTTTATAACGTTTATTGTCATGTCCTGATTGGTGTTTTCAAACGTGTTTGCTTTGCCACTAAACAAGAGTAAATAAAACTGGCAGAATGTTGCACGGAGTCTGGTTTGACGTTCCCGCGATAAAAGAACACGGAGCTAGTTTAGCCATTTTTGCTAACTGTCAAGATATATGAAGTATAGAAGACTAAAGCTATCTAGCTTAACGAAATGGCTGAGTTTAAATATAATGGTGGCCCGCATGACCGCTAGCTTGCTTGTCTAGCTGTAACATGTAAGTGGTCCTGTAAATGAAGCTAAGCTAACCAAGCTAGCAAGGATAACAAACCTGCTAACAACAGCTAACAAGCTGCTAACTTTTTAACAGACAGCAGTGAAGTTTATGCTTGATGTTCTGGTGTCATTTGCGGGTTTTTAGCCAGGTCCGGGGTGGAGTGGACAACAAACTCTGATAATCCCACTTTACTCACTTTATTTAAAACCTTTTAGGTGATGACACAGCTTCATTATGATCGTGAACGTGTTTCTGTCATTAGAAGTATACCTGTGGTGAGTTCAGTGACCTCCTCTTACTTGCTTTGATTTACATGTTGTTACTGTGATGATTCCTGTCGTATTCCCACATGCGTTTTGATATTTACACGGTATCCCAGTAAAATTAAATTATGACATTCATAGTTTACACCAGGGAAAACTCATTTAAGGTATTTATTTATTTTTAAACATATTATTTGCAGGATTTTTTGCCTACACAATTGAACATGGTAGATGCACTAAAGCCAAGTAGAGAAAATACAAATAAAGGGACATGGCCCACCCCACACCCACAATGAGAGACAGACAGAAAATGTATTAAATATATATAAATTATCCAGTGATATAAAATATAATTATCATACTGAAGTGGGACATTCTGCATAATGAGCACCTTGAGCAAGGCAGTCACCCGCTCACTCTGTCATGTGTATCATCATTCGCTGAGGCTCTGGCACTTTATCTCCATCGGTTAACATCAAGAGTTAACACACATACATTTTATCACCACTAATTTCTTTAACATGTTAGTGCAACTTGCAATCTTCAGGTTGTGCTGGGAATCCATCGGTATCGACCAGGTCAGACTAACTTCTCTTGAAGGAGGATAAATGACAGTCCAAACTTACGCTACATGTTGGTGAGGACAAACTGTCCTGTCCATGTTCAAAGGGGTCCCTTGAGCTCTGACCTCCAGATGTGTGAATGTAAATGGGTTCTGTGGGTCCCCACCAGTCTCCCCTTTACAGACATGCCCACTTTATGATGATCACGTGTTGTTTGGGGGAAGTCATCATTCCTGCCCATCGTCCGCCATGTTTGTTTATGCTAATGTCACATTTGATCGTGAGAGATTTTGTGATATTTCTGTTTTTTTAGTCAGGACTCCTGTTTCTTTACGATTTGATAACATAAAAATGGATGGATGTATGGCTGTCAAAGTTAATGTGAGAACAACACGTTAATGCAGTTCATTTTAATGCCACTAATTTCTTTAATGCATTAACGCAACTTGCAAGTTTTTATTGACCTCTATAAAATCCAACAAGCTGCCGTCAAAATTTTGGAGGTTGCAGCGGGCTCGGTTTTAAAGCTAGAGTGAAGATACTGGTACAAACCCAAAGAATCCATTGGTGCCAACAATGTTAAAGTAGCTCGTAACGAAGGAGGAAAAACTGTCATGTCCATGTTCAAAGGGTCCCTTGACCTCTGACCTCCAGATGTGTGGATGTAAATGGGTTCTCTGGGTCTGGGATTGTGATTAAATATTTCAATTGACAGCCCTAGTATGCATCAGATGTGAGGTATTGTGTTGGTACTAGTGTAGACTTACTTCCTTGCCTCAGTAAAGATTCACTGGTGTTAAATATTCACCTTGTGACATATAACATGATCATAGTGTGCTGTGAAGATTTCACCTATGTCCCTTTTAATTAAGGTGACATATCCCACAGACAGCTGTGTGAACGAGTGTCAAGGTTATTTAGTGGGCTGTTCTGTCCTCTCTGGCATTTCACACACAAACACAGTGTCCCTGCGTTTGTCAGCTCTAATAATAGTGTGGATCAGGTTCTGGATGGCTAGTACACTGTAGTGCTGCTGGGAGGAAGAGGAGGAGGAAGAGGAGGAGCTCTGTCTTTCTGCTGCTTAGCTCAGTCACTTTCTGTCCTTCTTCACTGCTTTTATTTTCGCCATCAACTCTTTGGATAATCAATAACGTGGAATATTTTTTATTTCGTCACCTCATTGGAACTGCTTTTTGTGTACGGTTTTATGAGTGCTGCCTCCTCGTAGTCGTTGTTGTCATAGTCGACTAAGATTTCTTTAGTTGGTTAGTCGGTTTAGTTGTAATCGACTAAGATTTAGTGTAAGATTAGTCTTTTTTCATGCTGAACAACTTATTTCCAAGAAACTTATGAGCACATCTCTGGTAAACACAAGATTTAAAGTGATACTTTTGTGTGACGCTTTTTGGAGAAACTTAAGTAAATCAATTACTTAATAAGTTGACAAAATTGTATGGCAATCAGTAATTTGTAATATTTGTTCTTCCAGGTTGTTGTTTTTTTTGTACAGTTTTCATGAGCGCTGCCCCCTCTTAGTCAGTTAGTCGTTTTGGTCTTAGTCAAGTAAGATTTCTTTAGTTGAGTAGTGGTTTTGGTCTTAGTTTACTAAGATTTCTTTAGTTGATTCGTTGTTTCAGTTTTAGTTTATTAAGATTTCTTTTGTTGATTAGTGGCTTTGGTCTTAGTCGACTAAGATTTCTTTAGTCGATCAGTTGTTTTGGTCTTAGTTTACTAAGATTTCTTTAGTCAATTAGTCGTTTTGGTCTTAGTCAACTAAGATTTCTTTAGTCGATCAGTTGTTTTGGTCTTTGTTTACTAAGATTTCTTCAGTTGATTCGTCATTTTAGTCTTCATTGACTAAGATGTAGTTTAAGATTAGTTGTTTTATATGCTTTTTCATGCTGAATTCATTATTTCTAAGAAAGTTATCTGGTAAATACAAGATTAAAAGTGATGTTTTGTGTGATTCTTTGTGGAGAAACTCAACTAAATCAACTAATTGATTAATTAGAGTGTTAATCAACGAGGACAGATCTAGTTTTCTTAAAGCACATTTTTAGTCTGGTTTTATCTGGTACTTGAACATTGTGGGTTCCATTACATTATATTCTAAAATAAATCTTTTTAATTTATTTTGATGGTGGTTTAGCATGTGACCCACCCAATGTAGGACTGGTCTGCATTGGTTCCTGTCTGGTTCTGGTCCTGTTTTTGGGTTCAGCTGAGACCTGCGACGGTCCATGCAGCGCTACCGCCACTATGGCACCTCCTACCCCCCTCACCCTCCTCAGCTCCTGTAGAGGAGATCCACGCCGATGAGGAGTGCACTGAAGAGGAGGAGTTTGAGGAGGAGGCGGAGCCGCTGATACAGGAGGAGGCGGAGCCTGTGGTCCAGGAGACAGGTAGGCTCGGTGTAGGAATGAGGTTGACCTGGTTTGGTTTGGTTCTTATCTGGCCTGGTTTGGCTTGGTTAGGAGGCATTAATGAAGAAGAGGAGGAGCCACAGACAAAGGAGGAGATACAGCCTGTTGTCCAGGAGACAGGTAGGGAAGGATTGTGAGCTTGGTTTGGCATGGATTGGTTTGATTTGGCATGGTTGGTATGGGTGTGGAAAAAATATATATATTTTTTAATGCCAGAATCGATATATTTGCTTCATTTGTGGAGATAGAAGGAAGTTACTGCTTTTATTGTTGTAGTCTGAGTAACGTGACGTCATATCCGTCCCGTAGGCATCAACCAAAACAAACCAAAGCGAGCCGAAATGAGGAAATGGAAAACGTTGGAGGGTCAGCGTGGATACGACCTGCACCCTCACATTTTAAACCCAAACTCATCCTGCAAGGGTTCACCTTAGGATTCATGGTTAACTTCTTATTTATGTCCACAAGCTTTTACCTTGTTGATTTCTATCAAACAAGCAGATATTTTTCCATTTTCTGTTCATCCAACTCTGTGTTGCATCTCTGCAGTAGGGACGTCTTCCCCAGGCTTTATTGCTTTTCATCAAACTAAGACTCTAATAAAAGACCAGGCTATTTCTGCTTTCCGTCTTGAACATTGAGGCCATTAATTAGACGCGTTTTGTGATACAAAAGCAGATAGCTATTAGCTACAGCCATTTTGGTTGTCAGTGTAGGAGGACAAACAGCTGTTGTCAACCTTCCCCGTCAGGGTCATGTTGACTCAATGTCTCTCGCTCTATTCCTGGGTCGGCCTGCCCTTTCTGGCTCCTGCCATACTTGATGTCGCTTTGTACCGTTTAAAAGAGTTGAGAGCTATTTTTGATTTGAAGAAATGAGCCCTTTGAGCTTTTGGGTTTCTTCTAACTAGTCATTCGTCAACCATGTCACAGTGTGCTAGGTTGCTAGTCATAGCTGTAAAACAGTAGATGCATCGTTGCATTATAACTAGGGCTGTCAGTAGGTTAAAATACACATTTGAAGGCACCATAAAACTGGACCCAGGTAAGATGGCCGCCATATGGCTGGTCATTAGAACGCATCACATCTACGACTACAGTACTTGTACTTCATTACCTACGTTAAAGCTCACAGATAGAAAGATAAACTCACTACAGACACACCTTAAAAAACACATCTGTATGTCCTCAGAGGGGAAGACAACGCCGGTGGAAAGCAAGAATGGAAAGAGGACGGAGAGAGGAGGAGGGGGAGGAGGTGGAGAGGCAGCAGGAGGAGGTTCTAAGTACTCCATGTTTACCTGGTTTGTGGTCCTGGCTCTGCTGGGAGTCTGGAGCTCCGTGGCCGTGGTCTACTTCGACATCGTGGACTACGACAGCGTCATCGGTGAGTAAGATGAGTTTGATAATTGTGTCATTTCACAGTGCAGGAAAGACCGAGGGATCAATCACTGAGTGTATGTATCACCATTTTCTTTCTGCACTAAGTGCTGTGGATGTAATATATATATATATATATATATATATATATATATATATATATATATATATATATATATATATATTATTTTACTATACTCATCCTCTCTCCCTAAGTGCTTCAGGTTTCCCTTCATCTAGAGCAAGTACTCGACCTTGTGCCGCCATTTTGATATTCTGTATCATAGCAACCAGGTGCAACCAAAGCGCAGCTGAAAAAACGCTTGTTGCTCTTCTTTGTTCTGCATTTAACAATAAACAAATATATAAATCATTTTAAAACTGCCATTTATAATGCAACAAGATACCTAATAATAACCTAACAATAACACATATTTATACAGCACCGAAATCAGGATAAATAAAGTAATTTTCAAAAAAAAAAACAATACTTGTGTGCCGATATGAATTGCAATTTTTAAGTATAGTGTGATTTTTGTTAACTTTTTTAACACTAGACCGGGGGGGGAAAAGTTAAATCAGACACTTGTGGGGACTTTTATTTTGGAAAATGTCTAAATGAATCCAGTAAAATGTTTGATTTTCAGCATGTCTGTAGTCAGAGACGTCCTGAAGTCAAAAAACTCAGGAAGAAAAGTTTATACTGCATTAAACTGTGACGCCCTTTAAGACGTCTGTGGCTCATAATTACCAGATTAATCAAATCAATTTTTTAAAGCCAGAATTGATATATTTGCTTCAGCTGAGTCTATGTGGAGGAAGAAAGGAGTTACTGCTTTGTTTCCACTTAAGTTTTTATTAATGATTTTCATCTTAACAACCATCGAACAAACATATACGAAATCAACACACTTGAACAGACCCATGATAGGGAGTTACTATTACATTATCCTTTCCTTATTCCTTTATCATCTCACAGTTCACCGTCCATTTAGGAAGTTACTGCTTTTATAGTGGTAGTCTGAGTAAAATTATTGTATTGCAATGATCTAGAGGAAGTATACACGTCTGACTTGGTCTGGTTTTCAAAATAAGTTGTTAGCAAAGGGAACTGTTTATACAAAATACATCTAAGATTGGATTATATTCAGCAGAAGTATAAAACCCTTACATCCCTTATAAATTAAAATGAAAATACCACTAATCTGTGAGGGAAATGTCTTCATTCTTTGATTTTTGGCTCGCTGGATAAAAGTGTAGTAACGCCAGACAATGACTGATATACAGTTAGCATTGGGGAAAATTTCAGGTAAAGATCTCGTAATCTGGTAATTATGAGCCACAGAAGTGCTTCACAGTTTAATACAGAAGATGTTTTAACAATATAGATGTTAATGTGAGACGTAAAGTAAAAATAAAGGTCATGAATGAAGTCTGATAAACAAGCATGAGGGAGTTTCATGTTGTCAGGATGCTGACAGCCGCAGCAAAACAAACATGTTGTTGTGTCACGTTTGCTGGTCTGGTTTCTGGTCTACACGCACGCCGGCGTCGCTCTATACGCTGAAGAAATGTTGGTTTTCATTCAGGAACTCTGTCTGTATGTGGTTATGACAGTCATGCAGGGCTTTCACAAGCTCTTCCTCTCAGACTCTGCTGTCAGACGACATGTTTCTCTTATCGTGACCTTCATCTCCCGTTTGACTGATGAGCTGCTTCATGAGTTACTGAGCTTCAGCCAACTTCCTCTTTAACATGAGATTAAAGAGCACAGTGTCTGTCGGCCTTGTGATCGCTGGTTTATCTGGAGCTCAGTGTGTTAACTGTAAGGCTTCCTTTCTCTGCTCTATCAGCGCTGCATATATATATATATATATATATATATATATATATATATATATATATATATATATATATATATATATATATATATATATATATATATATATATATACACACACACACACACACACACACACACACACCAAGTGACAGTGATCAGTGGGAATCAGAATATAAATCCGACATGAACAGGTTGAATCAGTGAAAATCATTGAAAAGTATGTACAGTATCAGAATATAATCAGTATACAGAGTGAGGTGTTTCCTGATTATTATTATTATTATTATTATTAAATTATGCAAAAAGCATTAGCGAAGGAAACATCAAATTATCTCACGAAGGACAGAAATCCTGCAAGTATTAGGTATTTACTGCTATCACCTGTTCCCTTGGTCTGCAAATAAATAAAAAAATGATTATTGTATAGACAAGAACAGACTGTTGTGAAACAGGATGACATTTTTCAAGAATACTTGACTCTTTTTGTAACCTTTAATATCTGACATTTTCTGGATTTGTAGTTTTATGGCCCCAAATGCAGAATCTGTGTGAATGAGTGTACAAGTACTACAGGTACTCTGGAAACGGTGACGCGGGTCGTACTATGAAGGATGGAGAGGGTGTCGTATCCTGTACAGATCAAGCAGATAACATCAGTTTCATGCATGAGGCCCGTTGTCTCATTAAATGTCAATAAAAACACTGAAATGTAAATCATAACAATGATTTAAAAGCTGAATTTGTGATTCGCTGTTGGATGACCTGCAGACCCTTCACAGTAAAAGCCTTTTCACTTTTACTGTTAAGCAGCTACAGTGTGGATACAGTCATGCAGCCCCGTGTGTCCTCTGTGAGTCTGTGTTGCGTTGTACTAACTCAGTCCGCTCTGTAATCTGTCTTCCTCTTTCCTCTGTGTTTGAATATCTGCATGCAGCCAGAGCGAAGGAGTTCCGTATGAACTTTTCTGAAGTTTTACAAGGTACGATCTCAAGATTCAAGCTGCATGTTTACAGCTCCACATTACACCGAGTCCACCACACCACTCCATGTAGAATATAATCAGAAAGGGGATAAGGTGGGGTAAAAAGTAGTAGAGATAAAGTTAACCCCTTAAAACTGAGAGGGAAGATACTGGTGTCATGTGACACTAGAAAAAATACCAACCAAGTGAGAGTAGCTTGTTGGCAAGATCGCAAAATAACGCTATGAAGTTACGCAAAGTTTTTTCACGCTTTTGTTGTGAAATGCACCATTTTTTCTGAATATTTCAGTGTAGCTGCACCACTTACATGCCCCTATACAAATGGTTTGCTTCATTTATCAGCAGTTACTTTATTAGCATGTCCTTTAATTGCATCGTGCTGTGTGCATGTGAAATGACCTGTAACAGTTCAACCGGACATCAAGGGCTTCAGTATAGTAATGTGTTGGTTTATCGTCTGCCAGCATGTTGCTAGAGGACAGAAACACTGGAGGCAGATTAATCTGGCCGACGTCCGAGGTATGACGCCAGCTAGCAAGCAGGGACATCTGTGAGCAGCCCAATGTTGCTATAAAACACGTGTCAAACTCAAGGCCCGCGGGCCAAATTGGGCCTGGCACCTCATTTTACGTGTCCTATGAGGATTGGAAAGAATACATTATGCTTATCATACAATTCTATGCTGCTATACAGAAGTACATGTCCTTAAACTACATGTCCCACAATGCATCTCAATTTTGTGACGTGCACTGAAGTGGCGCAGTGTTGCCAACTTAGCGACTCAGTCACTATATTGAATTTTCAGACCCCTCTAGAGACTCTTTTTGAAAAAGTGACTATCAACAAATCTAGCGACTTTGTCTGGTGTTATTGGAGACTTCTGGAGACTCTGGTGTGAAAGCAGGTATCGTTCTTCCTCTTCTCAACGAGCATCGGGTGCTGCCGTGGACCCTCCCCCGTCCTAAAGCAGTCCCAGTCCCAGTCCTCATCAGCGGTCCCCCCTGGCTGCAGTAACAGCAGGAGATGTTCATCCCTCCACATCCAGACTAAATGAATCCTGCATGCATGAAGCCGCTGCTGACTGATGTTAATGTAAAAATATGTTTATCACACCCCGAATTTAAAAAAGTATCACAAAAAAACCCTAAGTAACTCCTCTAGAGTGCCTCTTTTGGGCCACTTTTGCTGGTCGCAAGCCCGGATAAAGGAGGAGCGTTGGAAATATGGCGTTAAAAAAAAAAAAATCCTTGAGATGTTGTGTATGTATGTGTGTGTAACGCAGCCTTTCTCCCCTCGTCTTCCTCCCTCAGGGAAACTGACGGCCTACGACACCGACGGAGACGGAGACTTTGATGTGGAAGACGCTAAAGTTCTGCTCGGCAAGTCCACTTTCATTTGCTGTCGCGTCTGTGTTGTCTGTGTGATGCCTGACTGATGTGGTTTACCGTTGTGTCGCAGTGCCTCAGTTTCAAACAGTAACCCAGTTTCAACACTGTGTGGTGTGAACTGTGTGAAAGCAGCGAGTTATCAGCTGTTTGACGTTCACTGTAAGAGTGTGAACCGTCTGATGCTACAGGAGGTTTGAAGGCAGCTTGTACTAACTGTTAGGGGTGGGAAAAACATTAATTCACCTATGTGTACCAATTTTTTTTTATGATTTTGAATTTTTTTTAATGCTAGAATGGATATATCTGCTTCATCTGAGTCTATGTGGAGGTAGGAGGAAGTTACCGCTCTTATTGTGGTAGTCTGAGTAATGTGACGTCATGTCCGTTCGGTATCCGTCAACCAAAACAAACCTCAGAAAGTATTAAAGGGTGGAGGGTGGGCGTGGATCCCACCTCCACCCTCCACGTTAAATCCAGCCTGGTAAACACTACACATCCAGTAAAGGAGGGAAACACTTTGGAAAAGCAGAGCTAGACATCACGGCTAAAGCCGCACGCTAACTCCGTCACGGACGGGAAATGTCATCGTACGGCGGTAACGTGCGGTCCGGCCGGCCGTCGCTCTCGTCTCCGTGGTCCGACGGGCCGACGCTACGACTGTAGAGCTCCATATACTGACATTTATGTTAAATGCATTCAGACGGCCCCGATGGAGCTGACCATGGATGGATAAAGAGAACGGAGCTGACGGAGAGCTAGAGACCACCTTGGAGGAGTTAGAGGAAGTAGACACCTGGGACTACGGCCGCTTTTCAAAATAAGGTGTTAACAAAGGGAACTGGATCTACAGAATCCATCTATGGAAATCAGACTGATGGATCAGGATGTCCCTGATAAATGAAAAAGAAAATCCCACTAATCTGTGAGGGAAATGTCTTAATCAATAATTCCTGATATTGATCCTGATATATTTGACTTCAGGACATCTCTGACTACAGACATGCTGAAAATCAAACATTTTACTGGATTAAGTTAGATATTTTCCAAAGTAAAAGTCCCTAGAAGTGTATGACCCGTCGTGGTCTAGTGTTAAAAAGTTAACAAAAATTGCAATAAATCATAATATTGAATTGTACTACTTAAAAATCAAAATATACATTGAATCGGCACCCAGGTATCGTGATAACATTGAATCTGGTGAACTGTTCGGCTCAACTAACTGAACTCTGATTTTACTCGGTGTTTGATGGTGGTTGATGTTTTCTACTTAAAGTCTAACTAAGTCTGATACCGTTCCTTAGTCTTACTTCAGTCTACTAAACCTGTGAATTAACTTGTTGTAAATTCACACTGATTTGAACTCCGACTACGAAGAACATTAGGTTTTTTTTACATTGAATGTGTTATGCAATAATAACGTGTTAAATTAAGTTTGTTTTAACATCACTAATTTCTTTAATGCATTAACACAAATGATTTCCGGAGGTCGTATCGGCTCAGTTTTAAAGGTAGAGTGAAGATCCTCTCACAAATTTGAGTTTTTTTCCCCCTAAATTCAAAATATTCAAGTTTTTTATTCTTGTGCCTTTATGACTTTATAATTTTGTGTCTCTTGTGTGAGCATATTTTTGATGCTATGCTGTGTAGGGGGTCCTAGTCTCTCAGTCTCATTCATCCTATAAAGGAAGAGCTTTAACAAATAACTGTCAATCACTTAAAAATCATCACGTCAGCAGCTGATGAAGAGGTTACAGATACTAAAGATCAATGCAGAGAATTAGAGCAAAGCTGTCCGCCTCTGTTCCTGTTTAAACAGCAAAGAACCAGCAGCGACGGCGACCACTCGGTGTGTGTACCACGTACGTTCTGCACCCGTAGGGGAGTAAATAACTGTCCACACCAGCAGGTGGCAGTAGTGCGTGTTCATTGCTTCAGAAAGGGAAACAGGAAGACCGAGGATGGCGGATATACGAGCCGCTGTTATGATACGAACATGAAACAAAGCGGCGTCTGACGACCGTTTTCACTCACCGCTTTGCTTCATTCCTGATGAGATGAAGATTGACTTTACTCATTTTCTTGCTGTCCTCACTTCCGCTTCTCTTCTCGTGCACTGGCTCGTTTTAAGCTGAACAGCCAATCAGAGGGATTTCTCTCCCTGACGGACGCCGCTGCCGATTCAACATGTTGAATTGGCTGAAAAAACTCCGACTAGAGCCGGTTCTGGACGGACTGCGAACACTCGGCTGACGGATGCTCACCGACGGCCCCAAACCGTCCGACGGCCGACTGTCGGCTTGGCGTGACAGGAAGCCTGACGACACTGACAGGAAGTGAAGGCTTATTTGTTGTCTGTGGTTCATAAGCGACTTCTTTAACTCACTATCTTTCTCTTTCCCGCTTCATCATCCTTATTTTTTGCCCTGTTTTTGTTTCGGTCGCTCTCCATTCCTTTGCACCGCCTCCCTCCTTCCTTCGATCTCTAATACTTTCCTCTGTCCGTCCTCCTCCTCCTCTCGACCTCCCCCACTTTGTGCCTCATCCTTTTTGTTCCCATCCTGTCTGCATTTCTCCCCTTCTCCCTCTCTCGTCAGGCTTGACCAAAGATGGCGGCGGTAGTGCGAACGCCGAGTCGCTTGAGGAGGTTCTTAATATTTTAGCTGAGGAGGGCTCTGATTGGATCTATGGCTTCTTCACCTTCCTTTATGACGTAGTGTCCTCGCCAGTAGAGCGGGGCGAGGGAGAGGAGGAGGGGCAGGAGGCGGCAGCTGAGATGGAGGAGGAGGGTGGCACCACTTCCTCTGAGGACGGGGAGGTCAAAGGGGTCATACTGGACCTCCAGAACCAGTAGGAGGACAGGAAGCACAGCCAGTAGCAAGGCTCCCTGGTCCCAGTACCGACCAGTGAGGACCAGACTGGGATGTAGCCCAGCCCAGCTGGAGGAGGATGGGAGTGTGATGGAGGACAGGCTGGTTTCCAGTGCAGGGCCAACCTGGGCCGACTGGTGGTACAGTCCTTTAAAAGAAAGTAGAACAGGACTTAAAGTCTCTGAAAACACCACTTTTGATTGAATAATCCAGTACATCTATTTGATAGTACATAATATAGTATCAGCCTGCACTGGATTATGATATATTTTGGTATTTGTGTATACTGTAGGTTGCCCAAGATTAAGATAATAAATCACATTCCTGAACACTGGAAATTTAGTGTATATTTTACACTAAATTTCCAAATTATTCATCACAAGATTTTAGTCACCTTTACTTAACTTTTTAAAATAACTCTCCTGCTTTATTTGCATTTGTCATGTTGTTGTTCAGGTAAATTGTTGGTTAGTAAAAGAGCTGTCGAAGCTACAGCACACTAATTTGTTTTAACGCCACTAATTTCTTTAACCTTGGCATTGTGGTATGAGATATTATTCAGACCTTGATGGAACATTAAATAGTGAACTTATGTGGGGGAGAAAATACACATAAATACTAAACCTTATGGCATGTTAAAAGTATGCCCAGAGTCTGTAAATGTCCGGATATGTACCGAGGGAAGTTAAGCTTGAGAATTGAGAAAAATAAATTCACAATTCTAATATAAAAATCTAACATTTTTAATAGTGAACATATTTAGGGAGGAAATACTCAGAGTACTAAATCTTATGGCATATTTTGGTTTAGAGGATGCCTGTAAACTTTAAGACATGTTCCAGAGGGACGTTAAGATGGTGAATTTGTTGTGTTTTTTATTTCATTTATTTATTTATTTATTTGCAATATAAAAATTGTACATTTTTCATAATGACCTTATTTGGGGGGTAAATACACGTACTGACTAAATCTTATGGCGTATATTGGTTTAAAGGATGCAGAGGGTCTGTGACAGTGAAACCGGTGAATTTTGATGTGTGTATATATGTAATTTAAATCTTTTTTTCCAATATAAAAATCATACCTTTATAGGATTATATATATATATACTCAAAAATGTGACATGCAGGAAGTCTGTGGAGAGGAGCTGGAGGCCTTTTTTGGAGCGAAGTCTTTTATTTTGGAGGGGGAGGGTCATAGGAAATGTACAATACAATGTTATATGTCAGCTCCTTTAATTAAAGTTGATTTATTTCATTTCTTTTAGAAGGGATGACAATTATGTCTGCTATGACATGGTGGATACACCCTGCATATATACTCTATTCTACTCTATATTTCCATTTTATTCACATAAATTCCTGTTAATTCCCATGGAAAGTTTCCCATTTTGAATATTCCCATTTTGCAACCCTAGTTGTGGTCACAGCGTTTCCTGGTGTGACTGTTTTGTTTCTGGCTTCAGTATCAAACCGTCTGATGTGTGTTTGTCGTCCTAGAAGACGAGACGTTAGAGGACACTGATCAGGACGTTAAACTCCCTAAAGGTAGATCCTGTTATTGTGTGTGATTTACTGTCTGTGAGCTAGTTCGAACCTTTTCATCTTATCCATCGTGCATTTGTTGACTGTTGCTGATAATGTTATATTTGGTATGTAGCTGAAGCAGTGGAGGCTGCTGCTAGAGGGAATACAACCAGAGGTATGAAAGCTTACCGCCTGCACGTCTGAAAGAAAGACTAACAAAGACTTTTCTTTTGGTCTGACTTGATATTTTCAGGCACGGCTTTGGTTTAACAGCTGATTTGACAAAACAGATACGCTGTGTGCTACTTTTATTGGATTAAATCCTTTTGTTGTTGCCTTGCAGACACACAAATATTTAATTTAACACCAAGAGGGGAGGGCGATATGATATTCCATGAAACAACATAAATGCCATGCCATTTATGCCCTGGTATCTCTGTATGTACTAGATCATTGTGGTCCATGCTGCAGATCAATAAACAGGACTGTTTTATGGTTATAGAGGATTTTTGTATGATATGTGCATCGATGTAATGAAGTACATGTGATTTCTTATTTTCTTAGTTTATTTTGCTGAATTAGTCAAAAATGTTGATCTCTGTCTTATTTTATTCATAAACAATTTCTCAATTGTTTTTTCTGAAGATGCGTAATATCACAGGATATATTAATATATACGATGAGATAGAACTTTAGTAGGAGGGAAATTGCTGTACAGCAGTTACAATGTGGAAAAAGTGGCAA
Source organism: Pterois miles (assembly GCA_947000775.1). Taxonomy (NCBI): domain Eukaryota; kingdom Metazoa; phylum Chordata; class Actinopteri; order Perciformes; family Scorpaenidae; genus Pterois; species Pterois miles. The sequence continues at coordinate 2,247,743 of CAMQGK010000028.1, read as the reverse complement.
AAAGAAAAAGCAAATATAAGTATATAATATAAGTCACACATATTAACAGTAAGGTGCAAATCCAAAATATATACAATATGCTATATATATTGCCAAAATCAGTATGGATCATAAAATATAAACAGTTAGCAGTCTAGGTGGGGTTGCACACTGTATACAGTGGTATACAGAGTGTGTGTGTGTGTGTGTGTGTGTGTGTGTATTATATAATATATGTATAAAATATATAATATATATAGTGCAAGAGTACATGGTTAATACATGTTATAGAATACATATAATCTATGAGCTAGTAATACTAATATTTTAATTAATTAATTAATAATCCTAATCATTCATAACAATTAACAGAAAAAGTTATTGATGACAATTTTGATAATTGATAATGCATTTATCAAGTTAAGATGTCGGCTCCCAAATGTGAGAATTTGCTGCGTTTCTTTGTTTAATATCATTAAAAAGGCTGTGAAAGTTAACTCATTTTAATGCCACTGATTTCTTTAATGCATTAATACAATTGATTCTTCTGAGGTTGTAGCAGCTCAGTTTTAAAGCTAGAGTGAAGATATGAACCTGATGGATCCATCAGTACCAACCAGGTCAGACTAGCTGGTAGTGAAGGAGGTTAAATGAGGCTCCAGACTTGACCTCTGACCTCCAGATGTGTGGATGTAAATGGGTTCTCTGGGTCCCCACCAGTCTCCCCTTTACAGACATGCCCACTTTCTGATAGTCCCAGTCAGTCTGGATCAAGTACAATACTTTTTTCTATCAAAAGTGCATTTGACACAATTATTAAATATATATAATATATTACACATTATATATAAGTATTAATACCAGCATGTACTGTGTGTTGATGTCATGACAGTGATATCACATCCTTTTCTAAACCTTCCCTGGTTGCTTTGTGTGATCACGTTAACAAGATAATGTACAACGTGTTTGATTGATTGTGAGCGAAATTCACACTGTGGCTTAAGTTCCACCTTAAATCCAAAACCTCAGACCGCCCAGTCAGAGGCGCCCGGCTGCGCTCAGCCCTGAGGGAAGAGCTGAGGATGATCCACGAGAAGATGGAGGCCAAGAGGATCGCTCGCATCGCCCTGGCCGAGATCATGTCCTTCATCGCCGAAGAAGAGGAGGAGAAGGAGAGGGCCTGGGCGCTGAAGATGAAGACGCTGGAGGCTGCATGGGAGCAGCTGAGGGAGGAGAGGAGGAGGGAGGCAGAGAGGGTGGAGAAGGAGAAGACGGAGAGGGAAGCAAAGGAAATAGCAGAGAAAGAGAGGTTGGCTCGAGAGAGGGCAGAAAAGGAGAGACAAGAGATGGAGAGATTGGCCAAAGAAGAGAGGGAACAACTAGAGCAAGAGAGGACTGAGAAGGAAAAGGTGGAGAGGGAGCGAGAGAGGGAACAACGAGAGGAAGAGAGACTGGAAAGAGAGAGGGCTGAAATGGAGAGGATGGAGAGAGAGCGCATTGCAAAAGAAAGAGAAAGAATAGCCAGAGAGAAGGAACAGTTAGAGAGGGAGAGGCTTGAGAAAGAGAGGACTGCCAATGAGAAAGCCGAAAAAGAGAGGCTGGAGAGGGAACGCATCGCCAAGGAAAGGGCAGAAAAAGAGAGGCTGGAGAGGGAACGCATCGCCAAGGAAAGGGCAGAAAAAGAGAGGCTGGAGAGGGAACGCATCGCCAAGGAAAGGGCAGAAAAAGAGAGGCTGGAGAGGGAACGCATCGCCAAGGAAAGGGCAGAAAAAGAGAGGCTGGAGAGGGAACGCATCGCCAAGGAAAGGGCAGAAAAAGAGAGGCTGGAGAAGGAACGCATCGCCAAGGAAAGGGCAGAAAAAGAGAGGCTGGAGAGGGAACGCATTGCCAAGGAAAGGGCAGAAAAAGAGAGGCTGGAGAAGGAACGCATCGCCAAGGAAAGGGCAGAAAAAGAGAGGCTGGAGAAGGAACGCATCGCCAAGGAAAGGGCAGAAAAAGAGAGGCTGGAGAAGGAACGCATCGCCAAGGAAAGGGCAGAAAAAGAGAGGCTGGAGAAGGAACGCATCGCCAAGGAAAGGGCAGAAAAAGAGAGGCTGGAGAGGGAACGCATCGCCAAGGAAAGGGCAGAAAAAGAGAGGCTGGAGAAGGAACGCATCGCCAAGGAAAGGGCAGAAAAAGAGAGGCTGGAGAGGGAACGCATCGCCAAGGAAAGGGCAGAAAAAGAGAGGCTGGAGAGGGAACGCATCGCCAAGGAAAGGGCAGAAAAAGAGAGGCTGGAGAGGGAACACATCGCCAGAGAGAGAGCAGAAAAAGAGAGGCTGGAGAAGGAACGCATCGCCAAGGAAAGGGCAGAAAAAGAGAGGCTGGAGAGGGAACGCATCGCCAAGGAAAGGGCAGAAAAAGAGAGGCTGGAGAAGGAACGCATCGCCAAGGAAAGGGCAGAAAAAGAGAGGCTGGAGAAGGAACACATCGCCAAGGAAAGGGCAGAAAAAGAGAGGCTGGAGAGGGAACGCATCGCCAAGGAAAGGGCAGAAAAAGAGAGGCTGGAGAGGGAACACATCGCCAGAGAGAGAGCAGAAAAAGAGAGGCTGGAGAAGGAACGCATCGCCAAGGAAAGGGCAGAAAAAGAGAGGCTGGAGAGGGAACGCATCGCCAAGGAAAGGGCAGAAAAAGAGAGGCTGGAGAAGGAACGCATCGCCAAGGAAAGGGCAGAAAAAGAGAGGCTGGAGAAGGAACGCATCGCCAAGGAAAGGGCAGAAAAAGAGAGGCTGGAGAAGGAACGCATCGCCAAGGAAAGGGCAGAAAAAGAGAGGCTGGAGAGGGAACGCATCGCCAAGGAAAGGGCAGAAAAAGAGAGGCTGGAGAGGGAACGCATCGCCAGAGAGAGGGCAGAAAAAGAGAGGCTGGAGAAGGAACGCATCGCCAAGGAAAGGGCAGAAAAAGAGAGGCTGGAGAGGGAACGCATCGCCAAGGAAAGGGCAGAAAAAGAGAGGCTGGAGAAGGAACGCATCGCCAAGGAAAGGGCAGAAAAAGAGAGGCTGGAGAGGGAACGCATCGCCAAGGAAAGGGCAGAAAAAGAGAGGCTGGAGAAGGAACGCATCGCCAAGGAAAGGGCAAGAACTGCTCAGGAGAGGCAGAGATTAGAGAAAGAAAGACTAGAGAAGGAAAGGGTTGCAGGGGAAGATAAGATGAGAATGGGGAGGGAGCTGCCGGCGAAGGAAAGAGAGCAAATTGCCCAGGAAAAGAACAGAATGGAAGAGGTGAGACTAGAGGAGAGGACGGAGCTAACGGAGAGGCAGAGGCTCGCCAGAGAGAAAGCTGCTCGGGCCAAGATGGAGGCGGAGAGGCTGGCGAAGAAACAAGAGCTCCTCGAGAGGAAACCAAACGCTTCCCATCCGAAAGCTCCGTCAGCACAGGAGAAAAATGGCCGAGCGAGTGTGTCAGCAGTCCGGAGGGAGAGGAGCATGGTGGAGGAGAAGATGGCCGTCGGCGGGAAACGAAAATGACACTGTGGATCTAAGTTACTATCTCTCTAAATGGTGCTAGAAGAGGTTGGACAGGAGAGTTAAAATCTCTCCCCATGAGTTAAAGCCTTTACACACCGGGGGTGTTTTTTTTCATTAATTAAACGCACATCTGGATATTTGTTTCTGATGGTTTTCACACAAACAGGAATATTATTTGGCAAAAACGCCCCATATTTTTTCTCGGACAAGGTCACCTTTCTGAGGAATCTCCGTAGTCCAAACCAAGACGGAAACCTTGATCCACTCCTTCCATCTTACCTTTCACAATAAAAGCCCTAGACATATAGTAATCACAGGGGAGTATTTTGCATTTTCTTTTCGTTCTTTCATCGCGCCGCCGGTGTGTAAAGACCTTAAGGAAATTTAAAAAGAGATTTTAGAGGACAGAACATTTGCATCGCAACAGAAGTTTTTCTTGCTTTAGTCACGTACATATTTGCTGTAAACTAGAGCTGTCAATTGATAAAAATATTTAAAAGTGATTAATGCCAGTTGTCCATAGTTAATCATGATTAATTGCACATTTTTTATTGTTCAAAATGTACGTTTAAGGGAAATTCATGAAGTACTTAATCCTCATCAACATGGGTGTGGACAATTATGCTGCTATATGTAAATGTTTATATATATTTTTATTGTAAATCAATTAACAGCACAAAACAATGACAGATGTTGTCCAGAAACCGTCACAGGTTTTGACTTAAGCATCAAAAATAAGCTCAAATCATAACCCAGCAACAACGGCTGACCCCTTTGAAAATGGCCCTGTTGGCCAGTTTTTCCTCGCCAAAATTTAGCGCAAGTTTGGAGCATAATTTAACCTGCTTCACTACAAGCTAGTATGACACTGTTGGTAGCGATGGACTCCTCAGGTTTTCTGGTTTCATTTGTTGCCAGTTAACTTGAGCCCACAACACCCAACAATTGCAGGTTAATGCTGTAAAGAAGTTAGTGGTGTTAAAACAGATGTGCGTTGCGATGAATCCAACAACCAGGTCAGACCAGCTGGTAGTGAAGGACGGTAAATAGGAAAAACTGTCATGGCTATGTTCAAAGGGTCCCTTTGATCCCTTAATTGATTTCCAATAATAAATATATACATATATTTGCATAAAGCAGCATATTTGTCCACTCCCATGTTGATAAGAGGATTAAATACTTAAAAATCTCTCTTTAAGGTTCATTTTGAACAGATAAAAAAATGTGAGATTAATTTGCAATTAGTCATGATTATCTATGGACAATCATGCAATCAATAATGATTAAATATTCACATATACTGTATACAGTACTATATTTTTCACACTATAAGGCGCACCAGAGTAAAAGGCTCATCAAGCGAAACAAAACAGTCAGATAAGTCAAACTTTATTCAGTTCATTTAACAACTCAATAACTTAAATAACTCCCAACATTTTTCAGTTGTAACACATGAAATACAAAACAATACACTCACTTTTCAGTTCGTTCCTCGTCTACAAATCCATCAAATCCTTCATCACCGGTGTCTGAGTTAAACAGCTGGGCGATTTTGAGTGCGATAAATACGTTTTTTGAATTTATAATATGCATTGACTGCTCGACAGATGCTAAAGTCCTGAGCCAACTGATATTTCTTCTTCACAGAACTGAACACTTTCTAGTTAATGTGGAAAAAAAAATCTTGAAATGTGTTTAGCAGGTAAAAAGTCAACAAAAACAATGTTTAAAAAAACCCATAATATTAATTTCAAACACTCAGATTTCTTCCTACTGTTTGTCTGTCGGGAGCGTCTTGCTTCCGTTTGCATGTTCGGTTTAACTGTAGAAGATTTTTAATTTTTTTTCTGTGTGAGTTTTATTTTGGTGAAGAAAAAGTGTGAAAAAACTGAGTCGAGGTTTGGAAATGATGATTTTAAACTGTTATTGTGCACTTTCCACAAAACACTCAGGATTTACTTTGACGGGATGGAAGATAAAAAAACATAAAGCTAAGATTCAAGTGCTGCAGAAATGTGGTGCAGATTGTGTTTTACAGATGTATTTAAAAATACTGACATAATTAATGAACATTGATTGTTCAAGTTTGTTGTATTCATCAGATTCCCATCAGTCTGTGGCATGTGATATATATATTATATATTATATATTATATGAGGGTGAAAGTGTCGTCCTCCATGACACAGAGAGATCTGATGTTATTGAAAAACCTCATCAGTGTTGAAGCGATGAAGGAATTCACTGAAGAGTTCACCTTAAGAAACCACTTAAGAGATTCATTTGTTTAGCTGTACTTGACAGTTTGAGTTGCTGCGTTGTGCTTATTGTGTCTTAAATTCAGATCTTTGCCAGATTTGATTGTTGTTTGGTTTCTGGCTCTGATCTTTGTCTGGTTTTCTGGGAAGTTCATCTTATTATGTTATTGAGGTTTTGAGCATTAGTTAAATGTCAGTCATTTAGAACTGGTCTTCCCAACCTGGGGGTCACGAGATTAATCTGAGGGGTCGCCAAACGGGTCAGCGTTTTAGATCAGTGGTTTCCAACCTATGTCCTTAAACCCCCCATACTCGTTTCTAAAGAGATTCAACATCTTTTTGAATATAACTCGGCATTTTTGTTAACACAAATGAACTAATGACGTCTTGACGGATTCACCAAGCAAATGCAGATACATAATATGATCTATTTTTTTATAACAACTTAATCAATTTACTATAATAACATTAGAGCTCAAATAAATTTGTTGTCATTGTAGTTACATAAATGTAATTTATGCTGTTAGACTGCTGCAAGACTGCTCTGCTTATGCATCATTGTGCATGAGTTACGATCAGAAAACATCAATAGTTATGGAGGAATGAGATGCCGAGGAGTCGGACGACTAGGAGCCGGTGCTCAACGGGAGCTGATTCGCTGTTCCCAACCCTAGCGCTTTCCCTGCCTGCCAAAATGGTGGATGGCCTGATGAACTTTTCCGCCACTGCCAACAGTTTACCCATTTTTGTTGGGTGGTGGGTGCTAATTTCAGACCCTGGTTGGGTCCTCCATAGTCGCAAGATCAATCTGAGACGTCGCCATTTGGGAAGCAGCAGAATTATAGTTACGCCGGTTTAGTTGAGTTTCATTTTGTTTCTGTCTAGTTTGAATGAAATGGCCACTTGGGCACCTCGGCAGAAGTCTGCAGTCTCCCAGTGCCGTTCTCGTTCTGAAATTGTTTTACTCATGAAATACTGGGTAGTTTTACAAAATGAAGCCACCTCAGAGCAAAATCTGAAAGGTGATGAGGGGTCACAAGATGACAGGAAAAAGGTTGGGAACCACCGATTTAGTGTCTTTTAATGAGAAGAGCTGTAATAGCTTGTAATAACTAATATGTACAGTAGAGGCGTGTAGGGACTCTTAAGGATGCACCGATCCGTTTTCTCTGTCCCGATACCGATACCTGGGCTCTGGGTACCGACCCGTTACGAGTGTGTAATAAGCTGAATGTCTCACTGTGTGGAAGTGACTGGGATCATTCATCATCATCAGTATGAGGCCTGACTTAAACACTGCTTTCCTAGCTTTGTAAATCCAATAAATACATAAATATGAAGTTATTGAATCATCTTTATTATTAAAATAGTAAATCGTACACCAGAAACTTTGTTTAGCTTCAGAATTAACAGGATTACTATCAGGTGTTAACCTTTTTAATGCAGCAACAATCTTAAACAAGAATTAAAAGTCAGTATCAGCCACTTGCTCTAAGAAAACCGAAAACAAAATCAGTTTATTTGATCAGCAGAAGTTTCAGAAACACAGCATCAATTCATCAGTTCATCCTCGTGCCCTGAGCATTACTAAGTACATCGCAACTCAAAAAATACTGTTGTTTTCCTTCAAACTGTGAGAAACTCTGATAAATAAGTCTTGGTTTTCAAATAGGCCTTGTCGTCCCTCTTGGTGTAAATGAGCTGCAGAGAGATGTCTGGTCCTCTGCTGCAGCCCTGCAGACTTAAAGCTTAAACATGAGTAATGAACATCACATCCTCCTCCTCCCTCTATTCAGGGCTATCTCCCTCCACCACAGCTTCCTCCTCTGTTCGCTCTGGGCTTTCGTCTCTCAGCTCTTGTTTCCTTCTAAAGAAATACAATCGGGCTGCTGTAGCTGCTCCTCCTCCTCCTGAAAGTGACAAATAGAAATGTTTGCTTGATGAATTAGTTGAAGTAGAACACCTACTGTTTTATTTAAGGCACTGCTACGCTGGGAAACCAACATCAGTTATGAATCATGTATGCAAAAATAATTCCTCCTCCTCCTGTTTTATGTCTTTCTTGCCTTTTTAGGCTCAATGTGGGTTCTAAAATTTTTGTGTCAGCTCTTTAATTCAGTAAAAAAATGGCATTAGCATTGTTTAAGAACGGCTTTAAAATGCAAAAAGATATTTTAAATGAATCCCCAGCACATGATACTTAAGAAAGATGATCATTTTCACCTTGCATCAAATGTGCTGGTATTCTTTCAAAGCCTAAACCTTATTTTATAAAGTCTTTGCTTGTGTTCATTCTCTGTCACCATTAAAGGTGCATTGTGTAAGATCTGGCCAGAAATTTAAACATTCAACACGTCCTGTCTTGTAATACCACTTCCTGTAGAGGTGATAGTGAGTCCCTGTAGTCTGCCCTCAGTCCAACACGAGACGACGAAGAAGTAGAGCTAGAGAAGAAGAGTAAGGCCGGCTGCGTTTCTGTCATTCAGCGGATGTACCAGCTCAGTTTTAAAGCTAGGGTGAAGATCCTGGTATCAAACCTAGAACCTAGAGAACCTGATGAATCCTTCGGTACCAACCAGGTCAGACTACTACTACTACTACTGCTACTACATCCTGGTCTCATCTGAAACTAGAGAACCTGATGGATCCATTGGTACCAACCAGGTCAGACTACTACTACTACTACTACTACTACTACTACTACTACTACTACTACTACTACTACTACATACTGGTCTCATCTGAAACTAGAGAACCTGATGAATCCTTCGGTACCAACCAGGTCAGACTACTACTACTACTACTACTACTACATACTGGTCTCATGTGAAACTACAGAACCTGATGAATCCATCAGTACCAACCAGATCAGACTACTACTACTACTACTACTACTACATCCTGGTCTCATCTGAAACTAGAGAACCTGATGGATCCATCGGTACCAACCAGGTCAGACTACTACTACTACTACTACTACTACTACTACTACTACATCCTGGTCTCATCTGAAACTAGAGAACCTGATGGATCCATCAGTACCAACCAGGTCAGACTACTACTACTACTACTACTACTACTACTACTACTACTACTACTACATACTGGTCTCATCTGAAACTAGAGAACCTGATGGATCCATCGGTACCAACCAGGTCAGACTACTACTACTACTACTACTACATCCAGGTCTCATCTGAAACTAGAGAACCTGATGGATCCATCGGTACCAACCAGGTCAGACTACTACTACTACTACTACTACTACTACATCCTGGTCTCATCTGAAACTAGAGAACCTGATGGATCCATCAGTACCAACCAGGTCAGACTACTACTACTACTACATCCTGGTCTCATCTGAAACTAGAGAACCTGATGGATCCATCAGTACCAACCAGGTCAGACTACTACTACTACTACTACTACTACTACTACTACTACTACTACATCCAGGTCTCATCTGAAACTAGAGAACCTGATGGATCCATCAGTACCAACCAGGTCATATTAACTAACTGGGAAGATTACTAAACAACGCTATAAAATTACACTAAATTCTGGTGAGGAAGGGGTCCCTTGACCTCTGACCTCCAGATGTGTGGATGTAAATGGGTTCTCTGGGTCCCCACCAGTCTCCCCTTTACAGACATGACCACTTTCTGATAGTCCCAGTCAATCTGGATCAAGTCGTAGTCCAGTCAGCACTCTGACACACTGACAGCTGTTGTTGCCTGTTGGGCTGCAGTTTGTCATGTTCTGATTGGAGCAGATTTTTGATGCTAAAGTCAGAACCTGGGAGGGTTTCTGGACAATATCTGGTATTGATTAGTGGTGTTATTGATTTACAATAATAAATATATACATACATTTACATAAAGTAGCATATTAATCCACTAACATGGTGATAAGAGGATTAAATACTTGACAAAACTCCCTTAAAGGTTAATTTTGAACAGATAAAAATGGGATTAATTCGTGATTAAGCGTGATTAGCTACTGTTAATCGATTAAAATAGTTTAATTGACAGTCTTAATGAAAGCACATTTACATAAAGACTCAGAAGCTTGATTACTTGATAGTGAGGACTGAATAAATATAATACATATTTTGGTTTTTGGTAATTGCTGTTGTGTCCATCTCCATCTTGTCATTGTTTAGTGTTGTTGATGGATTTACAATAATGAATATACATGTCTTTACATAACGCCGCATATTTGTCCACTCCCATGTCGATAAGAGTATTGACAAATATCCCTTTAAGGTACATTTAGAACTGATCAAACACATGATTCATTTGTGCTTAAATATTTTAATGAAGAAACAGGCCTATATTTATTTTGTTACGTATCGTGCTGTATAGCCTATAGGAACTGTTGGTAAGGAAGTACTGATCCGTGGCGGCTGGGGTCGAGTGTGAAGGCACCACTGTGTCTGATTTCTGACCCTTTAACCACTGAACAGGGCTGAAGGTGGCAGAGAGACCACGCGTGGGAGACTCACCTGAGGACAGGACAGGTGAGGACACACACACACTGGGACAGCAGTCCTCTGGGTGTCTCCCAGACCAACGAGCTCACGCTGACCTGATACCCGAGACAACCCCCCGGTGGCTGTTTCACCTCGTTCCCACCGGTGAAAGCAGAGTTGAGGGCGTCTGCTGAACGTAACTGATCCCAGTAAACTGTGTCACAAAGCAGCTTGACACAGAAACTCAGAGGCTTCATATCAGCTCCACCTGCTTCACCCTCACAGCTGTGATCACCAGGAATCTAACTAAGTACATGTACTCTACTACATAGTACTGTACTCGAGTGCTGGTATTCACATTTTCTGCTACTTTCTACTTCTACCCCACAGCATCTCAGAGGGAAATATTGTACGTTTTACTTGGTACATTAAGTATATTTTGATATTAATACTTTTGTACTTTTACTTAAAGGGGTGGTTGAGTTTTTTGAGGTTTTTATATCATGTATTTAAATGCCAACATTCAAACTATGTATGTTTTAGCGTCAGAATGCTATTCAAGCCCTTCTGAAAAGGTTTTACCACCTGATCTGATGGCGGTTTCTGCATGATGGCGCTGCTGCGTATACAGTCCACCCGGGGGGGCATATTCTTCCTGGGGGCCACACGGGGGCCAAACAAATGCTGCCTGAAGTCACCTCTGTTTTATCACTATAGGAAACATACTGTTGTCCGTATTGTTCAGCATTTATTATACTGAGAATCCCTCCAAACAGATTATTAATAAAATGACATTATATACAGGAGTCTATGAACCGTACAGGACTGACTGGTTAGGGTAGGAATGTTTCCATTAACTAAACTTAACATTTAACTGAACATTAACACTTACATTTAACATTTATCTTAACATGAACCCTTCCCTCTCCTCCTGTGGTTCCTCTCTGCTTTAGTATCGTAGCCAGCAGCCCCTCGGCTGTCCTCTCCTTCTCATCTCCAGACAGCTTTCTGGATCTTTCTGCAGGTTTTATCTCAAAGTGACGTTCTAGTTGTTTTCTTTGAATTCAGCCACATGTTTGTTGCAAACTAAGCTCACAGCTTTATCACCAACCTCCATGAAAAATACTTGTCAGTCCATGAGTTATTATAGACGAGTCTCCTCAGGTCAGTTTACATCAGTGTCAAGTGTGACAGGAAGAAGCACACTATCAAAACAAAAGCTATTTTCTTTACCATCAGACCCGTCACGAGGGCTGGTTCTGGCCTGTGGGCCTCATAGTGCCCAGGTCTAGTCTACAGTATAGAGCTGTGTTCAGACTAATATCCATAATATACATACAACCCCACTTCAAAAAAAACAAATTAACCAGTTCAGGTATTTCCAAACTTAGCACAGATAGCGCTGCCTCAGCTGGTGCTAGTGTTATTAGAACCTTATTGATTAGCTCACTGTGGTAACCTACGTCACTGCTGTCTGCTCGCCCTGCTATTAAACAATAAACCATTCGCACCACTTGAGTCGCCCCCGACCACAATTCAGCGCTCAGATAATTTATAAAGGAAACATTCGTTGGTTCCACCAATATAGGAAATTAACTGGGAAACAATGCTAATTAATTAATACAAAACAATTGAGATCAGTTGATATAATTGCAGAGAGACAGTTGAAGTCATCGGTCACAAGCCTCATTAAAAGTGAAGGTCACTCAGCGCCGCTGTAAGTTATAAACTCTTTTAATTTAAGCTGAAAGTAAACATGCGTACCTACTGGTCTGCAGGAGGAACCAGTGAGCGCCTGGCTGAAACAGCCAATCAGCAAGCTGCAGAGCCACAGGGGGCGGAGCCAAGAGACGGCACGTCGTCCGAAACCCCAACCCAGGAGACAGGTGTGTGTGGTGATGTATATATTTTAAGGTATATACTTTCTACTGTGTATACTTCCTTTTTACTTTCCATGAATTCAGTAATAAAAGTAAAGGCTACACAACCAATCACAGGATTTTAAAAAATTGGCAGTTAAAAAAACAATGCGATTAAATAATGTGGCGGTGCAGAGATGTCCAGGCCTACACGACATGTTTTACAGACGAAGAAAATGTCTCTGCAAAAATCACACATAACCACTTCAATATGTTGTTCTATGAAAATGAGAATAGAGATTTTAAAATGATCATTCCCTCTAATATCACAAATCAAACAGCAGTTACAAAGTCAGAATAATTAAAATTATTTTCTAAAAATCAGCCCTAATAAAAGTCAGTTAATGCTGATGTATTATGTATAAATTCTATAAATTAATATTCCTCATTACTCCTCAGGAGTGTATTATTCACCAATCAGAGACCAGCAAGAATTATTGACAACTTATATGAATATATAAAACAAGGATTCTTCTACGAGACTTGCAGCATGCACGTCTGGTATATTGTTGTTTTTTTTTTTTTTTTTTTTTTTTTTTTTTTTTTTTTTTATGTTATAATTACTTATTTTATTCATGTTAATATTTTTTCTTCTGATCTATATACTTAATTTGGATTTATTTTTTTTCTTCTATCTACTTATTATTATTATTATTATTAGAATTGGAATTATTCATTAAAATGATTCAGTTGTGTATTTATACATATTTATATTATATATATATATATATATATATATATATATATATGTACTGCTTACACAAGATGTCCAGTTTTTGTTATATTCTGTGTATGAATGTTTGTATGAAAGTGGAAACAAATCTATAAAAGTATTTGAAAAGAAAAGAAAAATACTAAGTGCTAAGCATGATGTGTGAACAATCTTAAACTTGTAGTTTTTTTTTATCTCTTTATTGGTTTCTCTACATAATCAATTATGTAAATCAAATCAAATATATTCTAATTAAATCACAATATTTATTCTCCATTTCTATAAGTCACAACGTGTATTGAACAGGGATTTGTAAGTCAGAAGCCATTAATCAATGTCTATCTTTCTCTTTTAGCTTTTTAATATCAATAAATGGTTATTAATTTCTAGATATTACTGTGATCAAATGAAACTGTCAGTGTTTACATTGAGAGCCAGCAGGTCTGTCAGACTGCTCTGTGGTCCAATAATAATAGATTCCCCTTCCTTCCCCTTTTCCGGGTCGGGGGGACAATAGAGGGGACCCCCACTTCCCTTTCCCAGCCACATTAACCACTCTGGACCGGCCGCGGCCCGCCCCGAGCCACCCCCCCCCCCCCCCCCCCCCCCCCCGCGGACACCCCCCCCCCCCCCCCCCCCCCCCCCCCCCCCCCCCCCCCCCCCCCCCCCCCCCCCCCCCCCCCCCCCCCCACCGCGCCCCCCCCCCCCCCACACCCCCCCCGCCCCCCCCCCCCCGCCCCCCCCCCCCCCCCCCCACCCCCCCCCCCCCCCCCCCCCCCCCCCCCCCCCCCCCCCCCCCCCCCCCCCCCCCCCCCCCCCCCCCCCCCCCCCCCCCCCCCCCCCCCCCCCCCCCCCCCCCCCCCCCCCCCCCCCCCCCCTCCCCCCCCCCCCCCCCCCCCCCCCCCCCCCCCCCCCCCCCCCCCCCCCCCCCCCCCCCCCCCCCCCCCCCCCCCCCCCCCCCCCCCCCGTGCGCCCCCCCCCCCCCCCCCCCCCCCCCCCCCCCCCCCCCCCCCCCCCCCCCCATTATTATTTATTATTATTATCAATCAGAGCATTATTGACTACGTGCGTCCTGCTTGAATTCAAAGTGTGGTGTTGTTGGTCAGTTTCAGAGAGCGGCGCGACACCCGTCCACGATGAAGACGATGAAGGTATGTAGTCTCTAACATGACGGCTAGCTGGTGAAGCAGAAGATCAGCTGCTCATGTCTGTTTATGTCTAGATGCTGTTTGAGCTGCTGAGATGCTCATTTTTTCCTCCTCGTGCTTCAGCTTGTTCAGTATTATCAGCTGCTAATACTTCAGTCTTTCGGTTTGAGTCTCTTCCTCTGGTTTGGTCTCGGTCACATAGTTTTTCTTCTGGTTTTTATTGTAAATTTCTACTTCATATTTAAGTTAAAGTATTGTTGTTAAAGTATTTGTTAATTTTTTATTATTATTATTTTTGCCCATCAGTGTCTCGGTTTTTGACGGCCATATTGGTTTTTGGCCTTTGTCATTTTCATATTAGCCATCTTGGTTTTGGCCGTCAGCATCTTGTTTATTTGCAGCCTGAAGTGACAGGAGAGGGTGGAGCCAAGTACAGCGCTGAATAAGACATTTTAAGTGACCAAAACATTACAATTAACTTAACACACTTTGAAAGGGTTAAAGTTGTAAGACGTAAACACAGCTCCCAGACTGGACAACACCGTGGTAGCGACCTGTCCATCACCGGGTAGCCCCGCCCCAAAGCATCCCTGCTTTCTGGTCTATCTGACTCTAAATGGACCATAATTCACTAAATGAACATCCTGCTGTATTGAAGCAGACTGAAACTAGTGACTGAGACCATAAACTGATGTTTACAGTGTTTACTGAGGTAATCAATCAGAGAGGAGGATTTAAATTTTCTTGTAGACTTCTATCCAATCAGTCGTCTTTATGCAACCAGAGGAGTCGCCCCCTGCTGGCTTCACTTCTCAGACCCTTTCAGACCTTTTCCGCTTTTATTCACAGCATCAGTCTTTAAATAAATCTTTGCCTGTGATGTCTGAATGCATGTTACCTGCTGCCTGCCCTCACTGTGATCAACCCGTGTGATCAGCTGACATGACGATGTCTCGAAGGTAACATTACCTGTCTGTGTCTGATCCAGTCTCTAGATCTCATGATGTGGAGTCTGAAATCCAAGGTTGGTCCAGCAGTTAGTTTAGTGGCTGTTGTGCACACTGTGTTTGGATGTGGAGCTGTCTGCATGGTGAATGTACATTTCAGTCTCTGTTTATTTCCTGGAGTCTCGAACGTCACCTGAGTCTGCTCACACACTTCCTGTTTATCTGCTGCAGGTCTAATTAGTACTAATTGCATCACTATGCATGTTTTAACCTGTGTGTTTTGTCCAGCTGCTGTCCCTCTCCCTCCACTTGTAGAAGACAACTTTGTGCCAGGTCAGTTAAACACTTACATTAGCCATTAAACTGTCTATTATAGGAGTGTAATAAAGCATTACTTATACATCTGCATGTCTGTCTGTTGCAGATGATCCTCGCAGTAGCGGACATCCATATGGTGAGTAAAATCTCTTCTTCTCTGTCCTCTGCTGCTAATAAAAGTTCATAGTTTTCATAATGACTGGTTGTTTTTTATCTGCTTATTTCAGAGGATCAAGCTGAAACCATAGACACAACTGGAGGTGAGGCCTTTAAATATAGGATGTGATTTATCAGCAGTAGTAATGCAGTAGTAGTATTCTCGTTATGAGAGTAGTCCTGCATGTAGATGACTCTGAACTGTCGGTGATGTTTTCTGTGTTTCCTGTTGCAGCGCTGGTGGAAGAGCCGCCGCCAGAGCAGAGTGTAGGTCAGTCAGACACACCGTGATATAAAACCATCGTATCTTGGCTGAATTTATATTTATTTTGTTGGTTTGTTGGAGTTTTGTTTAGCTCTGTAAAATTCAGTTTTTATTTATGTATATGTGTATGTACACAGAGGTTTGCGTGGCGATTAAATGGCACGAAAATGTGATTATTATACAGTGTTCCCACGCAAAGTATGAAATTTGATTTTAATCATTTACAAGTCTGGATGAGTTTGGAACATAGAAGAGAGAACAGAAAAACATCTCCGTTTCCAGACTGTTGCCCTTGTTCTGTTTATAGAAATAAAGTGTTTTTCATGGTGTTTGAGAGAGTGCAGGCCAGAGCTTGATGTCACTGAAAGCAGCTCAAGAAGTGGGCTGTGAGTGAAGGCACACTCCCACAGAGCCTCCATACAGGCCAACGAGGAACTGCCTCGGGCCGCACTTTAGCAGTGAAGAGTGGGCCGACTATTCATCACGAGCACTATAACAATAATGATATAATAATAAAACGTAAGCAGTAACTGCAGGCAGACAGCACAGAGCAGAACGCTGCCTGTCAGACTGGGACAATCTAATACTTTACATATTGAGGGGATTACGAGCGACCCCTCCCAAAACGTGGCATGTGTACAACCTCTAAACAGAACAAAATAAAAAACTCCCCGGTGTGATAATGATGCTAATCATTAGCCTTGACATTGGTTTTCTATTTGTTCTGCAGCAGAGTCGGGACAATACTTGACAAGCTCGAAAGTCACACAGGAAGCAGGTACATTGTCTAATTTATGTGTAACAGACCGTTGCTATGTATAACTGACTGTTGCTACGTTTAACAGATGGATGCTATGTACTGTATAGCAGACCGTTGCTCTGCATCACAGACGGTTGCTACATATAACATACGGTTGCTATTTAGAACTGACTGTTGCTATGTATAACAGACCGTTGCTACGTATAACAGACCGTTGCTACGTATAACAGACTGTTGCTCTGTATAACAGACCGTTGCTACGTATAACAGACCGTTGCTACGTATAACAGACCGTTGCTACGTATAACAGACTGTTGCTCTGTATAACAGACCGTTGCTATGTATAACAGACCGTTGCTACGTATAACAGACCGTTGCTACGTAGGGCAGACTGTTCCTATGTACAGTATAACAGACCATTGCTACGTATAACAGACTGTTGCTCTGTATAACAGACTGTTGCTCTGTATAACAGACCGTTGCTATGTATAACAGACTGTTGCTCTGTATAACAGACGGTTGCTATGTATAACAGGCCGTTGCTACGTATAACAGACTGTTGCTCTGTATAACAGACTGTTGCTCTGTATAACAGACCGTTGCTATGTATAACAGACCGTTGCTACGTAGGGCAGACTGTTCCTATGTACAGTATAACAGACCATTGCTACGTATAACAGACTGTTGCTCTGTATAACAGACTGTTGCTCTGTATAACAGACGGTTGCTATGTATAACAGGCCGTTGCTACGTATAACAGACCGTTGCTCTGTATAACAGACGGTTGCTATGTATAACAGACCGTTGCTACGTATAACAGACTGTTGCTCTGTATAACAGATGGTTGCTATGTATAACAGACCGTTGCTACGTATAACAGACTGTTGCTCTGTATAACAGATGGTTGCTATGTATAACAGACCGTTGCTACGTATAACAGACTGTTGCTCTGTATAACAGATGGTTGCTATGTATAACAGACCGTTGCTATGTATAACAGACTGTTGCTACATATAACAGACCGTTGCTACGTATAACAGACCATTGCTCTGTATAACAGATGGTTGCTACGTATAACAGACTGTTGCAGTGTATAACAGACGGTTGCTATGTATAACAGACCATTGCTATGTATAACAGACTGTTGCTACGTGTAACAGACCATTGCTCTGTATAACAGACCGCTGCTACGTATAACAGACCGTTGCTACGTATAACAGACCATTGCTCTGTATAACAGACCGTTGCTACGTATAACAGACCATTGCTCTGTATAACAGACCGTTGCTATATATAACAGGCCGTTCTGTATAACAGACCGTTGCTACGTATAACAGACCGTTGCTATGGCCACAGTTCTGATGTCGGTCTCTGATGGACCGTTTTTGTCTCAAATGATTGATTTCTTCAGTCAGTAGCTGTGTAATAAGCAGGATAACGTACAGCTAATGGGTCATTGTTGTGAAATAAACCCCTTCAGGGCAACGTTTGTGGCATCGCCCTGTCAGGGTTTATTTCATACCAATGACCAGCTCACTGTACATTATCCTTTATGTGTTACTTGGTGACATCACCATGTTACAGAGGAAAGGGCGGGACGGGAAAACCACAAAGCATAATAGGTTTGGTTTAATACTAAAGTAAATAAATATCAATTTATTCCACATTTATTTCAGTTTATTAATGCCTACTTTTATTTTTAATAGTGCTTTGGTACATTTAATGGCATATCTATTTATTTTGGCAGGTCCTCCATATTGAGGAGCTTATTCAGCAAATGTTGATGAGTCATTTTAGAGGAATTTAGAGGATTTAGAGGAGAACAGCTGACATCAGGAGACAGAGGGGTTTCTGTCCTGGAGCTGTTCTGACTGTAGAAACACTGAGCTGTTGTTTATCTCCTTCAGAGCCAGTGGTGGAAGCAGAGAACCAGTCTGGACCACCAGTAGAACCAGAACCAGAACCAGAACCACAGAGTCAAGCACCAAAAGAGACGGAGGCTGAGAGTGAGCACACACACACACACACACACACACACACACACACACACACACACACACACACACACACACACACACACACACACACACACACACACACACACTGAAACATCAGTCTGAACCAAATGCAGCTGTGAATGTCACCATCTGGTGGCCGGTGGTGAGAATATACTACTCTACTATACTGGATCAGGTCCATGAGCCTGACCCCCCAAAATATGTCCGCCATGTTTTATTAGGGACCATGTCTCAGGGTAAGGATCCTCATCCTTTCCTCTCCTTGTTTCCTCTCCCCATTTCTTCTCATCCCCTCTGTCCTTTCCTCATTTCCTCTCCTCTCGTCTCCTTTCCTCTCTCCTCCTCTCTTCTTGTTTCCTCTGTCCTCCTCTCTTCATTTCCTCTCCTCTCCTCTCTCCTCGTTTCCTCTCCTCTCTCCTCCTCTCCTGGTTTCCTCTCCTCTCTCCTCCTCTCTTGGTTTCCTCTCCTCTCCTCTTCGTTTCCTTTCCTCTCCTCTCTCCTCATTTCCTCTCCTCTCTCCTCCTCTCCTGGTTTCCTCTCCTCTCCTCTTTCCTCTCCTCTCCTCTTTCCTCTCCTCTCCTCTCCTCTTCGTTTCCTCTCCTCTCCTCTCTCCTCATTTCCTCTCCTCTCTCCTCCTCTCCTGGTTTCCTCTCCTCTCTCTTGGTTTCCTCTCCTCTCCTCTTTCCTCTCCTCTCCTCTCCTCTTCGTTTCCTCTCCTCTCCTCTCCTCTCCTGGTTTCCTCTCCTCTCTCCTCCTCTCCTGGTTTCCTCTCCTCTCTCTTGGTTTCCTCTCCTCTCCTCTTTCCTCTCCTCCTCTCCTCTTGGTTTCCTCTCCTCTCCTCTCTCCTCATTTCCTCTCCTCTCTCCTCCTCTCCTGGCTTCCTCTCCTCTCTCCTCCTGTCTCATTTAGGACAGATAAAAATTGTGTGATGGACAATGATTAAATATTTGACTCTAAATGTGTAATAATAAAGATGTGTCCTCCTTGCAGGGACAACAGAGAAACAGACGGAGGAGAAGCTGAAAGAAAAAGGTAAAAACTGATTTTAAACAACCATGAAGGATGTTTAGCTGCTGCTGGCGTCTCGTTTCTCTGACCTTCTCTCCTTCTGTCCTCCAGCAAAGAAGAAGAAACCCAAACTGCTGAATAAGTTTGATAAAACCATTAAAGCAGAAATCGACGCAGCAGAGAAGCTTCGCAGGAAGGTAGAGACGAGGCGCATCCCCACCTCCTGCTCACCACCTCCTCCTGGACAGGAGGCGCCTTAAGGTCTGTACTGATGCTGCTCTCTCTGTCCGTCAGGGGAAGCTGGAGGAGGCGCTGAGAGCGTTTGAGACGCTGGTACAGCAGCATCCACAGAGCCCCCGAGCTCGCTACGGGAAGGCCCAGGTACCGCACCTCCTCTGCTCCTCTCTCCTCCTCCTCTCCTCTCTCCTCCTCCTCTCCTCTCCTCTCTTCTCCTCCTCTCCTCTCCTCTTTTCTCCTCCTCCTTTCCTCTCTCCTCCTCTGCTCCTCTCCTCTTTTCTCCTCCTCCTTTCCTCTCTCCTCCTCCTCTCCTCTCTTCTCCTCCTCTCCTCTCCTCTTTTCTCCTCCTCCTTTCCTCTCTCCTCCTCTTCTCCTCTCCTCTTTTCTCCTCCTCCTTTCCTCTCTCCTCCTCCCCTCCTCTCCTCTTTTCTCCTCCTCTCCTCTCTCCTCCTCTGCTCCTATCCTCTCCTCTTTTCTCCTCCTCCTTTCCTCTCTCCTCCTCCTCTCCTCTCTTCTCCTCTCTTCTCCTCCTCCTTTCCTCTCT
>CAMQGK010000028.1:1877500-2225000 GCA_947000775.1 Pterois miles | reverse complement strand
AGCAGAGAGTATACCCTACCTGAAGGTACGCACACACCGTCATCTGCATGTTTCTATGTGAGGACCATGAGTCAGCAGCTTTACCTGCACTGTAGAAACCAGGTGAGTGTTACCAGGTGTCCAGGTGGAGACATCGATCCCTGCTCACCCATGAGCCCACACAGGAAATGTTCCTGTTAGATAGCTAGTTACCTAGAGCCCTGTTTTAATGATCTGCAGAGCATGGTGAGGACGCAGGCCCATTTAGGGCATGTCCAACTCCACTTTAATCTGGACGCAAAGTAAGGCGTGACGTGTTTAATCTAGTCTAATCTAATCATTTTATATATTATACATTTTTTATTCATTATTTTTAAATCATATTTTTTTAAGAAAAAGAAGATCATTCACAGATATTTAACACAGAGTATTTTCACTTTTCTCCCACCCCAACTGCTAAAATACCGTATAATAAATAGATAAATAAATACTTACAAAAAATATAAATAAAATAATGTAAGTAAATAGATTATACAAAATAGAAGTAAATACATTTTTAAAAATACAGCAAACACATAATTAATAAAATAAATAATTAACAATGATTACATAATTAATAATTAACATTGATTTATTCTACGTTCATCCTATAGTTTAACTTTCGCTCTGTTGTATATATTATTTTGGATCTGTGTTGTTGTTTCATACATTTCGTAGTGACATTGATGGAGGAAGCCTGCTCCATATGACAGATAGACTTGAAGTGACTCGTCCTCTAGCCTGCAACCGCGACCTTGAACTAAACCTCGTTCTTATCACTAAATGATTTAATGACGCTTTTATTTAATAACGCTGCCACTGTCTGTCTGTCCAGGAGGGTTTGGAGTCGGGGGAACCAGGAACAGACGACGGGCGGTTTTATTTCCACCTGGGCGACGCTCTGCAGAGGGTCGGAGACGGCAGCGTGAGTACCAGCACACACGAGCCATGGTTACCTACATGCAGCTATTGATCAGTGTTACTGATTACAAAGGGGTTACGTCTGTAATATATATATACTAAATTCAGATCAATACAAAATAAAAAAAAAAAAAATATTTGTTTCATAACTACATTACACACATACTGTCACTCTGTCAGCCCGGCGTCTGTTTGGTGTGTGCTATGTTCGCAGCTATAACATTGCTGGTTGGCGTCGCCCTTGTCGCACACATTTGGTCTGTCGGTGCCGTGTACCGTTAGCGAGTGTTCATCAGACCGTGTGTGTGGCGGTGGCGAGGTTGTCGGTGGCGTGATAGCTGAACGTAGCAGTGTGTGAGCAGTTTATTTGTCGGTGAATACAACTCATCAGCTCAAGACCAGAGACACACTGCAACACTGGCTCAGAGTCTCTTAAGGTGGGCTGTTAAGGTGGACCAGCTTTTATCCTTTAAGTGACAAGCCGCTCCTCTGCTCAGCTTTTTAGTTGTTAATTCTTTTAACCATTTAACAGACAGAATTAATTGGTTACAATTTGTAATGTTGAACGGTTAAATGGTTAATTGTTAACATCCCTAGTTCAAGTGTAATCTTGTAAAATGTTGTTTCTGGTGAGAAATAAATATATTTAAACAGTAATGAAAATAAATAAATTTTAATTTGTACATTGAGTCATTTATGTATTTTTTTATTTTGGCATCGTACGTCCTCCGTATATACTAGCCTGATTTGGTACTTCTGTCATTAAATAGATTGAGTTCACATGAAAAAAGGACAACTCCTACACAAAGCATGTCTGTCTCCATGTCTGTCTCCATGTCTGTCTCCATGTCTGTCTCCATGTCTGTCTCCATGTCTGTCTCCATGTCTGTCTCCATGTCTGCCTCCATCACTGTCTCCGGCCTACCGCGAGTTGGGTCACAAACGAGGCCACTTTGCCTCGGTGTGGCAGAGGTCTCTGTACAACGTGGACGGACTGAAGGCTCAGCCCTGGTGGACGCCCAAAGAGACCGGATACACCGATCTGGTCAGGGTAAGGCGTCCCGGAGTGTGTCCATGTGTTTAATACTTCAGTAACAGTGTTAGAGTTGGAGCTGTGTGTTTGTGGACAGACGCTGGAGAGGAACTGGAAGACGATCAGGGACGAGGCTCTGGCTGTGATGGACCAGAACACCGGATCGTTCATACCTGAGGAGGAGAACCTGAGAGAGAAAGGAGAGTGGGGCCAGTACACCATCTGGCAACAAGGTACACGCTCAAATGTACTCTATATACTGCATGTACTGTTTACTGTGTATATACTGTATACATCTCCACTCCTTATCTTCTCTCTTTAGCTCCTCTCCTTGTCTCCTCTCCTTGTTGCACCTCCTTGTATCCTCTCCTCGTCTCCTTTCTTTGTCTCCTCTCCTTGTCTCCTTTCTTTGTCTCCTCTCTTTGTCTTCTCTCCTTGTCTCCTCTCTTTGTCTTCTCCCCATGTCTCCTCTCTTTAGGTCCTCTCCTTGTCTCCTCTCCTTGTCTCCTCTCCTTGTCTCCTTTCTTTGTCTCCTCTCTTTGTCTTCTCTCCATGTCTCCTCTCTTTGTCTCCTCTCTTTGTCTTCTCTCCATGTTTCCCCACCTTGTCTCCTCTTCTTGTCTTCTCTCCTTGTCTCCTATCTTTGTTTTCTCTCCTTGTCTCCGCTCCTTGTTTCCCCACCTTGTCTCCTCTCTTTGTCTCCTCTCCTTGTTTCCCCACCTTGTCTCCTCTTCTTGTCTCCTCTCCTTGTCTCCTCTCTTTGTTTCCTCTCTCCTTGTCTCCGCTCCTTGTTTCCCCTCCTTGTCTCCTCTCTTTGTCTCCTCTCCTTGTTTCCCCACCTTGTCTCCTCTTCTTGTCTTCTCTCCTTGTCTCCGCTCCTTGTTTCCCCACCTTGTCTCCTCTTCTTGTCTTCTCTCCTTGTCTCCTATCTTTGTTTTCTCTCCTTGTCTCCGCTCCTTGTTTCCCCTCCTTGTCTCCTCTCTTTGTCTCCTCTCCTTGTTTCCCCACCTTGTCTCCTCTTCTTGTCTCTTCTCTTTGTCTCCTATCTTTGTTTTCTCTCCTTGTCTCCTCTCCTTGTCACCTCTCCTTGTTTCCTCTCCTAGTTGTCGGTCCTTTTTGGTGTACTGTCTGGTGTATTTTTATGAAGATTATACAGTCGTGTGTTAAACAATGAATAAACAATAAACAAATAATTGATCAAGAGAAATGAAAAAATGTCAGTTTTAGATGAGAGAATACTGTTTTAATCGTTTCTGAGGAAAACAGAATCATAAAAGATATCTGGCTCCAGTTTCTCAGATGTGATTTATTGCTGTTTTTGATAATGTGATCTCTTAGACGTCACTCTGAGCTTTTTCACCATGTTCTGATATTTTACAGAAGGACTAATATGAAAATAGATAACTGATGAAGAGGATGAGGATGTTCACTGGAGCTTTGACCAGGTTTGACTGTATGTTGTGTGTTTTAGGGAAGAAAGTAGGAAATGCCTGTCAGGGCGTCCCAAAGACCTGCTCACTGCTGGAGAGGTACCCTGAAGCTACCGGCTGCAAGAGAGGACAGGTACGCTCACTCAGGCATTATGGGATGTTTGTAGCCTTAGTGTTGCTAGGCTAGTCTGTTTATAGTGAGGCTTTGAGGGTTAATCAGCCCTGCATCATTGACCGGCTTCTTCAACAACACTGTGGACATTAAAACCTCTGGAGGGGGAGTAAACTACGACTCCCAAGGTGCTTTGCAGCAAGAAACAGCCAATCACAGAGCTTAAAATGTTGTTACATATACCTTTGATTGGTGGTTATTTTCCTGTCCTTGTTTCCTCTCCTTGTTTTCTCTCCTCCCCTCTTCATTCGCACTCCTCGTACTTTGTATGACAACTGCTGTACAGCAAGGATAATGACTCCTTGTCTCCTTTCCTTGTTTCCTCTCCTTTACTTGTTTCCTCTCCTTCCTTGTTTCCTCGCCATTTCCTCTCTTCCTCTCCTTGTCTCCTCTCCTCCTTTCCTCTCTTCTCCATGTCTGCTCTCCTCATCTTATCTCCTCATTGTTTTCTTCCTCTTCCTCCTGACTCCTCTTCTTCCTCCTGACTCCTCCTCTTCCTCCTGACCCCTCCTCTTCCTCCTCCCCCCCCCTCTTCCTCCAGACCCCACCTCTTCCTCCTGACTCCCCCTCTTCCTCCAGACCCCTCCTCTTCCTCCTGACCCCTCTTCTTCCTCCTGACTCCCCCTCTTCCTCCTGACTCCTCCTCTTCCTCCTGACCCCTCTTCTTCCTCCTGACTCCTCCTCTTCCTCCTGACTCCCCCTCTTCCTCCAGACCCCTCCTCTTCCTCCTGACTCCTCCTCTTCCTCCTACCCCTCCTCTTCCTCCTTACTCCTCCTCTTCCTCTTGACCCCTCTTCTTCCTCCTGACTCCTCCTCTTCCTCCTGACCCCTCTTCTTCCTCCAGACCCCTCCTCTTCCTCCTGACTCCTCCTCTTCCTCCAGACCCCTCTTCTTCCTCCAGACCCCTCCTCTTCCTCCTGACTCCTCCTCTTCCTCCTGAGCCCTCTTCTTCCTCCTGACTCCTCCTCTTCCTCCTGACCCCTCTTCTTCCTCCTGACTCCTCCTCTTCCTCCAGACCCCTCCTCTTCCTCCTGACTCCTCCTCTTCCTCCTGACCCCTCTTCTTCCTCCAGACCCCTCCTCTTCCTCCTGACTCCTCTTCTTCCTCCTGACTCCTCCTCTTCCTCCTGACTCCTCCTCTTCCTCCTGACCCCTCTTCTTCCTCCAGACCCCTCCTCTTCCTCCTGACTCCTCCTCTTCCTCCTGACCCCTCCTCTTCCTCCTGACTCCTCCTCTTCCTCCTGACCCCTCTTCTTCCTCCAGACCCCTCCTCTTCCTCCTGACTCCTCCTCTTCCTCCTGATCCCTCTTCTTCCTCCAGACCCCTCCTCTTCTTCCTGACTCCTCCTCTTCCTCCTGATCCCTCTTCTTCCTCCAGACTCCTCCTCTTCTTCCTGACTCCTCCTCTTCCTCCTGACCCCTCTTCTTCCTCCAGACTCCTCTTCTTCTTCCTGACTCCTCCTCTTCCTCCTGACCCCTCTTCTTCCTCCAGACTCCTCTTCTTCTTCCTGACTCCTCCTCTTCCTCCTGACCCTTCTTCTTTCTCCAGACCCCTCCTCTTCTTCCTGACTCCTCCTCTCATGTTTGGTTTAAAGTGAACCGTGAACCAGGAAACGTCTTCAGATCTCTGATGTGATGTGATGGAGTAAAGCTTTATAGTATAGCTTTATAGTCAGATTATCACTAATCTGATGGAGTGTGTTAATCTGCTGTGTGTGTGTGTGTGTGTGTGTGTGTGTGTGTGTGTGTGTGTGTGTGTGTGTGTGTGTGTGTGTGTGTGTGTGTGTGTGTGTGTGTGTGTGTGTGGTCGTTCAGATCAAGTTCTCTGTGATGCAGCCTGGAACTCATGTGTGGCCTCATACTGGTCCCACTAACTGCAGACTGAGGATGCACCTCGGCCTCGTCATCCCCCAACAGGGCTGCAGGATCCGCTGCACCGACCAGACCAGGTCCTCCTCTTCCTCCTCCACTTCCTCCTCTACATCCTCCACTTCCTCCTCTACCATCCTCCACTTCCTCCTCTACATCCTCCTCTACCATCCTCCTCTTCCTCCTCTACATCCTCCTCTACATCCTCCACTTCCTCCTCTACCATCCTCCTCTACATCCTCCTCTACCATCCTCCTCTTCCTCCTCTAGATCGGATGCGGCGGCGGTAAACGCTGCGGCGGTGGTAAACGCGCGGCGGCGGTAAACGCTGCGGCGGCGGTAAACGCCACTGACCTCTCGTTCTTCTTCATGTGCTGTTGCAGGGAGTGGGAGGAGGGTAAAGTCCTCATCTTCGACGACTCCTTCGAGCACGAGGTTTGGCAGGACGCCGACGGCTACCGCCTCATCTTCATCGTGGACGTGTGGCACCCGGAGCTGACGGCGTACCAGCGCCAGACTCTGAGCCCCATTTAGATGGACCGCGGAAAACACAGCGAGGACCAGGAGCCGCTAGGACCCGGTAAGAGTCTGACAGGGTTAGGGGACCAGCTGGTTCTTCTTCTGTGGATAAACTGATAAAAACACTGAGGAGAATCACGTTCTGACCGACGGACTGCTGACCTTTTCTTCTCTCTTTGTGGATAAACGACTGCGGTCGTCTGTCGAAGGATCAAACCATCAGACTGAAGGATGGAAATAAAAAGTTACTACTGACTTCACGACCTCACCAACATACGGTACTTGTTTTAGCCCCGATTAACCCGGCTTGACCCTGTTCGGACCGGGATCAGGGTGCCTACAGTCATGTGACGGATTTAAAAGTGTATTTTCTAGATCTGGATAATCGGATGTCATCTGCTCATGTCTTCTTAAAATGTAAAGAACCATAAAATACTTTAGAACAAATCTTTTAAATAGTGAAAAGAGTGTTGAAACACTAAAACATGGACCACAATCTCCGTCAGTCCACCTTAAAATCCCTCTCACAGGTCTGATAATGTCGTCTCAGAAAAGAAGCCTTAATTTGACCACTAATGCATTTCTTTCAGTTTATCCAGTTTCACTTTTGCACAGTAAACAAGGAAACACAAGATGTTATAAAAATGATCTATATTTATATTAAAAAATAATAAAAATATGAAGAAAAAATGGCAACCACAAAACAAAAATCTGTTTTTGGTTGTTTGTTGTTTTTGTTGTTTTTGTTTTTGTGGCCTCATTTCCTCTCCTCAGTTCCTCCCCTCTCATCTTGTTTCCTCTCCTCTCCTCTCCTTATTTCCTCACCTTTCATTGTCTCCTCTCCTCATTTCCTCCCCTCTACTTTCCTTGTCCCCTCATTTCCTCTCCTTTTTTTTCCTCTCTTCTCCTTGTTTCCTCTTCCCTCATTTTCTTCATTTCCTCTCCTCTCCCTTCATCTCCTCTCTTTGTTTCATCAGTTGGAAGGAGGAAATGAGGAGGAGACAAGGTGAAGACCAGGAGAGGCAAGGGGAGGAAACAAGGAGGTGAGACAAGGAGGGGAGACTCCCCTCCTCTCCTCCCCTTGTCTCCTGTCCTTTTCTCATGTCCTCCTTATCTCCTCTCCTTGTCTCCTCTCCATAGTCTGAGGACTGTTGTGAGTAAAAGGCTTGCGGTATTTAGAAAATTATGTAGAATTTCAAAATAAATTGCGTTGGAGCAAAACCCAGTCGGGTTGGTGTAATTGTTCACTTTATCCTCGTTTCCTCTCCGAAGTCTGAGGACTGTTGTGAGTCAAAAGCTCACTTTATTTGGAAAAACACATAGAATTTCAAAATAAAATGCGCTGTAACACAACCCAGTGTGGTTGGTGTAAATGTTTACTTTCTCCTCATCTCCTCTCCTTGTCACCTCTCCTCGTCTCCTCCCATTGTCTCCTGTCCAAAGTCGGAGGACTGTTGTGAGTAAAGTCTGGCTGTATTTAGAATATCGTGTGGACTTTCAAAATAAATTGCACTGGAACACAACCCCGTCGGGTTGGTGTAAATGTTTACTTTCTCCTCCAATCCTCTCTTTGCCTCCTCTCCTTGTCTCCTTTCCTTGTCTCCTCTCCAAAGTTGGATGACTGCTGTGAGTAAAAGTCTGGCTTTATTTAGAATATCATGTGGACTTTCAAAATAAAATGCACAGGAACACAACGCAGTCAGGTTGGTGTAAATGTTTACTTCTATACATTCATTGAGAGGAAGTTACATTACAGTTGAGTGGAGATCAGATCACTGCTCAGAGACGACCTGATGACGAGTCAAACACTGCAAAGAATTAGGACAAACTTGGCCTTTATTATTCACAAATAATCCACATTATATCAAGATATTTTAAAGTGAAATCATCAACCTGCACATGTTCTCACTCTCCTTGATGTGATGTTTAACAAGTCATTAATTTGATTGATTGATTTTCTGATTTCAGACAGAAATTTAAATATTTTACGTTGCAGAAAGTGAAGATAGACTTTAAATATCTCAGGATAAGATCGGCCAAGTGTGTCACTTATTTCTGCAGTGTAATAATAATACTTAGAACAATAATATACAATCTTCATAATAATAAATTAAGATTCAATAAAAACAATCTTTCCTTCAAAGTTAGCAAGGTGATAATTTGGCATCCTGTGGTTTCTTCACAGCACAATACTTTTTTCAGAAAGAATTATTTCACTCCGGTAGAAAAGTTTTCATGCATGTGACCCGGTTATATCTGCCGATTTGCCTGGCGATTTGTGGCGACATGTGCAGTGCTTTTATTTTGAAATGCTTGTGTCGTGATTTTGTTGTTTTTACATGAAAGAAAAAAGGTGAAATTATTCTACCAAAGTGAAGTTTCTTTTGCTTCTTCCTGAATGTCCACTGACTCTCTGTCTCTTTCAGATCACCGGGACGTTAAAGTCCGTTAAATTCAAAATATTTTGATTCATGTATTGACAAATGTGATGGAGCCGCCATTTCAGATCTGCACAGAAATTAACTTTAGATTTTAGACTCACAGCTCAGCTCAAACACTACAGACAAATGCTCCTCCAAACATTTAGGGATGAGCTTCACCAACAAGGATTAACTTTAATCCTGGATTAAATCATGATTAAACAAGTTTAATGTGAAACTTTTCCACCTGATGAATTAAACTGATTTCTGTCTTCTAGCGCAGCAATGTTTAAGGCTGCAAATTTTATTTTTACTACTTGTCGATTCATTTTCTATCAATCAACTCAGCAACAAAGTCAGACTTTTCTCAGAGTCATACCTGTCAAATCTAAACACAGACGTGATGCATATTTACACTTTCTGAGGATGTGATTACATCTGGTGTCTATCACAGATAGATGTCAATAAATCCACTCAGAAAGCATAGAAAACAGACACTGCAGAACTTGCCTGGAAATCTTCACGTTTTCAAGGTTTCTTCACTATCAGAGTAATCCTGTGATAGTCGGCTGAACGCCCACGGGTGCAGTGCAAACAGGAGCTGCTAATACATCATTCGGCATACTTAGTGGAGACAGTTTGACGAAATATAAACAAGCATAGGCAAAAGATGTTTCTCCGTGGCAACATTATTCATTCTGTTTTACCTCTTAGGAGCATTATGGGAACTGTAGTTCCAAACCCGACAGCATGACTTTTTTCTTTTTGACAAAATCCTTTAATATTAACTCTAACTGGTTAATCTGGGTTTATCATTTTAAACCAGAATTAAATAAATAATCTTTGTTTAAATGAATCCTTGTTGGTGCAGCCTGGTTTAAATGTTTCTTAATTATTGATATGTTCTTTTTCCTCAGTTCTCAGGTTTAAATAAAGTTTCACCGCATCCTCCTTCAGGACTCGGCTCACAGAAACAGATAAAATGTGATTCCCCGTTTACATTCCTGCTTGTTTCTGACAGAGGTAACTAAACTCGAAGCGAGACGACGACGCACAAACACTTCAGAGAGTGTTGTGGTGGTGGTGGACATCACAGGACAGATGCTGCTGGCTGGAGGGAGGCTCAGCTGGGAGGCGTCAGCGGCTCAGAGACGGGACACACTGGGTGGTATCGAGTGGACGCTGTGGTCTGTTGTCGTCTGTACATGTGTGTGTTTGATGGAGCTGCGTGTGCGTGGTCATGTGACGGCTCTAGGTGTGTGTGGTGTGTTTAGTCCAGGGCCAGCAGCGGCGTGCTGGTCTCCCTGTCCGTCTGCCGGAGAGTTCCTGGTTCCACTGCCGACTGAGACCTGAAACACATGCAGATAGTCTGACAGTAGAAACCAGTGGTGGAAGAAGTGTTCAGATCCTCAAAGTCTAGGGGGGCAGTTGCCAGTCTTGGTCTTAGACTGGTCTTAGATTGTCAACTTTTAGCTAATGTTTAGCTAACTATTTCAACTGTTCATCCATTACTTTTAGCTGACATTGAGCTGACTGGTGCAGCTGACCATGCTCTTGAATTGTTTCTGAACGTCTGCTACGTTGGATTTTAAATCAGTCTTGCATTAGTCACTCAGGGAAACTTTATGCAACAGATAAATGTAAGTGTCCGTTGTCTAACTTAAGTCTAACTTAAAGTTATAAGACAAAGATTAGGTGTATTTTTACAGTGTGATCAATTGAAAAAAAAAGGAAATAAAAGAGGAGAGGATACAAGGATGTTTGAGCCCAAAGGAGCGAAGAAATGCCAAAAAATAATTTATGCCATTGTCATGCGGTTGTCTCGTCAGTGTTAATCCCATTGACATCGCTCCTCACCTCTTCATCATCTCCTTGTCTCCTCCTCCTCCTCCACAGTTCTCCCTGACGTGCAGGGCGTCGTAGGTCAGCGTGTACTCGGTCTCGTCGTTGTAGTCCGGTCCCAGCAGCGTTCGAGCCCAGATGCCCATATCGTATGGAGGGAGAGTCCCGCCGAACTCTGACGGCAAACACTCGGGCTGGATGAGCTGGTGGAGCGAGTTCAGGTTGTTACCGTGGAGAAAGATCTGAGGAGAGGAGACAAGGAAAGGAAGAGAGAGAGGAGATGAGCAGAGGAAACGAGGAGTGGAAACAAGGAGAGGAAACAAGGAAAGGGAACAAGGAGAGGAGACAAAGGAAAGAGAGGAGATGAAGCACGTACAGAAAATAAGGAAAAGGACCAAGGAGAAGAGATGAGGAGAGGAGAGATGATAAAGAAAAGGAAAGGAAACAACAGAGGATAAAAGAGAGGATAAAAAAGGAGGCAAGGAAATAAGGGAAGAGGGTGTTAATAATCAGGAGAAGAGAGAAAAAAAGAAAATGAAATGGTTGACGAAAGAAGACAGGAAGTGACAGAGGGTGAAAAACAGGAAAGGAGAAGGAAAAGGGAGGTGAGAAACGATAAAAGGAAACAAGGAAACTCGTGTTTGTGTCTTCACCCTTTTCCTGGTCTTGTCTTTGAGGAACGGTTTGATGATGGTGTACATGGCGTGAATATACCACGGCTGATTCACAAAGTGGATCCCTCCAAACCGGGCCGGAAAACTGTCCTGAGGAGGCAAGGAGAGGAGACGAGGGAGAGGAGACAAGAGAGAGGAGACGAGGAGAGGAGACGAGGGGGAGGGAGACAAGGAGAGGGAGACGAGAGGGAGGGAGACGAGGAGAGGAGACGAGAGGGAGGACGCGAGACGGGGGAGACGAGAAGGAGGAGGCGAGGAGACGAGGCGAGGGGGAAGAGACAAGGAGAGGAGACGAGAAGGAGTAGACGAGAGGGGGGAGGCGAGAAGGAGGAGGCGAGGAGACGAGGCAAGGGGGAGGAGACAAAGAGAGGAGACGAGAGGGAGGTGACAAGGAGAGGAGACGAGAGGGGGGAGACAAGGAGAGGAGACGAGAGGGAGGACGCGAGACGGGGGAGACGAGAAGGAGCAGGCGAGGGGAAGGAGACAAGGAGAGGAGACGAGAGGGAGGAGATGAGAGGGAGGAGACGAGAGGGGGGAGACGAGAAGGAGGAGGCGAGGAAACGAGGCGAGGGGGAGGAGACAAGGAGAGGAGACGAGAGGGAGGAGACGAGAAGGAGGAGGCGAGGAGACGAGGCAAGGGGGAGGAGACAAGGAGAGGAGACGAGAGGGAGGAGACGAGAGGGAGGAGAGGAGGCGAGGAGACGAGGCGAGAGGGAGGAGACGAGGGGGAGGAGAGGAGACGAGAGGGAGGAGGCGAGACGGGGGAGACGAGAAGGAGGAGGCGAGGAGACGAGGCGAGGGGGGAGACGAGAAGGAGGAGGCGAGGAGACGGGCGAGGGGGAAAAGACAAGGAGAGGAGACGAGAGGGGGAGACGAGAAGGAGGAGGCGAGGAGACAAGGCAAGGGGGAGGAGACAAGGAGAGGAGACGAGAGGGAGGTGACAAGGAGAGGAGACGAGGAGAGGAGACGAGAGGGAGGAGACAAGAAGAGGAGACGAGAGGGAGGAGACAAGGAGAGGAGACGAGAGGGAGGGGGACAAGGAGAGGAGACAAAGAGAGGAGACAAGGACAGCATTAAGGAGAGGGGATCACAAGAGGAGACAAGGAGAGGAGACGAGACAAGAGGAAAGGAAACAAGGACAAAATATGAGAAAAAAATGATAGTCTCTAATCGAAAACATGCACATTTGAATATAATAGCAGCATCTTAAGAGACTGATTTATTGAGTAGTGGAAGAGTGATCCAGTACTTGGCAAGAACTGGTTCAAAGAGGGACCAGGTCTGGGACCAGTGTGGTCCAGTTTCAGATGTGTGTTTACCTGAAGGCCCTCGATAGCCAGTTTGAGGATGTTGGGCGTGAGCTTGGAGGCCTGTTTGAAGGAGAAGTTGCTCCAGTCGATGATGAGGATGAAACCGTTGATCTGGAGCTCCGGGTTCTCTATCAAAACCTCCAGAGAGAGCAGGATGGCCCGCAGGATGTCCGTGAACGAGTTCCTGAGGAGGAGGAGGAGGAGGAGGAAGAGGTCAGGAACACCTATTTCTCAACAGCTAATCAATAGTTAAAGACAGTGTGGCGCTGGAAGTCTGAACTCAACACTGGATCCAGTTGGCTGTTTATAGTCCAAGTACAGAAACCAGTCATTAGGCTCTTTGTGTTCTCGATCAATCTCGATCAATAGAGAGCATGTGTTACCTGCTCTGGTCCCAGTTGGAGGCGAACAGGATGAGGATTTTTCGGCCATGTTGGTCTGGAGTCTCCAGCACGCCGGGGAATCCGTCCATCAACGCCCGCTTAATACCGGGGTCGTCCACCTGGCACAGGAAACCGCAACGTTCAAATGATATCGATAAAATATAGATTGGTGCTGATGGCTGAGGACGTGATCATGTTCAAGCTGCTAAGAAGAACAAAGACAGGTGTTTATGTCTGGATTCTGTTATTTCCACCTCACTGATCAATACCCAACAGCAAATACAACATGGACATACAGTAAACTGTACTTTCCAGCATGAGTTGATTGTCATGGACTTATAACTAGTGATTTAGGTCAATCAGTTTAAGGCGCGTTCAGACCAGCCTTGTTTAGTCCGGTTGAACCGAACCCTGGAGCGTTTACTGCCCCTGGTGCAGTTCGTTAGAGTTGGTGTGAACCAGGAACTGGACCGTGGTGTGGACCAAACAACTGCCCCCTGGTGGTCTGGGTCTGCTGTCGTGTGAACTCTGGGGCAGTTCATTTCTGGTGTAAACAAACCAATCACAGGAAGTGGACCGTTTTATCAGCATTAATAATGAGCGCTGCAGATGCGCTCCAGATCAGCACCAACATGAACAGAACCTGACGGTGCGCCACGATTTACGATATCCAGTGAGAATCTCGGAGGTTTTCTGTCTTTTTACCTGACATTTCCACCATGATACAGTTTCTGGACGGTTTGAGTTTTGCCTTTGTAAATGCAAACCAGACTAGTTGTAAACCTGAAAAAATGTATCACCCTCACATTGGTTTGGTTCCTGCAACCAGACCTCAAGGTGTGAACCCGACCTAAGACTCTTGAATAGGATGCAGGGTACAATTACTAGATTACTAGTTTCTGAAACTTTCAAACTGTAAAAACCCATAAATGGAAAGCAGACCTTGAAGCTCTGGAACATGTCGAGGTTCTGCTGTCTGAACTGGAAGTACTGGGCCAGCAGCCTGAAGGTTTCCATCTGGTCGAACTTCCTGGCTCTCAGGAAACGGAGGATGAAGTCGTCATCCGTCCGCAGGAAACCGATGTCCGGCCGCGTCACGATCATATCCCGCACCTCGAATTAACAAACATGTACACAGTGATCAGGACCTGGGCTTCTTCAGGTTTACTTGTAGTGAAGTCATTTATCACAGTGTCAAGTATGGTGGCCATTTTGGGACGTGATCGACTTGTCAGGGTTTGCCTTGGGGGCCCCAGATCCTGAAGGGCCCCAAAAGCCACAGCTGTACTTCATGTCAGGTGTTATTTGTAATTTGATTAATTGAGAATTTGTTTGAAATTTGCACCACTGAAGCACAATATTTATCAACACGGATCCTCCTCTATGAGCTAATTTCATGAGAGGGGCCATGTCATGTGTGGACTCGAGTCACATGACTTGGACTTGAGTCAGACTTGAGTTACAAATTTGATGACTTTAGACTTGACAAATAAAAAAAACTACAACTGGACTTGGACTTTAACACCAGTGACTCGCGACTACACTTGGACTTGAGCCTTTTGACTTGGAAATACTTGATAACTTCCTCCAAGCCTAAAGATTAAAACGTTTTTTTTAATGAGTAGGTTCAGTCGCACTTGTTTTTGATAAATACAAATTTAAAAAGTAATCCTGATTTTTGTACATTGGATATATTATTATGTCTCTATGACTTTGCACTTGGGACATGACTTTGGACTTGTCAGTGTTGACTTGAGACTTGACTCAGGACTTGTCAGTCTTGACTTGAGACTCGTCCGTCTTAACTTAGGACTTGACTCTGGACTTTTTAGTCTTGACTTGAGACTTGTCAGACTAGACTTTGGACATGACTTGGGACTTGCCAGTCTTGACTTGGGACTTGACTCAGGACTCATCAGTCTTGACTTGGGACTTGACCTGGGACTTGATTTGAGACTTGTCAGTCGTGACTTGGGACTTGACTCTGGACTTTTCAGTCTTGACTTGGGACATGACTTGAGACTTGTCAGTCTTGACTTTGGACTTGTCAGTTTTGACTTGAGACTTGTCAGTCTTGACTTTGGACTTGTCAGTTTTGACTTAAGACTTGTCAGTCTTGGCTTGGGACATGACTTGGTAATTGTCAGTCTCGACTTGGGACTTGACCTGGGACTTGACTTGAGACTTGTCCTTCTTGACTTTGGACTTGTCAGTTTTGACTTGAGACTTGTCAGTCTTGACTTGGGACATGACGTGGGACCTGACTCAGGTCTTGCCAGTCTTGATTTGGGACTTGAGTACAAAGACTTGTGACTAGCATAACAATGACTTGGTCCCACCTCTGCTCTGTGTTGCAGTCTAGCTTTAAGAACATTATTACTCCAATAAAGAGTTCGTGTTTTCAGTTTGTTTGTCAGTTTTTCAGCAGGATTACTGAGAAACTACTGGCCTGATTTCCATGAAACTTGGTGGAACGGTGCAGCGGGAGCCGAGGAAGAACCCATTAAATGTTGGAGCAGATCGCAATCACCACCTTGGCGGAGGTCCGTGCTCTCCGAGTGCCTTTCTAGTTGTCTGCATTGTGCTCACATGATGCATTCTCAGATAAAGTCAAATTACCACATGCTAACCCAAATAAAGTGTTATTGAGAACTTACCGTATGTCTCCAATGGGCTCAGAGGTGAGATCAATATACTGTAACACCAATCTATTACGTTAAAAACCATAGTGCTCTGAGCTGAATAGTATCATTACCATGCTAACATTAGCTAGCATCAGCTGTGTACCTGCTGGATGTCCTGATGCAGAGTGTCGGGGTTTTCATTCAACTCTAAGCGAGCCTTCTCCGTCGTCTCTGAGCTCAGGCCGGCGTGGAGATGCGTCATCATGGAGTCTCGCGGTCAAAGCGTGTTTTCTGTACAAGCTGTAGTCGCTTAGATCAGTTTTTCAAGTTTTATTCCAGCGTATTTCCAGACAGTTTGACGTACAATCTTGCAGCTCAGTTGTTGATTTGGTGATCTTCGCCCTTGTATCCGTAACACAATCTTATGTGCTGTCTTTGATTTTAAACGCCATATTTACAAAAACATAACGTGGCTGAAACAGTTTGAGCTCCGGGTTTCGTCAGTCGGAGACAATCGTGGTCGTCTTTGATGGTAATTCAGTAACAATCGTCGCTGCTGTCTACATCGTTGGTTCTTAGGAAGCTGAAAGTTTTTGGTTTTTGATGCTGGATTGAAATGTTGAGTTTGTCACAGGGACGAGTGGTTTATAATGAGCAACACAAAAAGTCACATTCACATCCTTTTTTATTTTTCCTAATTTTGTTCCCGTTCAGCGTCTCTCAGCTCCCTCCTCCTCCTGCTCGCTGTCATCTTTCAGATTCTGGCTTTATCAGTCGACTCTCTGCTGCATCGTGACGACGAGTCCTGTTGTTCTGCACGGGTCAAAGGTCAAAGGTCGGTTAAGGCAGCTGGATGTGATGTGGGCCTCCTCAGCCTACAGGAGAGAGGAAAGATCAGTTCAGTTACATGAAGTTAGCTTTAATCTGGGCAGATTGTACTGCTTTCTTTAACTTGTACTGTAATTCTTTTGTTGCCTAAACCTAAGCTGTTTCCTGTGAAGACAGTTTATTTTATTTAAAGAGGACTTGTCAGTCTTGACTTGGGACTTCTCAGTCTTGACTTTGGAAATATACTTGAGACTTGTTAGTCTTGACTTTGGACATGATTTCTAACATGACTTGGGATTTGTCAGTCTTGACTTGGGACTTGTCAGTCTTGACTTTGGACATGACTTGGGACATGACATGTCAGTCATGACTTGGGATGTACCTCAGAATTTGTCAGTCTTGACTTGAGACTTGTCAGTCTTGACTCGGTTTTGTCAGTCATGACTTGGGACTTGTCAGGCTTGATGTGGGACTTGACTCTGGTTTTGTCAGTCTTGACTTGGGACTTGTCATTCTTAACTTGGGACATGACTTGTGACTCACCTCTGGACTTGTCAGTCTTGTCTTGGGTCTTGTCCGTCTTGACTTGAGACTTAATTAATTAATGTAAATAGAAAAATAAATAATTGAGAAAATATTAAATATTAAAATGAATTAATACCAAAATAAGAAATTTGTTACAAAAATAAATAGATTTTATTTGTTTGTGTTTTAATTTTAATTGAGGCTTTTATTTCTATATATCTTTCTTTATAATTTCCGTCATTTATTTCTTGAGTCACTTATTATAACGGCAGCTTTTGTCCTCCATACACTGTGAAACTACATGAGATATTTACTGTCCATCCATTTTTTATCCTTAACTGATCTGTCAGTTATCTCAAAAAAGTCTTTATATTTGTATTATATATTTATTATATTCTAAATTTCTTTTACTATTCAGATTACTGATATTGATAATAGAGGCTATACGTTCTTTGTTCGTAAATGTTATGAACTTATGTGTGATATTAATGGTGTCCAGTTTGGTTGAAATGCTTTAATCATTTTTGCCTAAAGGGACACATTATAGCTTTATATTAAATATTATTGAATATTAAATATATTATTAAATATAAATATTATTTAATAAGAACAGTTAGTTAAACCAAGCCTGCAACTAACATTTAATGTCATTATTGATTTATTTGTTCATTTAATTTGAAAATAAATAAATAAATATGCAGATAAATAGAATGATAGATAAATAAATAAATAAAACATTTAGGTGACGAAATACAGAAATAAATAAATAGAGAAAAGAACAAGTAAAAATAAAAATATGTAAACAGAAAATAATAAATTTGGAGATTATTAAAAATGAAAATAAATTAATACAAAAGTGAAAAATATATCACAAATGAAAACATTTTATCTGCCCATGTTTTAATTTTCTGAAATTTAATTTGAAGAGAAAATTAAAAGAGAAGTAAAACATATGGGGGAATAAATAAGGAAATTGATAAATAGGGAAATAAAATAATAAATGGGGGAAATTTTTAAATATAAACAAATTAATACAAAGGTAAGTCATTTATCACATAAGTAAATACATTTTAATTGTCTATGTTTTCATTTTCATAACTTTCATTTAGTGAAGAAAAAAATGTAGAAATAAAAAACCTGAATTATCAAATAAATGTGCAGGTCAATTTTAAAATAAATAAATACGCAGAGAAATAGAACGAGAAGTAAAACATTGGTGAATAAATAAATAATTTAACAATAAATTATTAGATATGAAAAATAAATTAATACAAAAATCAAATCACATAAATAATGTTATTTTTGTTTTGTTTGTGCATTTCTTTATAATTCCATTCATTTATTTATTGACTCATTTATTATTTATTTATTTATTTATTCTAATGGCGGCTTTAGTCCTCCATACCCTTTGTAATTACATGTTTGGTGTATTAAGTATGATATGATATACTGATACATTCAGAATATAACCTGTATAGTATTCCAGTTTCTGTTTCTGTTCTTGTGATTGTGCTGCTGTCAGTGACTGGGATCAATAAGGTTATCTTTATCTTTATACACCCCCACCCCCAACTATACACCCCCACCCCCACCCATCCCCATCTGCCGGTCACATTAGATGTCCAATCTGTCCACTGAGACAGCATCATGAATAAACAGAGACCCCTGAAGGTCCCACAGAGTCCGTCTGAGACCAGACACAGAGGCCAGTAAGACCGGGCTGCCTGGATCGTGGTACGTGGTGATGAAGGGAACCGTTTAGTGGATCTAAATGTTCACCTTCCGGTCACTTTAACGCTAAAAGTCACCCTGATGATGTGCAGGCGGCGCGTGTATCCTCACCACAAGGAGGTGAAAATACAGGAGGCTCCTCCAGAGGGGAGGAGGTCTATCCGAGGAGCAGCTCCTCCACATTCAGTACAAATACACAGAAACAGAGAGAGGAGCGACCTGCTAGGTGTGCTGGTTGAATCCCGGCCGTCCTGGCTGGCCCGACGGCCCTCCGGTGGTGGTGGTGCTGATGCTGGGGACGGTGGTGGTGGTGCTGATGCTGGGGACGGTGGTGGTGGTGGCCATCGGTATCCCGCGGACAAACACGGATTTCCGTCCAAATTAAAAGCGACCGAGGAGAGAAGAAAATGGAGACAACAGAAAGGCGTCAGGTGGCTGGAAGCTCGTCCTCTGGACCGCGTGAGGAGGACGAGGCAGCATCTCACCGAGATGCGAGACGTCAGGATGCTCCGACCGTCAAGTCTTCAAAATAAAGAGCGCCACTTCCGCTCAACTCTTTCAAAAGAAAACTACATTTCTCAGGGATTAAACCCACGAAGGTTCACTGTGTTCATGTTAGAAATAAATGTAAAGTTCACATAGTCACTGACAAAACACTCAGCGTTTTATTTTGTCCTTTATTTATACGAAACAAGATTTTATATTAATTATATTTTTTATAAATCTTTGTATATATTATAAACTTATCAATAAAAGACAAAATGAAACGTTAAGCTTATATTACGTGCAGTATGTATGTGCATATATGTGTATACATATATTTTTATATTATAGATACAGTATATATGTGTATATGCACGTATATATTTATTATATATTAATTTATAAAATGTGTATCAATGTACTGTATATATATTCTAAACTTATAAATGAAACGTGTTTAAATGAAACAAGTTTATATAATGTGTATATATATTATATACACGTATGCATATGTATTATGTGTGTATATATACTGTATATAGTTTTTAATATCTAAAATAAATATAAACATTTTATGAATTAATAAATATATTAATATAAAAACTTTGCTCTCAAAATAAAGACAAAATTATATACTTATTTCCCCCTTACTATATCATTGTTTGAAAATAATATTTATTTATTATATATATATATATATATATATGTAAAAGTATATGTATATATAATAAGTATATATATAAAACACCAGACACCAAGGAATATTCATGGCTGACTGTACTTTTTTTGCGGCCCACAAATTCCACACTTTTATTTTGAAGACACTCCACTCGTTTCCGGTCTTCCTCCTATTGTTTGACTTGACGTACCCGCGCGCTCCTGCATGTGTGACAGCAGCTGACGGCCATGCGCGTTCACGAGTAAATCTGGACAGATTGTAGGTTGTACGCGCACACGCAGTGACTGGTTCGCGCACGCGGGTACGCGCAAATATACTGTACAAAGACCACCGGAAGTGGTTAAACACAATATAAAACTACATTATTATACAGTGTTTTGATTACTGTTTCACATCACATCTATTCAATATCACACCTGTATTATCTATATATCTGATATATATATATATAGTTAATTATTTGTTTTATTTATTTTTAATTACTTTTTAAAGCATTTAAATCCATTTTGCAGTTACACCCACCCTGCAACTAACATTTTATTTCATTATCCATTAATTTGTTTATCATTCTCACAATTTCTCTGTTTATTTTGTCAAAAACGTCAGTAAATCGTGGAAAAAGTCCATCACAGTGTTACAATATTTACAGTTTGTAATGATGCAAAACAACCCTCACAAATTAGCAGTTTGTGCTAGAAAAATTACACAATTGATAAATTGCTCATCTAAACAATTTTCTGTCAATTAATCCATAAAGATAAGATAAGATATTCCTTTATTGGTCCCACAGTGGGGAAATTCACAATTAACAGTGGTGCAGTGCAACTAAATACATGTATTGTACTTAAGTACAAATTTGATGTTCTGGTGTAGTATTTTAGAGTATTTTCTTATCATGTCAGTTTATAGCTGACTTCTACTCCAGTACATTTATTTTACTTTACAAATTACTACTTTTACCCACAAAACATATGAATTTGAATACACAATAAAAACATTTTTAATATAGGACTTTTACTTTTTTACGTTCTGTCATTGTGGTTTGAGTATTTTTATTAAGTAAAGGATCAGAATATTTCCTCCACCACCGTCTATTAATCAACAACTCGTTTCCATGAACGTAAGTGAAAATAAAGCTCAATAAATGAAATTACATCTTGATAACAGATAATCTGGTTTCAGTGGGTCCAAGTTCTGACTGATTTTAGCAGTGACTGTTTTTAACTTAACTAACTTATTATTGTTATATGACTTTTATTATTTTTCAGATTTTGTATTATATTGTTGTAATTATTATGACTGATATTGTACATTTTAAATTGTTTAGTTTATGTTTTATTAATACAGTTATGTGCTCAGGTGTCAGTGAGATCATGATCTCCATAGAGAGCTGCAGTGATGACATATTTTTATAGTTCAACCAGGAAGTGATCATCGTCCCGGTTCCCTCCTCTAACAACCAATGGGATTGTTCCTTTGGGTTTTAGATTATTTCAGAAAATCAGCTCTGTGGCGCACGTTCATGATATTTACATGTTTTCTTCAGCAAGATAATCTCCACTAATGAACACCGCTTTGTGATTTTTGAAGTGTGAATGCAATCAGCAGAAGTAAAAAACTAACGTTAGTCTATAAACCGACTACAGCACGGCCACATGAGCGAGGCTGTGACGGTGTGGTGACCTTTAGTCGGCTCATTTACACAATTATTAGCAATAAACTTTTTAAGGACACATAAAGGCTTCAAAATTCACCAGTGGGGTATTTACTGACCTATTTTACGTCATCGTTAAAATCAGCTTGAGTTAACCACAGACCTGATTTCAGGCTTCTATCTAAAAACACATTGACTTCCAGATGAGGGTAGAAATCATCTTGAACATTACTCTATTTCTGTTACCTCATATACATACCGGTTAGTTTCTGTTTAAGATCGGACACATTGTCCAGGTACTGTACTGCTAAAGATGTAGATTTGTAGATTGTTTTCATGCTACTTCTTTTTGGTTTAATTTATAGAAGAATCTCTCAAAACATTTGGAAAAAGATATCACACTAACAACGATTGAGATATGACCCACTTTTAACAATACCAGTTTTTTGGCAGATGAGATTTACAGAAATAATATAATTAATATCTTAGCAAAATATTATATCCATAAAATGATATGGCCTACAAGAACACCCTCCTTTTATCAGGTGTAAACCTCAACTCATACTGTGCAATACTCTCAGGTGAAACTTCATTATAATAATGAATGTGCACTCGCTGTTTTTCTACTTGTGTGATTGTGTTAATTCTCTGTTTAGTCAATATTGTTCATATTGTTCCTGCTTTTTATATGCCCTTTTGTTTAAATTGTCATATTTTATGCCTATGTACATTTGTTTAGCTTCTTGTTTTTTCACTATCCCCTTTACTGCTGTACACCACAAATGTCCCCACCGCTGGACTAATAAAGAGAATAACTCATCTTTTCTTACACTTTTAAAGATACTGATTTTAAAACAGATCTTGACACTCAAAAACTCAAAATTGGCAAAAACTGTTTGATGATTTAGACATTTCAAATTTATTCCAACAAACAGACCCCAATTGTTTTTTTAATTCGTCCTTTCTTTCCATTTTATTTGTTGTATAACTTATTTTATTATTTTTATACTGTAAAATGTATTTCCTGATTTTTTAAATGAAAAACTACTATATTGAACTTTCGAAATAAATTATTAAAACTAATTTTAAAATAATGCAGACGAGGGAACCGGAAGTGCTAAAATACGAACTAATTTTTGGTAGCCCTCACCTGATTAAGTAGAAAATTGGCTTTTATTGTGAAGGCGCACGGTAGCTATCTCGGTCAGTGACGTATATCCTTTTCTACCCAGGTTCAGTCCGCTGGGAAACA
This sequence comes from Pterois miles, assembly GCA_947000775.1. NCBI lineage: Eukaryota > Metazoa > Chordata > Actinopteri > Perciformes > Scorpaenidae > Pterois > Pterois miles. The sequence goes on along the minus strand of CAMQGK010000028.1, from coordinate 2,202,635 downwards.
CCTCACTGACAGCTTGTCTGCCTCCTCTCAGCCTTTATAAAAACAGTCCTCACTGACTCGTAAATCACCTTTTTGTACTCAGAAGTTTACACGACAGTTGCGTGTCCGTGCCACCTCGCGGGACGTCGTTGTTAATCTCCTTTTTCAGGACATTTTCGTCGCCAAATCCGCTCCCCGGACCGTGCTAACGTTGTTTCAGCAGCTAGCCATCGTTCATTCCTCAAGGAAAGACTCGACTAATCGATATCGTTGTAATCATGGATCAAACAGGAGTAGAAACGCCAAAGGTAAGCAGCTCAGTCGTCTAGTTGTCTTCCTCTGTTGTGTTGTTGACGTGTTTGTTTAGATTCACGAAGCTAAATCACTTAGCAAACTAGCCTGCTAGCGTTAGCTTGTGCTAGCTGCTCTCCAACATGGCCGCTCTGACAGACCTGTCCTTAAAAGGCTGAAGTTAGCGGACTGATAAGTCAGCAGCACCTTTTTAATAATAGTGCTTTCGTTGTTGAACACATGCTCATTAACAGGTACAAACAGGGACATTGACAATAGTTGAAAAGAAACTAAAGAAGAAATGACATGTACTTTTCATAATGCCAGTTTGTTACATATACATAATACAGTTAATCAATAATTTAAAAGTTTATTTACTTTGTTGGTTTTAATAGGGCTGACAGTCGGTGGAAATAGTTAATGGCGATTACTTGTTTATTTTTCCATTTTGTCAAGATATTATAGTCATAAATCAGAAATAAACATGAATTTATTGATTAAATAGTTGTTATTGTGAAAGTTTATAAGGGTTTAGAACATTATGATATTACTATCTGATGTCCATCTTCATGTTCTATTATGTGTTGTTGCAGCAGTTTTTGGGTTGATACCAGATTTGGTGCTAGATTTAACCATTTTTTTACCACTGGAGAATTGATAAAAATGACCAATTATCCCTCACATTAAGACACCAAGACCTTGAGGAACACTGTAGAAAAAGTCATGCTGTGATTGGGATCAAAAACTTTTGGAGATTTCTGTAAGAGTGTAATTGTAAGAGCTCTCAAAATCTGCACCTCAGAACTCGGCTGTCAATCAATTAAAATATTTAATCGCAAGCTCCCGGAGGGTCAAGTCAATTAAAATATTTAATCGTGACTGGTAGCTGGAGAGGTGCCAGTTTTCCCCTTGGGCACTCCCGAGGTGCCCCCGAGCAAGGCACCAAACCCCCCACTCCTCCGGGCGCTTGTCTGGAGCAGCCCCCTTAATCTGACATCTCTCCATTACTGCATGTGTGTGTGTGTTTGTGTGCATTCCATTTTTTTGTTTTAAAATTTTAATTTAATTTCCCCACTTTGGGACGAATAAAGGTTGATCTTCTTCTTCTTCGTTAATCTCACATTTTTTTAATCTGTTCAAAGTGTACCTCAAAGGGAGATTTGTTAAGTATTTCATCCTCTTATCAACATGGGATTGGACAAATATGCTACTTTATGCAAATGTATGTATATGTTTTTTATTGTAAATCAATAACAACACTAATCAATGACAGATATTGTCCAGAAACCCTCCCAGGTTCTGACTTTAGCATCAACAATCTGCTCCAATCAGAACATGACAAACTGCAGCCCAACAGGCAACAACAGCTGTCAGTGTGTCAGAGTGCTGACTTGACTAGGACTTGATCCAGACTGACTGGGACTATCAGAAAGTGGGCATGTCTGTAAAGGGGAGACTGGTGGGGATCCAGAGAACCCATTTACATCCACACATCTGAAGGTCAGAGGTCAACGGACCCCTTTGGAAATGGACATGACAGGTTTTTCTAATGAATCCATCTGTACCAACCATGTCAGACTAGCTTGTCATGAAGGCAGTTAAATAACGCTGCAAACTGAAATTAGAATATATGTGTGGTCTGTCATGTCCATGGGCAGGATGTGATTTAATACTCATTTGCATTTTAATCCTAAATAGAGTGGCATCTAACTCTTGTGGATGTGACTCTAAAGACATGTCAGTGGAGGTGGGACTCGGTTCAGACATGTCTGAACTTGTCTCACTTCTTCCTTTGTTGTTCATGCCTGGTTATGACTCACACTGTGGTTTAATTACACTAAGTGACACTGCACAAATGACACAATAAGCTCCCCGGGTGGTTTGACCTTAAAGCAGTGATAAGTTAAAAGTCTGGCTGTAAATCGATTAAAATATATAAGCACGATTAATCTCACATTTTGAATGAATGGACAAATATGCTGCTTTCTGCAAACATATGCATATATTTACTATTGTAAATCAAATAACACAACACAAAACAATGACAGATATTGTTCAGAAACCTTTGAGTGACACTGCACAAATGACATAATAAGGTCTCGGTGTGGTTTGACCTTAAGGTTAAGTGATTCTCAAAGTGGGGTCCATGAAATAATTTGCTTTGTTGTTGTTAATCCAGAGTCCGTGGGGCTCGGTGGCCCCGGCGGCTCCAGCCTGCTCTCTGGCTGATGTGATGAGCGAGCAGCTGGCCAGGCAGCTGGAGGAGGAGAACAACGCCTTCCCGACACTCGCTGAGTACGTTCTGCTTCACCTGTGTGTTTATTGTGTCGCTAATAGAACAAGTTATTCTCTCTTTTTTAACGATATCATACATAATCTCAATCCAGTCACCAGTTGTACTTTAATTGCTCCTTTGTGCTTTTTTGTGAAAATCTCTACGTGGACCACAACTTTTTAACACCAGAGTGACCAAATAGAAGTCTGAACAATCAACACAGATATTTGGAAATTCAAGCTTTTATGTATTTTAGTGTGTTCAGTTTATTAAAGTGGACCCTTACACGTTTCTGTTTTTCCTTGTTTTCTGTTGTTTTGCCATCCCTCCCGTCTTTACCTTTTCCTCTCTGTCTGTCTGTCTTTCAGTCCTGGAGCAGATCTGTTGCTGTCAGACGAAGTCTCTGATACGACCAGCGACCTGATGCTCGCCCAGATGCTGCAGATGCAGTTCGACCGCGAGTTCGACGATCAGCTCCGACGGGAGGAGAAGAAGTTCAACGGAGACAGCAAAGGTAGAACCACAACAGTCTGATGTACAGTGTACTGAATATATAATCAGAGCCGGGACGATTCACCTATCTCCTGATTTAATGCTATCACAATACTTAGATGCTGATTCAATATGTATTGTGATTTTTATGTATTACGGTTTCATATTACGATTTATTGCAATTTTTTTTAACTTTTTCACCCCTAGACCATGGGGGGAAAAGTTGAATCATACACTTCTAGGGACTTTTACTTTGTAAAATATTTAAATTAATACTTTAAAATGTTTGATTTTCAGCATGTCTGTAGTCAGAGATGTCCTGAAGTCAAATATATCAGGATCATTGTCAGGAATTATTGATTAAGACATTTTCCTCACAGATTAGTGGGATTTTCTTTTTAAATTTATCAGGGTCATGTAATGTTTTATACTTCTGCTGAATATAATCCATCAGTCTGATTTCCATAGATGGATTCTGTAGATCCAGTTCCCTTTGTTAACACCTTATTTTGAAAAGCAGCCGTAGTCCCAGGTGTCTACTTCCTCTAACTCCTCCAAGGTGGTCTCTAGCTCTCCGTCAGCTCCGTTCTCTTTATCCATCCATGGTCAGCTCCATCAGGGCCGTCTGAATGCATTTAACATAAATGTCAGTATATGGAGCTCTACAGTCGTAGCGTCGGCCCGTCGGACCACGGAGACGAGAGCGACGGCCGGCCGGACCGCACGTTACCGCCGTACGATGACGTTTCCCGTCCGTGACGGAGTTAGCGTGCAGCTTTAGCCGTGATGTCTAGCTCTGCTTTTCCAAAGTGTTTCCCTCCTTTACTGGATGTGTAGTGTTTACCAGGCTGGATTTAACATGGAGGGTGGAGGTCGGATCCACGCCCACCCTCCACCCTTTAATACTTTCTGAGGTTTGTTCTGGTTGACGGATACCGAACGGATATGACGTCACGTTACTCAGACTACCACAATAAAAGCGGTAATGAAGCAGGTATATCGATTCTGGCATTAAAATGTATTTTAAAATAGTAAAGTCCATATCCAGTATGACACACAGCAGCTACAGTGACTGACTGCAGTTTAAGAAAATGTTTAGTACAATAACTGTTTTACTGTTTGTCTTCAGTGTCCATCTCGTTTGAGAACTACCGTATGGTCCATCCGTACGATGACAGCGACAGCTCAGAGGACGAAGTCGACTGGCAGGACACAAGACACGACCCCTACAGAGCTGGTACATACCTACAGTGGGTGGACAAAATAACAGAAACACCTTACAGCACCGTACAGCCCTAGCTCAGTATGTTCGGTTTCCATTGAGACCAATGCATTGTGTTCTGTAGACTTTAACTACTCCACACATTATTTTCAGCGTTTGTGCTCTGACTGCTGTGAATCGCAGCTACAAATGCAGCAACGTAAAGGCCCTGACACACCAAGCCGACGGTCGGGCAGTTTGGGTCCTTCGGTGAGCTTCTGTAGGTGTAGGGGTTTTTTGTTTGTTTGTTTTTTTGTGGTGTGTCCTGCATCATCGGCTCTAGTTGGCCCGTGTAGGATTTTTTTTTTCAGCTGATTCAGCACGTTGAATCAGCGGCGACGCTCGTCTGTGAGAAGAATAACTCTAATTGCCTGTTCTGCTCAAACAAAGCAGTGTAGAGAAGAGAAACTGAAGGGAGGAAAGCAAGAAAACAAGTAAAGTCAAGAGCAAAAATGCAGAAGACTTCACCCGCTGTCAGTGTTTGTAAGTGGTTTTTGTTTGGAAGTTCAACAGGTCATATTTCCCTCGCTATTATCTATTTTATATTGCTGTGAAAACATGGATTTATTCCAGTCTCTCACCAAAAACTGCATTTTATAAGATTACATTTGAACTGATCATAATAACATTAGAAATGACAGATACTAAGTCCGAAGTCGCTCGATCGAACAAGCTTGACAAAAAGAAACGTATACAACATACTTCAGGGCGACACAAAGACAATATAAGCAAAGGCACGAAGTCCTGCAGGTTCACCGGAAACGCCGGCCTGCAGTTGGAGCTTCGCCTCGCTGCTCCACCGATCCCCACCGGGAGAGCCGTTAGTCTCGAGCCCTGACTGTACTTGTGGTACTGTAGAAAGACGAGTACTTGGTACAGAAGGATCGGTTCTTATGACATCTCTACAGCAGAACCATGTAAAATCTACAGAGTAACGTCAGACATACTCAACACCACAAACTGAACAAAAAATAAAATACAGAAATGAGTAAAGGGCTGCTGACTTATTAGGTGTTCCTGTTATTATGTCCAGCTGCCTTTTCACCCTACAGTGCTGGAAAATGTAGCTCCAGTACTGTGTCAGTGTCAACGAGGAATGGTGATTTTTGTGTTGAACCAGAGTTTGAATTGGAGCTGATCTGGTTGATCGCCTCTCTGTGACTTGGATCCCAAACAGACTAAAGCTGTGTGTGTTTGACCCATCAGAAAAGCCCCAGACGACACCCAGGAGAGGCTTCACCGGGAAAGGCAAGAACATCACCACCAAGCATGACGAGGTGACCTGCGGACGCAAGAACACCGCTCGCATGGACAATGTGAGGCACAGAGTTTATCTGCCACTTCTTTTTAATCTCTGCACTAAATGACGGGATAACATTTCACATCTTTTGTCATTCAGTGTTTTGTATGTCGGGGCAGCTGTGGCTCAGAGGGTAGAGCAGGACGTCAACCAATCAGAAGGTCGGTGGTTCGATCCCCGGCTGCTCCGGATACTTGTCGATGTGTCCTTGAGTAAGACACTTATCCCCAAAGTGCTCCTGAATGGGTGAATGTGACATGTAGTGAAAGCACTTACAAAGTACTGTACTTTGTTATTCTCATCATAGTGGTTATTTGCATAAAAACAGACATTTAAAGTGATTGATTATTTAACCATTTCCTTTGATGTCAAAAAGCCATTAGAGCTGTTGTTAGGAAGTGAACCAGGTCACAATTCCCCCTCTAATGTCGACTTTATATTACTGTGAAAATATCTCCTTCAAACAACTGGATTTATTCAAGTTTCTCGCCAAAAATGTTTTGAGATTATATTTGAACATATCATAATGACATTTACTGTCACCCAGTGCTCATTTTTCCTGAGCAGAGTTTGAACACCTCATAATAGTAACTTCTCCGTTAACGTTAGTAGATCCGTTATTTAGCCAAGCAGGACTGTGCTGCCCACCGACTACCAACAGCTAACGTTACGAACACTCATCTCGATGATTTCAACACAGATTTGTTGTTCTGAGTGTTGCATCATCTGGAAAAAAAAATTAGGTGCGTCCCGTCAGGTTTAGTAGCGCCATGCTGATTTTATTTTCTGATCCCAAACAAGCCGAAACATGATACAGCGTCATTGTGCAGGGTCAGAAATCATCAATAGGAGGACTTTATAGTCACAGAGGCATGACATGTCAAAGAATCAGACCACTAAGAACCTGTTCTTTATGGGAACCATCACCATTTCCATCACTAGTGTTTTCCCTGTCGGCCAAAATGACAGACGGCCTGATTAACCCACCAAATTTCAGCCCCTGGTCTGAGGTCTAAAACAGGAGAAATGTGCAGGTTGGACTTCTTTTTGGTTTCGTAGACTATAGCAGGGTTCCCATGGGGTCAACAAAAGACTCTCATAAAAATCTAAAATCAATAATAATAATAAGGTCTCAAAATGTCTTAAAATATGACAAAATGTTTTAAATCCAATTTTGGCAGGTCTTTAAAATTCATTAATGATACTTTCATTTCAAAGTAAATGCATTATCTTGCTTTGTGTTTTTTTTTTTTTTGAGCACGCCCTAACAAAACTATGAAGAACCCAAAAGTACTAGCTGTTCTCCCCAGATAGAGTTTATCAGAGCACACTGATGTCACGTTCAGTCAAGGGGAGAGGTGTGATTACTAGTGGAGAAAACTCACGGAAAGTGAAAGGCTGAGTAACGTCTCCGCTGCTGCTTTTGTCAAGCTTAAGGTCAAAGTGCTAAAACCGGGTAAAAAAAATGGGTAAATGCAAGTTCAGTTAGCTCTGGTTAGAGAACAGTGAAGTTAGTGCGTGGTTGACGCCTGCTGCACCCTCTGCAAGAAAGAAAAACATAGGTATTAAAATGTCTTACATGTGACTTGAAACCTGCAGATACCCTGGATGTGACGACTGCATACATTACTGTATTTCCATTTCCTCTCGTCCTGCAGTTCGCTCCAGAGGTCCATGTCGGGGACGGGTTGGGGATGGACCTGAAGCTGTCCAACCAGGTGTTTAACTCCCTGAAGCAGCACTGCTACAGCGAGCAGAGACGCAGCGCCAGGCTACACGAGAAGAAGGAGCACTCCACTGCTGTACGTAATCACCTCCTCCTCTGGCTGAACGAGGGCTTGTTGTGTTTTCACTTCCGTTTAGAGCCGAAGTGATGCTACGCCAGTGTTGATACATCCATGGTTATCGTCCTTTACCTGCAAAAAAAGCTGTTTTTAAGCCTTAAAAAAGCTGTTATGAAGTTTAATATTGTTTCAGGTGAGAAAGTAACCATTTAGATTTCCAATATGTGATCAATATAACCAAATATATTTGGAAATTACGCCAGTGTTTTGGGAGTTGCCAGTGTTTACTGTCACTGCTAGAAGGAGTAGACACAGGTCCACACTGCAGGGTTAATCACTGACTACTCAAAAACTATAAAAATAAGGTTAGATTAGATTAAGAATCACCAATCTGGAAACCGATCGCTATGGCTAGCAGCTATATAATAGCTAGTGCTTGCCAAAGCTGTTTAGAGACAGCAGTGTAGCGATGGCTATAAACAGCTATATAGCCACTATCTATATAAAAGAGTAAAACAGGTGCTTGGGGTTGATCTTTGTGTCCTGCAGTGACAACTCTTTATAAAGTTCATGTCTCTAGTGTGGACCTTTGTCTATCCCACGCCCGGCATCTATCCAGTAGCGAGAGTTTAATGAAACACTATCGACGCGACGTTATGATTTCGTACGCTGACCAGCCGGTGTGCTGATGTGCTTCAGGACTTTTAGTACCGAGTGGAGCCATGTAAACCATGAGACACTCCAAATGCCGTCGTGTGCTTTCAGGACGTTTCTGTATGTCGTCGTTCCGCCCAGTGATGGCTGATGGATGTGGTTTTGTAAAACCGTCTCTGGTAAAACCATCTGATTGTGTAGCTGCTTAATATCTCTGCTGGCGGTAAACCGGAGCAACTAACAATGTTACGTTCAAACCAGAAGTGAGAAATAGGCGGAGCAGCATGAGGTGAATAGATACGACAGATGCACAGCGCCAGTAGTAAACACACACAGCACTGATTCTCCATCTCCTTCCCCTCAGGAACAAGCGGTGGACCCTCGCACACGTCTGCTGATGTACAAAATGGTGAACGCCGGCGTGCTCGAGAACATTAACGGCTGCATCAGCACCGGAAAAGAGTCGGTCGTCTTCCACGCTGATGGAGGGAGGTGGGTGGATGTCACGAGGTCCAGAAATAGTCTCAGGTCTTGTCCTCAAGTGTACGGATATATTTTTATTACAGATATTTTCCTCTACATTTTGATTTTTAACAACAATGGCGGACTGCCAGTCTGTTAATGTGAAGTGTGCCAGAAATGTGTTGATTAAATAAAGTTAAAGAAATAGGTGTCAAATAACTAGACCTAAATAGCTAAAATTGTTTGTGTTTTTAAGTTGCCACCATCAGAGGAAAAAAAACTCTCTACGCATGCGTCTTCTCTGGTATTTGACATGGTTTTTGGGCGTCGCCATCTTGGTTTTTGGTTGCCGTATTGGCAAGTTTAAGGCTCTGTATAATAAGAAGAAAGTAAGCTTTCTTTGTTGTCTTAGAATGAATCTGTTAAAAAAATAAGAAAATAGATGTGGAAATATAAAGAGAAATAAATAAGCATATAAAAAATGTGGAAGTATAAAGAGAAATAAGCATAATTAAAAGTGTTTTTATTTAGGTTTGCATTTATTTCTGTTTAATTTTATATTATTTATTTGTCCTTTTCCCTGTTGTTTTTGCTTTTCCTTACAGCACAATAACATCTGATTTAATGTGACGAAGTCAAAGAATCAGTTTACTCTATAAATATATAATTGACCACAGCCACAAGGTGCTTTAGGATCCCTGATTTTGCACATTTAATTTTGCGTGTATGTTTGTCAGCCTGGAGGAGCAGCCTGTTCCAGATGAGGTGGTGCTCAAGGTCTTCAAGACGACGCTCAACGAGTTCAGGAACAGAGACCGCTACATCAAAGACGACTACCGCTTCATCGATCGCTTCAGCAAACTGAACCCACGCAAAATCATCCGTCTGTGGGCCGAGAAGGAGATGCACAACCTGACCAGGTAAACGCCCTCCGACTGCTGCTGCTAGTCTGACTGATGCTGCTACTGCTTCTGTTTCTCTTCAGACAGGTTCCCAACAACATGAGCACATTCATTTTTATATGGTGGCCTAAATTTCACTTCCCTTCTTTGTTTTTTATCACTCAAGCAGTTTTTATTTCCCCCTCATCAGTATATGCAGACATTCTGACCTGTTGTGGTGGCCGTTAATAAATCTAAAGCGTTGTGTTTTTAAACGTCTAAGCTAAAGGTTTAAACATACAAATGTGATGTGTGTTCAGGATGAAGAAGGCAGAGATTCCCTGTCCAGAGGTGGTGCTGCTGAAGAAGCACATCCTGGTGATGTCGTTCATTGGTAAAGATCACGTTCCTGCTCCCAAACTCAAAGACGTCATGCTGAGCTCGGAGGACATGAAGAACGCCTTCTACCAGGTCCTACATGTACGTACACTGCACAACCAAGTACTACACTCTGTCCTGTATTAGCCTTCTGCTAACTGCAGCCGTGAGCCATAGGCTGGTTAGCAGAAGGCTGAGCTGTCTCTCTAAAACCATCTCTGAAACACTGCTGAAATTATAGGTATTTAATGGGTGTTAAGTGGAGGCAGAATAATTATCTGAACGTGCTAGCTAACGCTGGCTAGCAAATATTGTTCAGGATCACCAGTGTTAGTGGAGAAAGTTCACATTAAGCAATGGGACCAGATTAGCCGACCGCTATGCTGCTGATGGAGGAGACGGCTGGATAACGCTAGTTTGCTAGCTAGCTCGTCTGTCTCTAGAACTGGCTAGTTAGCTAGCTTGCTAACTCCTGCTCTCCTGGTGAAGTAGCCTCCTAGCGGTGTCCACTTGGGTCTCATTCTCTGTACCATGGTGGAATTAGCGAGGTAGCTAGCTACCTAGCCAGTTGCTAAATGAGTAGAATTTAACAACTCAGTGTTTCATCCACACACTGTTGTCACAGTGTAGGAAAGCTCAGTGCTATCACAAGATGAGGGACAACTTGTTCGGCTCATTTTCTGTGTTTCTAGACAGCATGGAGGAATTAGCAAGCTAAGCTAGCTAAGTAGCAGCCGTCCGACCAGCAGGCTGGAGGCCAACGGCAGCGCTGTAAAGATAAACTGAGGGCGTATAAATCTTTGGATGTCTATAGTTAACTATCCTTCAGTAAAGTTTCATTCCCGTACCCCATTTTCACATCGCAGTGATGAAAAACAGCTTTAAGAGAGTTGTTTAGTGTCATGTCATCGTGTGTAAAACTTTTTACCAAAATGTATTGTGCTATACTCATTACTGCAGTTTTATCACTGATGTATCTTCTCATTCGGGGCTTATTTATTCCTTGTTAATATGTGTGAAGTCTTGTCCTGCCTGCGTAATGACTGAAGGTCTTGATTGGTGGGTTCCTGTGTGCAGGTGATGCAGCAGCTGTATCAGGAGTGTAATCTGGTTCACGCTGATCTCAGCGAATACAACATTCTGTGGCATGAAGGAAAGGTGCGACATGTTTCTTTAATCCGCTCTCTGTTCTTCAATATATTTCTGTCTGATTCTTCATTTTTTAAACTTCATCCTGCCTTGTATCTGTGTTCGTTTTAGTTCCCAGTTCTTCTTCTCTTCCTTTTTCTCTCCCCTCTCATCTGTCTTTTCCTTCCATATTTCACCCCCAGTACTGTCGTTATTTTACTCCTCAGGTGTTTTTGTGTTCTTTGTCTCTTTGTATTTCATCTCTTTTCTCTCTTCCTCCATCACTTTGATTTGGTTCACACTGAAAGATGTTTCAGATCTTACCCGATGTGTAAAATCTGAGAGCCCACACACGATGACGTGTTGTGATAAATTTAACAGTTTTGTTCTATAGTGGCCAAAACGGCAGCCCACACGCTGACAGATTCATTCATGAACAACAAAAATCAAGATGGTGACGACGAAAAAAAACAGATGGCAACGAGCAAAAAGTGATGTAAAGTAATGGATACATGACTACCCAAATCAGTCAGTCAGCTCAGTCAGTCAGCCAGCGGTTCAGAGACTGCTGTAGCTAATGTCATTTTCTTAATAATCTGGGGTGATTTTCAGTCGATGCTGAACAATAAGTACGTTTTCTATAGTGATAAAATGGAGGTTACATCTGACAGTATTTGTGTGGGTTTCTCCCGTTTCCTCTCTTTCAGCTGATTTGAGTGGAGCGTTGCCGCCCGCCACAGCGCTGTATTCATGTGTGTGTCTGTGTTGTAGGTGTGGCTGATAGATGTCAGTCAGTCCGTCGAGCCCACCCATCCTCACGCATTGGAGTTCCTCTTCAGGGACTGCAGGAACGTTTCCACGGTAACGCCCAGTTTCATCTACATACGCAGTGCTTGTTGAAGTTATTCACCAGGAACAATTCACCTCTCTCCTGATTCAATACTACCACTACAACTACCATGATGATTTATTGCAAAATTTGTTTTTTTTGTTTGTTTTTTTTTTGTACTTTTTTTACCACTAGACCATGGAGGACTTTTACTTTGGAAAATCTCTAAATTAATCCAGTAAAATGTTTGATTTTCAGCAGGTCTGTAGTCAGAGATGTCCTGAAGTCAAATCTATCAGGATCATTGTCAGGAATTATTGATTACAGTTTTTATCCAGCAACCCAAAAATCAAAGAATAAAGACATTTCCCTCACAGATTAGTGGGATTTTCTTTTTAATTTATCAGGGCATGTAATGTTTTATACTCTGCTGAATATAATCCATCAGTCTGATTTCCATAGATGGATTCTGTAGATCCAGTTCCCTTTGTTAACACCTTATTTTGAAAAGCAGACGTAGTCCCAGGTGTCTACTTCCTCTAACTCCTCCAAGGTGGTCTCTAGCTCTCCGTCAGCTCCGTTCTCTTTATCCATCCATGGTCAGCTCCATCGGGGCCGTCTGAATGCATTTAACATAAATGTCAGTATATGGAGCTCTACAGTCGTAGCGTCGGTCCGTCGGACCACGGAGACGAGAGCGACGGCCGGCCGGACCGCACGTTACCGCCGTACGATGACGTTTCCCGTCCGTGACGGAGTTAGCGTGCAGCTTTAGCCGTGATGTCTAGCTCTGCTTTTCCAAAGTGTTTCCCTCCTTTACTGGATGTGTAGTGTTTACCAGGCTGGATTTAACATGGAGGGTGGAGGTCGGATCCACGCCCACCCTCCACCCTTTAATACTTTCTGAGGTTTGTTCTGGTTGACGGATACCGAACGGATATGACGTCACGTTACTCAGACTACCACAATAAAAGCGGTAACTTCCCTCAACCTCCACGAATGAAGCAAATGTATCGACTCTGGCTTTAAAAAAATCTATTTAAATTTTTAGAAAAAAAAAGTGAGTTGTCTTTTATTTCTCTCCCCCAAGATAAAGTTAGTGTTGCTGATCAGTTTTATACATGTGTGTACCACAGTTCTTCCAGAAAAGAGGAGTCGGCGAGGCGATGAGTGCGTACGAGCTTTTCAACGCCGTGAGCGGACTGAACATCCCTGTTGGTGACGAGGACGAGGCCGAGTTCATCGCTGAGGTAACAAACTCTCCGCTCTAAATTTTGAATTCAGCGTCAAACTAAATAGCTGCTTATGAAACTAGAAACAGGTTTTGCTGCAAAATGAAACATTCGTGATGCAGTGCTCCATAAGTCAGTTATTGCTGCTGTCACTCTCTTTCTTTATATGTAGTCTGCAAATTTGTTGTTACAGGATAAGGTTCATTTTAATCAAAGCTAACGCACAAATAACGCAAATTTGTTTTAATGCTAATTTCTTCAAGGCATTAACACAACGCTAGTCTGACCTGGTTGGTACTGATGGATTCATCAGGTCTTCTAGTTTCATATGAGACCGGTATCTTCACTCTAGCTTGAAGCGTTATTGTATTAACTTTCACAGCCCTAGAAAATCTCTGAATGAATCCAGTAAAAATGTTTGAATTTCAGCATGTATGTAGTCAGATGTCCTGCACACAAGCCTTTCCTTCTGCGATGCAGGAAGTTGGTGTCGGGAAAATCTTTGAACTAGATGAAAAGAGTCCCAGTTAAATGCTCTGTCTGTGCTCTCCGTGACAGATTGTGGCGCTGGAGAAGAGGAACGAGGATCACGTGCAGCGGCGAGGAAAGAAAACCTTCCCTGTGGCCTCTGAAGACGCCGGTCCTCCTTTAAAACCTGATGCCGATGACTAACGCCCGCCGAGCTCGCTCTCTCTTCACGATCCCGCCGTGTTGAAAATGCTGTAAAAGAGGAGACGAATGAGGAGGCGTCGCCCCCTGGAGGACCCGGACGTAGCGCCTCCTCCTGGCTGCAGGGGGGGATGAGTTTCACCGTGTTGGATGTTGAAGTCTGAGCGTCCTGAGAGGTACCAGCAGGGTTTTCTGAAGCTGAGACCACATCTCATTTCCTCCTGCTAATATCAGCCCAATATACTATAACCAATATAACCCAAGACCACAACTCTGAGAGGGTGAATCTAAATTCTGGGGTTGTGAAGATGCCACTTAAGTCGGGATGAATCTGGGGAATTAAGGGTGAAAGGATGCCGCAGACAACAGAGTTGTTTTTTATTTCATTTAAGCATATTGGGTTTGAATATTTCATCTTGTAGCTTCAGTGAGAAACAAAGAAAAAGAGAACTTATACAGGAGAAAATGTCCAAATATGTAGTAAAATTATTATATAAATATACAGCATAAAATTAGCATTATTAAATCAGGAAATATCTATCTTCCAATAATAATACAACAATAAACTTTATTAATACCGCGCTTTTCAAAACCAATTACATACCAGGATTAAACCATTTCAAGACTGCAATAAATCCGACAGTTAAAATAGTCCAAAAATAAGATTGAACCAATAACAAGATCAATAATATTTTTATTTCATTGTATGCGCATGTATATATAAGACTGCATAAAATCCAGATCATTTTAACAATAAGACGTGTCAGGAAAAGCAGTAAAACAAAACAAAACATTTTTTAAAATGTTTAAAACATTTTAAAAAATGAGGATAATATAATTTAGAAAAATACAAAGTGCACAAAATGAGCAGAAAAACTAACCAATCAGTAGATAACAGTCCAGTAAAAACCAAAAATTACATGAAAAGCAATACAGGGGGAAAAGAAGTACGTCCAGAAATAATTAGACATCATGAATAATTAGTATAACATGTTGGAAATACAACGGTGTAGTAATAAAATGTATTCTATCAACAGCTTTAATAATTCTCATCTTTTCTTTCATAATGATAAACTTTGTTTACAAGGTTACAAAACAGGATTAAAACATTTCAAGACTGCAAATGTTGGAAATAAAACAGTGTGTTAGCATTTTAAACCAGATTTAATGTTCACTACTCAGCCCTAACTGTCTCAACGTCTATTTTTATTTTATGCACCACAGGAAAAAAATGTTGGAAAACCCACGTGAAAGCTCTGGAAGTCTGTTTATTTTGTCTTTTTGTTTGTGGCTCTGTCTCATTTTAGGGGTCAGAAATGGGGTCAAAGGTCACAGCAGTTTGGTGGAGTGTTTGTGGAAGCGAAGGTTAACAGGGTTATTAAATGTGGCAACGCGTGAAATTAAAGCGCTAAAAGAAACAGAAGTCATCTCAGTGCCATTAACTGTAGAAGATGACAGTTGCAGTGATAAAGGAAGAAGTAGCTCTTAGATTATTTTTACTTAGTGTCATCAGAAAATGAAATGTGTTTTTTTTTTTATCTTAATGGATAAAAATGAATGTTTCTGTCAGTGCAGACTCCTCACATGATGTTATGGTGGATTTATTCTAATGAATTGCCTCATTGTGGTGCTCGCTGTGAAACCAGTGGTGACATTAAAAGGTGAAGAGGATTTGCTGTTGTTGATTGATTATTATTATTCTTATTATTATTACTATTATCATTATTATTATTATTATGAGTTAACACTCGGAAGGTTGGCTCTATTCAGCAGACTTTATTCTCTGCATGAGCCTATAAAGCACGTGATTGTCACAAGACTCCCAGCTGCAAAAACAAGAAGACTTCCGACCCGACTCCTTCAGAATAAAAGTAATCTCAACAAATAAGAACTGGCAGCAAAATGAAAGGATTTTTTTTCCTTTTGACGCTGTGTTCATATGAAAGTGAGGCAGTAATCATATTAGTCTTATTTAATCTTTATTTACTTGTAGAATTAAGTCTAAAAACAAATATAGATTTATGTAAACAGAAGGATAGAAAGAAAACCAGAATGAAGCTATTCAGTCAGTGAAGTGTAGAAAGGAGAAAAAGTTTAATTAACATCTAACAATCATATATCATTATTTGTAGGTGTACTTACATAATGGACTTAAAGACGAGGTAAGCTTATCTGCATAGCAACTATAAACATACAGTGTTCATGATACATGAAAATCAAATACAATTTTATTTCTTTTCATACTAATATTTCATTAGTTATTGAATATTAATGTGGAACAGTACATGCAACAGCATACATCTTGTAAAATTAACACATTTCCTGTTAATATATGTATACATATATACATGTATATATGTATACATATATATACATGTATGTATGTATATATATGTATATATATATATATATATATATATACATACATGTATATACATGTATATACACATGTATACATACTAGGACTAATATATGTGTGTGTGTGTGTGTGTGAGTGTGTGTGAGAGAGAGAGAGAGAGAGAGGATTTGTATATAAGTAACTGTGTTTTATTTATTCTCATTAAAATATTTTCTCCGCTTTTATTCTGAAGAGCCAAACTAACCGGAAACCGGAAGTTTACATGTTGAAGCGAAGTGTTCCGGTAGTCCCTGCTCTGTCACTGAGGCTGTCGGGACTCAGTAACAACATAGAACAGTAATAATAACAGTGGTGCAGTGAGAGGATGAGTGAGCAGCATTACCTGGAGCTCTGTGAGAACCCGGTGCAGTTTGAACATGCCTCCAGCGTCAACAACGTCTTCTTCGACGAGGCTAACAAGCAGGTGAGCTAAGCTAGTTAGCATCGAGGTGGCTAGCGTAGCTAGGTAGCTAGCTGGCAGTTTGTTAGATCATTTAACATGATTAAATATTATTATCAGCGCGCCAGCGATACCATTACTTTAGTTTCGGTGTACTCCCTGTACTCTTTGCTGATTTATGTGACGTTTCTTTGTTTCCGAGAAGCGACAGATGATTTGTTAGCTTAGCTAGATTAAAAACAAACTGCTTGTTTGGATCATTAGACCACCAGTAGCGGAAGAAGTATTCAGTACCCAGAAAGTTACTGCATTACAAGTACTAGGACTAGTACTTAGACCACACTGTAAAAATACTCTCTGACAAGTAAAAGTATTGCATTGATAGTGTTACTGAAATACTAATACCACATTGTTAAAATACTCTGTCACAAGTAAAATTACTGCATTCAAACCCTTACTTAAGTTAAAACACGAAGACCACACTGAAAAAGTAATTAATTAGTGCTATAAACTGGAAAATGGTGGAAAATAATCTGCCGATGCTGCAGTAGTAGTATTTCTGATGTGTGCTGCCTCTCTTCTTCTGGCTGCAGGTGTTTGCGGTGCGTTCAGGTGGAGCTACGGGGGTCGTGGTTAAAGGCCCAGATGACAAGAGCAGTGTTGCCTTCAGGTACATCAGCCTGCGTAGGAATTAGAGCGAGGAGGATACACCTATCTGCCGATTCAATACCATCGTGATACTCTTGTGCTGATTTGATATGTATTGTGATTCGGATTAAGGTTTGGGATTTGATTCTTCTACCTCCACATAGACTTAGACGAAGTAGATATATTGATTCTGGCATTAAAAACCAATTTCATGATACACAGGTGAATTCATTTTTTCACCATACGTAGTGGGAATATCTGAAGGGATTCACTGATGGGAGGAAGACACTGACTACTTGCTTTTAAGGCCTGTTGAACTTTTTATAGACAGTTTTCAATCTGCATCAGAGGCGTGAAATTTGATAACAGTAATCAGATTTTTTCATCATGTAATTTGTGTGTTTCCCTCCACAGAATGGACGATAAAGGAGAAGTGAAGTGCATCAAGTTCTCCATTGGAAATAAGATCTTGGCGGTTCAGAGGACTTTGAAATCTGTGGTGAGTTTAGCAGAGCAGAAAGCAACACGAAGGGCCCTGTCTGACACCTGGCGTAAAGCGTCGCACAGCTCCACAGTCGCTGCTAGTTTCTGACCGATGCTGTTGTCATTTTCATGCCCAGCGCCCACGTTGTGTAAGTAGCAAATGTACTTGCACCCATGGGCGTCTTAAAATGACGTGGGTTTTGGCGCTTTTCTATCATGGAGTTTCAGAAAGTAACTGACCAACAAAAACCTAGTCTAATGTCTGGTGCAGTATTGTCCCGGCATTTAAAGGGTGCGTTATTCAAATAGTACGATGTGTCTACACAGGTAGGTTCACAACACTGTGCTCGTCACACACAGGGATGCAGCAGCTCCTCCTCAGTTAAATACAGTGTCGGTGCTGGAACAATGATTTTATTTACATTAATGCTGGGATCAGAGATCCCACAGTACTTTGTCTTTGACGACGGTCAGATCTAATCATCACAGAGAGTCTTATGGTGTCTTGGTTGGGTGACCGGCAACAACCAATCAGGACACGTCGCATTTCATCACCAAGTTCAGACGTCAGCTGTCAATCACGACAACAGAAGCGTTGTGTGTGATGATGGTGGTCTTGTGTCTGGTGCTGTGAAAAGACAAAATAAAGAAGGATGAGCTCCTGGGTGGTACAGAGGACGGTATGACTGTTCATACTTCTAACAGAGCCCAGAGCCCAGCTAGCTAAGTAGTTCCTGTTCATGATGTTGCTGCTGGATGCTGAACACCAACAGGTAAACGACTGTTTGGAGAGCCAAGATGTTCCTAACAGGTGGTTTTACAGGATCGCCTCGCCAGCAGTTAACCCCGTGTGTTGCATCAAAAAGTATTACAGTTTAATTATTTGTTTATACATGTTTGTGTTATTTATCTAGTGCTTACTATGATGAGTTTAACCTGCAGCGGTTAAGCAGGTTATCACTGCTGATGGGGACAGAGGACTGGGAGACGGCGGACACAGAGGGTCCACCGGCCAACGGCCTCATTCATCTGGTTGCTCACGTTCAGATCCGTTTCCTTAGCAGGAAACCCGACACGTCTCCGGTTTACTGAATGTGCCCGGTGCAGGTGCTCCTGGCTTGTAAAGGTAGTAGGAGACGACACTCTACGACTGGTTTCATTCCTGTTATGTCTGAAACACACCTATGTTTAATTAAGAGACTAAATGCAACCACTTGACCCTCTGTCTCTTGCGCCTCACTTTGCGCCCCGATTATGCACGTTGGACACGCCCTAAATGCACTTGAGACCACGCGCTGTAGATGGTGAAATAGGACCCTAACACCACCTGGTTTCATCTTGTGACCTAAACTATTGATTTTCTGTTGTCTGCAGGATTTCATCAACTTCATACCTGACTATCCACACACAGAGTTCACCCAGGAATGCAAGGTATGCTCTGTTATCTCCCGCTGCTTTATTTTGAAAGGTTGAATGGTGATTTTCATTTTCAGACAGTAACAGCTGATAAAGA
Source organism: Pterois miles (assembly GCA_947000775.1). Classification (NCBI taxonomy): domain Eukaryota; kingdom Metazoa; phylum Chordata; class Actinopteri; order Perciformes; family Scorpaenidae; genus Pterois; species Pterois miles. The sequence goes on along the minus strand of CAMQGK010000028.1, from coordinate 2,183,578 downwards.
AGGTGAAGAGCAGCTCTCTGCTCTGCTGCTCAAAATGGCTTTTTCTCTGTATGTAAACTGTATCTGTGTTGTTTTGTCGTGCAGACGAAGAATGCGAGTGTTTTGGGTTTCTGTTGGACCAACTGGAATGAGATCGTCTTCATCACCGACCAGGGAATAGAGTTCTACCAGGTAACAGATATTTACCCTGAAACAATGACAAGTAGACAGACCAGTACCAACCAGGTCAGACCAGCTTGTCATGAAGGAGGTTAAATAACGCTGCAAAATTAGGCCAAATGTTGGTGAGGAGAAACTGTCATGTCCATGTTCAGAGGGGTCCGTTGACCTCTGACCTCCAGATGTGTGGATGTAAATGGGTTCTCTGGGTCCCCACCAGTCTCCCCTTTACAGACATGCCCACTTTATGATAGTCCCAGTCAGTCTGGATCAAGTCCTAGTCAAGTCAGCACTCTGACACACTGACAGCTGTTGTTGCCTGTTGGGCTGCAGTTTGTTCTGATTGGAGCAGATTGTTGATGCTAAAGTCAGAACCTGGGAGGGTTTCTGGACAATATCTGTCATTGATTAGTGTTGTTATTGATATACAATAATAAATATATACATACATTTAGATAAAGCAGCATATTTGTCTACTCCCATGTTGATAAGAGGATTAAATACTTGACAAATCTCCCTTTAAGGTTCATGTAGGACAGATTAAAAAAACACGAGATTAATCGATTAATCGATTAATCACGATTAAATATTTGAATGGGTTGACAGCCCCAGTTCTGAGGTGCAGACTTTGAGACTTCTTTTAATTTGCAATTCCTGCAGAAATCCTCAAATGTCAAAAGTTTTTGATCCCAAATCACAACATGACTTTTTCTATCATTTCAAGGTCTTAATGTGGTATTTTGGAGGGATTATTGATCATTTTTATCAATTCTCCAGTGGTAAAATGGTTAAATTTAGCACCAAATCTGTGTAAGAAATGATATCAACACAAAAATTACTGCACCCACTTAAGAGTCATAATAGAGCGTGAAGATGGACATCAGATACTGATATCATTATGTTATGTTTGATGACAGTATTTTTGTAATCCTCGGGCTGTTTTTGCCTCACTCGTGCTTCTACACAGTCTGGTGTTTGGCGTCTCTTCTCAGGTGTTTCCAGACAAACGCAGCCTGAAGCTGCTGAAGAGTCAGAGCATTAATGTGAACTGGTACCAGTACTGTCCAGAGACCGCCGTCATCCTGCTGTCCACCACCGTGCAGGGAAACATCCTGCAGCCCTTCGCCTTCAGGGTGAGCACACGCTCATTGTCTCACTGTATTTCACTGCATAGAGTGGATAGAAAAAGTCTCCGCATACCTGTTAAATTATAGTTTGCACTATAATTATGTTTACATTCTAACTATTCATCCTAGTTTACTTTTGCTCTGTAATCATTCACTGTGGTTTTTATTATCATGACAGCTCTTGTTTTTTATCTGTTCCTTGTCGTGTCTGTTCTCCTTCTTTTTTACTGTCTTGTTAATATTTTAATTCTTAGTTCCTTCTTGTCTTATTTTAACCCTTGTTTTGAGTATTATACGTTCACACTGTAGGTCTGAGAGATGTCTCTATGTCCTGTACTATCACAGAACTGACAATACTCCAAAGTTGACTTAGGAAATTTCATCTGGCTCTTCCTCGTCAGCCTGCCTCCTTTGGTAGTCGTCTCTCTGAGATGACGTTATACACCGGGAGAGTGAACCGGAGTAACAGTTAACATTTCTCTGCTAGTAGAAGTGCTAAAAATACAGCCATATAACATTTGTTGTACCGAAATACAAGATGGAAATCCTTAGTATTGATGGAATAGACTATTCACCCTGCAAATATGTGTGTATGTGTATGCATGTACACATTTCTATTATGGCCATCAAAGCTAACGCAAATTCATTTTAACGGCCTTAATTTCTTTAATGCATTAACGCAGTCGATCTTTTGGAGGCTGTAGGGGGTTCAGTTTAAAGCTGGAGTGAAGAGCGTTGTTTAGTGTTGTTTCCGACAGTGTGTCATGGATTCCTCAGGTTTTCTAGTTTCCAACCTCTGAAGACAGAACAGCAGCCGTCAGAGTTTTAGGGGGTTAAAAAGCCAATAAGTCAGCTTGTTGTTATTTGTTCTGTTTTTCAGAGTGGGACCATGTCCAAGATGTCCAAGTTTGAGATTGAACTGCCGGTCGTCCCCAAACCTGCCAAACTCAGCCTTTCGGAGAGGGACATCGCCATGGCAACCATGTAAGTTGTTGTCATGGTGATTGATTGTGGACAGGCGCGGGGAGTCATTGTTGTTGTCCCCGTCGTCGTTGTCCCTCAGCTGTAACATGAAGGGCTGTCATCGACCAAAGACGTTTGTAGTCAACCGACACTTAGTCGACAGATCTGTAACACTGAGTTTCTCCACAAAGAGTCGCACAAAAGCAGCACTTGAAATCTGGTGTTTACTAGAGATGTGCTCAAAAGTTTCTGGTAAATAAATCATTCAGCCTGAAGGAAATCTCAGTTGTTAGTTTTGATGATGGCAGAGGAACCAGGAACCAGAACTGACTTGTTTTAATTAGGAGTGGAGAAAACATTGATTCACCTGTGTATCGTGATTTTATTTTATTTTTTTCCAATTTTGAAATAGATGTTTTAAAGCCAGAATCAATATATTTGCTTCATTTGTGGAGGTAGAAGGAAGTTACCGCTTTTATTGTGGTAGTCTGAGTAACGTGACGTCATATCCGTTCAGTATCCGTCAACCAGAACAAACCTCAGAAAGTATTAAAGGGTGGAGGGTGGGCGTGGATCCGACCTCCACCCTCCATGTTAAATCCAGCCTGGTAAACGCTACACATCCAGTAAAGGAGGGAAACACTTTGGAAAAGCAGAGCTAGACATCACGGCTAAAGCCGCACGCTAACTCCGTCACGGACGGGAAACGTCATCGTACGGCGGTAACGTGCGGTCCGGCCGGCCGTCGCTCTCGTCTCCGTGGTCCGACGGGCCGACGCTACGACTGTAGAGCTCCATATACTGACATTTATGTTAAATGCATTCAGACGGCCCCGATGGAGCTGACCATGGATGGATAAAGAGAACGGAGCTGACGGAGAGCTAGAGACCACCTTGGAGGAGTTAGAGGAAGTAGACACCTGGGACTACGGCCGCTTTTCAAAATAAGGTGTTAACAAAGGGAACTGGATCTACAGAATCCATCTATGGAAATCAGACTGATGGATTATATTCAGCAGAAGTATAAAACATTACATGACCCTGATAAATTAAAAAGAAAATCCCACTAATCTGTGAGGGAAATGTCTTTATTCTTTGATTTCTGGGTTGCTGGATAAAAACTGTAATCAATAATTCCTGATAATGATCCTGATATATTTGACTTTAGGACGTCTCTGACTACAGACATGCTGAAAATCAAACATTTTTACTGGATTCATTTAGCTAATTTCCAAAGTAAAAGTCCCTAGAAGTGTCTGATTCAACTTTTTCTGATGGTCTAGTGTTGGAATAACATAAATTGTAGTATGAAATCGTAATACTTAAAAATTGCAGTACACATTGAATCAGCCCAGGTGTCATGATAGTGTTGAATCAGCAGACAGGCGACTGGTCGCAGCTCTAGTCTTGAGAGAAGCTACAGCGACATTTCTGAATTGGCGTTTAGATCTTGTCGCCGTGCAGAGCCAATAGAAACGCTCGCATTTAGGACCTTTAATTCCTCTTTGTAGATTTTACGAGGCTCTGTGTGTCTGTTTTTGTTTTTCTACATTCCCGTGTTGTTTCTAGATTTCTATGTCGGTATAGTTTTCATCCCAAATTTCTATTGATTGTTGGTTTTCTTTTTGTCATGTAGCTATTAGCTTTTCTCCTCTTTCTTCCTGGTCATCTATTCTGGCTAAAGTGTTGCCCTCTTGTTGTCTCTGTTTCTTGTCTTCTTTCATATTAATTATCACCAAATAGACTGAATATCGATGTTTTTCTCTCTGTAGCTATGGTCAGCTGTTTGTGATGTATCTGAAGCATCACTCCAGAACAGCCAACAGTCCCAGTGCAGAAGTGGTGCTATACCACTTACCAAGGTACACACACAAATACATGGATTTATTCATTTTTAATTTAACAGTGCTAATAAGTCTGTATAACAGTAGTGTAGTCCGAATAATGATACCACTAATAATAAAAATATCATACGAGACCTAAATTAGTTTAATAACTGAATGTTTCAGGGGAAATCTTTTAACTATGACACGTTATTTTTTATGTTTTTTAAATAAAGTTATTTACAGCACACACACGTCCAGCTACAGGCAGCAGAAGCGTCATGGTATTACACCTGATTCACAGGTACCAGTGCTGCACCTTATTGGAAACAAACTGACATCGCATCATTTTTAGATCCGTGGCCGGAGCCAGTATGTTTTGTCAAACGTGTGCGAAAAGTTTGGCGAGTTAAAACTGGCATGTCCATTTTCAAAGGTGTCCCTTGACCTCTGACCTGCTGCTTTATGCACATGCATGTATACATATACATATATGTATTATTGTAAATCAATTACAACACTAATCAATGCATGTCTGTAAAGGGGAGACTGGTGGGGACCCAGAGAACCCATTTACATCCACACATCTGGAGGTCAGAGGTCAAGTCTGGAGCCTCATTTAACCTCCTTCACTACCAGCTAGTCTGACCTGGTTGGTACTGATGGATCCATCAGGTTCTCTAGTTTCAGATGAGACCAGTATGTAGTAGTAGTAGTAGTAGTAGTAGTAGTAGTAGTAGTAGTAGTAGTCTGACCTGGCTGGAACTGATGGATCTATCAGGCCATCTTCACTATAGCTTTAAAACTGAGTCGGATACAACTTAAAAATCACAAGTTGCTTTACAGAAATTAGTGCTGTTAACTTTGGCAGCCATGAATTGATATTTTTTTTTAAAGGGAATCAATACAAAATGAGTAGCTTGTGAACTGATGTGGCGTTACTCCTCATTTAATCTCCTAAATTTGTGTTGAGTGGGTGTTTTATTATTTAGTGTATAATAGACTATGTATGAAGTACTCATATTGTGTGTGTGTGTGTGTGTGTGTGTGTGTGTGTGTGTGTGTGTGTGTGTGTGTGTGTGTGTGTGTTCAGGGAGGGTGCATGTAAGAAGACTCACGTGTTGAAGCTGAACACGACGGGGAAGTTTGCTCTGAACATCGTGGACAACCTGGTGGTGGTTCATCACCAGAGCACCCAGGTTTGATCACCTGTGTTACTAATATTCATATTGTTCAAAGTACATTTACTCAAGTACAGATTTGAGGTATTTCTACCTCACTTGAGTATTTCTATTTTATGCTTCTTTATACTTCACTTTTACATGTAGTGGAATATGCTACCATCATGGTTTTAGTACTTTTACTTCAGTAAAGGATCTGACTACTTGATGATATTTATATTGTATGTTCAGACGTCTCTGATCTTCGACATCAAGCTGAAGGAACCAGACTGTGCTGTTAACACACACCAACCTGTCCTACCTGCCCGGTCCATACACCCCTACAGGATACCACTGGCAGGTATATATACAACACACACACACACACAGAGGTCCATACACCCCTACAGGATACCACTGGCAGGTATATATACAACACACACACACACACACAGAGGTCCATACACAAAAAGAGGTAATAAAACACCCACCCCAGAGTCCATACACCCCTACAGGATACCACTGGCAGGTATATATACACAACACACACACACACACACACACACACACACACACACACACACACACACACACACACACACACACACACAGAGGTCCATACACCCCTACAGGATACCACTGGCAGGTATATATACAACACACACACACACAGTCAAGTTATCTATAGTGTGTATCTTCCTTGTTCTGTCTCTCTGCAGGTCCAGCAGTCGTTCCCTCTCAGCCTCCAGTACCATGCCAGCTCTGTATCCTTTTACTCTAGTACAACTACATTTACTCAAGTACTGTACGTAATCTCTTACCATTCCAACTGCTTTTAGAGGGGTAGGGGAGGGGTACAGTTAAACCTCATGTTTTATTATGTCTCCAAAATACCACATTAAGACAACAAGACCTTGAGGAACACCAGAGAAAAATCATGCTGTGATTTGGGATTAAAAACTTTTGACATTCAGAGATTTCTGCATTTTTCATCTATTGGATATTGAACACTGTATGTGTTTGTTCTCACCAAAATTTAACGTAACTTTGTGGAGTTATTTAGTGAATCTTCTCTGACCTGGTTGGTGCTCACAGATTCTTGAGGTTTTCTAGTTTCACATGATATCAGTATCTTCCCTCTACCTTTAAGACTGAATCACTACAACCTCTGAAAGGCAGACTAGCAGCTGCGTCCACCGGCGGGAGAAAAATGTACTTAACTTTCCTATTTCCATTATATTTCTCATTCTGCTTGTACTCCACTGTATTTATCTGGCAGCTTTAGTTACTTTACAGATTAAGATTTTTACACTCAAAACATGAAGATTTGATGAAATATGATGCTATGATAAGATGGTGTTATTCATTAAACAGCACAATGGTTTACACAAGTAGAGCTGAAACTAGCAGTCCATTAAACAATTAGTAGATTGACACAAAACAAATTAATGTGGCATTAGTACTTTTGCTCAGTCTGATGTGAATATTTCCTCACTGCTGTTTCACTGTCTGTTTTTAAACATTTCTCACGCTGATCTTTAACCGTCACTCCAGACTCTTCCTCCTGGAGCGTCTTCCAGCCCGACATCATCATCAGCGCCAGTGAAGGTGTGGAAAACACACACACACACACACACACACACACACACACACACACACACACACACACACACACACACACACACACTCTCTCTCTCAAAGGGCTTTAATTTCAATTCATTTCAAATTCTTCATTATTCACCTTATAGAGTGCTGCAGAAATGAGTTAGCATGTCAGCACTTCCTGTTCCCTCATCTGGAAAATACTTTGGAAAATTAGCTAAATGAATCCAGTAAACATGTTGGATTTTCAGCAGATGGATTCTGTAGATCCAGTTCCCTTTGTTAACACCTTATTTTGAAAAGCAGACATAGTCCCAGGTGTCTACTTCCTCTAACTCCTCCAAGGTGGTCTCTAGCTCTCCGTCAGCTCCGTTCTCTTTATCCATCCATGGTCAGCTCCATCGGGGCCGTCTGAATGCATTTAACATAAATGTCAGTATATGGAGCTCTACAGTCGTAGCGTCGGCCCGTCGGACCACGGAGACGAGAGCGACGGCCGGCCGGACCGCACGTTACCGCCGTACGATGACGTTTCCCGTCCGTGACGGAGTTAGCGTGCAGCTTTAGCCGTGATGTCTAGCTCTGCTTTTCCAAAGTGTTTCCCTCCTTTACTGGATGTGTAGTGTTTACCAGGCTGGATTTAACATGGAGGGTGGAGGTCGGATCCACGCCCACCCTCCACCCTTTAATACTTTCTGAGGTTTGTTCTGGTTGACGGATACCGAACGGTTACTAACTGTCACGTTACTCAGACTACCACAATAAAAGAACTAACTTCCTTCTACCTCCACATAGACTCAAGTGAAGCTAATATATTGATTCTGGCGTTAAAATCTATTTCAAAATTGTAAAAAAACAAAAATAATTGCGATACATAGGTGAATCAATCCCCCCCACCCCCCCACCCCGAATAGATATTATTATTATTCCGTCCTTGTTTTAAATGATCTGAAAACGTCTCTCCCTCTCTGTGGGTCAGGTTACTTGTGGTACTTGCAGGTGAAGTTGCCTCCGACTGTCAACCTGCTGCAGGATAAAGGCAAACTGATGGACTTCCTGTTACGACGGAGAGACTGCAAGATGGTCATCCTTTCTGTCTGCTCACAGAGTACGTCTGTCTGCCGTTACCCGTTTTATCAAGGCGCTGCAGATGTGCCGTCCCATCTGTTTGGTTTTAACGATGTCTGGCTCTTAATCTTCATTTAGGAAAGTGCTCATAGAATACAGGCTGCATATTTGGGCCATTTTTAGGATTTAAAAAAAGTATGAGATGAAAATCATAAATTTACGAGAAAAAACATGTATGAATAGTGTTTTTAGGGTCAAGGAAGCACATCGCATCACTTTTCAAGGTTGGATCATCGTCATCACACCACAGTAGATGACGTAATCAGATTATACTTGGCAAATCAACTGGGGCTGTCAAAGTTAAGACGTTAATGCAGAATCATCTTAACGCCACTAATTTCTTTGACACATTAACAGTATCCGTATTCAAGCTGGAGTGAAGATACTGGCATCATATGAAACTAGAGACCTGATGAATCCATTGGTACCAGCCAGGTCAGACTAGCTTGTGGGGAAGATCACTAAATAATGCTATGAAGTTATGCAAAAATTTGGTGAGGAAAACTGTCATGTCTATTTTCAAAGGGGTCCCTTGGCCTCTGACCTCCAGAGGTGTGAATGTAAATGGGTTCTCCTTTACAGACATGCCCACTTTATGATAATCGCATTTAGATTTTTTGAATGCAGTATAAATGTGTTATTGTCTCCTTTTCTAAAATGGTGTATCTGAATGTTTCTGCATACTGGGTCCCTAAACAGTGTTGAATCCCATAAACTGGGTCTCAGTGTAAAGCTGAGACTCTGACTACCGTTAAACTCTCCACTAGCACCACACTGTTGTTTGTTATTGCCACGTGACAAACTGCCTGCAGTCATTTCTTCTTCACCGCTCTAAAACCGCAGATTCACATGTCCTAAAATGATGTTAAGTGTCTCTTTTTTATCAAGTTGAGTCAGACTTTAAACAACATTTAAACAAACATTAAATGGACAGATAGTAATGTTTCATCGTGGGGAAAACAAATGGAGAATATGTGTCATAGGTCCTAAATGTTTAAGCTGTTCTCTCGATCATTCAGTAATTCAGTTATTCACTAAAACTACATCACACTTTGTTATGAAGATCAATTTTCTGTGTTTTTCTCAGTTCTGGAAGGCGGGGAGAAGGGAAGTCTTCCTGTTGTGGCGACTGTCTTCGACAAACTCAACCAGGTGTATAAAGAATACCTGGAGGCAGAGCAGACCTACACTGCGGTGGGTGATGTTTTATTACAACCACGAAAATGGACCACTGGGTCCACTGGGTCCACTGGGTCCACTGGGTCCACTGGGTCCAGGTTCGTGGTCGTCACTTCTACACAGGTTTTTTTCCAGAGAGTTGTCAACATTAACGCTAATTCACTAACGCCACAGATTTCTTCAATGCATCAAGTAGCTTGTGATTTTCAGGTTGTAGCGGCTCAGTTTTAAAGCTAGCGATACTGGTATCACATGAAACGAGAAAACCCGATGAATCCCAGAGCCTGTCGTGAAGGAGGCTTCATAACGCTCCAAACTTGTGCTAAATTTTATTCAGGAAAAACTGACATGTCCATGTTCAAAGGGGTCCGTTGACCTCTGACCTCCAGATGTGTGGATGTAAATGGGTTCTCTGGGTCCCCACCAGTCTCCCCTTTACAGACATGCCCACTTTCTGATAGTCCCAGTCAGTCTGGATCAAGTCCTAGTCAAGTCAGCACTCTGACACACTGACAGCTGTTGTTGTTGCTGAAGTCAGAACCTGGGAGGGTTTCTGGACAGTATCTTGATTCTGATTGGTCAATCACAGCGTGTTACGGTCTCTTTATTTATTTATAGCAGTTCTGATGTTGGACTCTGGCAGACGGTTTTTTGTGTCAGATTATTGGATTTCTAGCCTTCAGGCGTTATATTTTACAACAGTGACCCTCTAGCTGTACATTATCCCTTTCTTCTTTTGTGTTGTTTATTGATTTCCCATAATAAACATATACACACATTTCCATAAAGCAGCATATTTGTCCACTCCCACGTTCATGAGAGTATTAAATACTTTACAAATCTCCCTTTAAGGTACATTTTGAACAGATAAAAAAATGTGGATTAATAGTGATTTACTACTTTAATCGATTGACAGCCACATTTTTATGATTCATCGTCTGTGTTTGTAGGCGATGGAGTCCGGCCCGAGTCGAGGCAGCGCCGCCCAGAAGCGTCCAGTCAGAACTCAGGCGGTCATCGACCAATCAGACATGTACACACACGTCCTGTCATCATTCACCGAGAGGAAGGTACATAAACAGACAACAACACAACTGGTGAAGCTAAAAGCTGGAAGAAAAATGAGAATTTGATTTGTTTGTTAAACAAGTTTATATTTAGTTTTGTTTTTTATTTTATTTTTTTACAAAAGTCTGCTTGGAGTCTGCAAGTAGAAGATCACCCAGCTGTAAAATCAGTTCTCCCAGGAGCAGCCAGCACAGATGTACTCCTAATTGAAAGTACTCCACACAGTAAATCTGAAACACAGCTCAGCTGTGAGGTTCTGGAAGTTTCTGAATATCACCTATAATGTTGTAACCATCTGAGGTAGATTTACTATGAGCTATGTGATTGTGAACAGACTGAACGTTAGATCAGAGTCATTGATCTGTTGGACTAGAGTTGTGCCCCTCTCAACTCCCACCACAAAGTTACACTAACTTAATGGAATAAACTGGGTTTGATTATATTTGTGTGATGGTTAAAAAAAGACCTTTATTATTCACTAAAGGATGATTTTGATCTCTGATGGATGAGTAATGATGAGGGTTTCTGAATCTCATAAATTCATGGATTTATGTTATAATAACACACAGAAATGTGAGTGTGTCCACATACAGTATTTTTGTGTCTACATGCAGATACATTGATTTTTGTTACTGAACTCGTTTTTAAAATAAATTGTACAATATTTCTGCTTGCAATTATTTTTTCCTAGACTTCTGCTTTCAGAGCTAGTTATTAAATAAATTATTACTAAAACTAATAATAATCAAATGCAGAGGAAATTTTGTAATATGATCAAGAGTAGATGTATTTATATAGTCTTACAGTTACAACCGGCCCTCTGAGGGGAACCCTGATGCTGATGTGGACCAGGATCAGGCTGAGTTTGACACCCCTGGTTTAGAGAATCTGTGTATTTTATTTTTTAAATACAGAAAACCAAGAATGATGCATAATATTTAAAAAGTGCTGATATTAGATTCAGTGAGACATTGACTGCTGTGTGTGTTCTTCAGGGTGTCTCCCATAAATTCATCATCGCGGTGCTGATGGAGTACATCCGCTCGCTGAACCAGTTCCAGATCACCGTTCAGGTAAAACCGAGCAGAGTGACACCTCACTGTTGATGCTGAAATACCTTTTTTTCTGATTTTAAAAGGGAATTTATCATCACTGTCACATTTACTGTAGTAACAAATACCATTTAAACCCATTTACATTTGTTTTCACCTGCTCAGATTCCGACTGGACTGTTTGTGTTTTTCAGCATTACCTGTATGAGCTGGTGATAAAGACGCTGGTGCAACACAACCTCTTCTACATGCTGCACCAGTTCCTCCAGTATCACGTCCTCAGCGACTCCAAACCACTGGTGAGTTCATCTGAAAGGAGACGCTCTCTACATCTGTAACCATCAACTAATGGAATCGCTCTATTGACAATCTAGCTTGTTATTAGCTCTCCTTCCTCCAGATATTTGTAGTAGTCGGGTTTTAACAATTATATTATAAGTTCAGCAACAGTAGCAATATAAAAACTGGAAAATTCACCTTTTTTTGCCAAAATTTTAAAAATTAAACATTCACACCTACGGGCAATTTAGAGTCATCAATTAATCTGCATGTCTTTGGACTGTGGGAGGAAACCGGAGAACCCGGAGAAAACCCATGCTAACATGGGGAGAACATGCAAACTCCACACAGAAGGACCCCAAGCCGGATTCAAACCTGCGACCCTCTAGCTGAGAGGCGACAGTGCTAACCACTGCACCACTGTGCAGCCCTAACAATCTGTTTGAGATGTTACAACCCAATTCCCAACCCTAATCTGCAGCCACAGCACGAGATGCTGCCAAATTCTACAAACTGTACCTTTAAGGACAAACACTGAATTCCATTAAAACCACAATTTTTGATCTCACAGCCATAACAGCATAAAATCAGGCTCTGATTCTGATTTGGGCTGTGAAAGTTACGCTATAACACATTAACACAAATTTGTTTTAATGCCACTAATTCCCTTAAATGCGTTGATGCATTTTGCGATTTTTAGGTTGTGCCCCATATCCAAGACTCGTGTCCTAGCCTCCTTCAATAGGCCTTGCATGTCTATGGCATTTTACACTGCGTGAATTAGCCTAGCGGCTAGCAGATTTCTCCTTACTGGTAGCTCTTCTACTCTCACTGGGTTTAACAGTCACGTCATCTCCCGTCAGAACAACACCACAGTTGGATTTCAGCCAACATGCATGTTTTTCCTCCTCAGCATTGCTAAATAAGAGCAGCAGATATTGGCAGCGAGAGCAGCGAGCTAGCTGGCTGAAGATCGGTACAGTTTTGTGCAGGAATGTGCAGAATATTGACAAACCTAGATATCATGAAAATAACTAAAAGAAACACAAAAACAAGAAGGAAACCCAAACATTACCTGGTCTCTCCTTCCTTTCTTTTGAGTGGACTGAAACTCTGTTACCACAAGGCTAATTTCCCTTTTTAATAATCCATCTTTTGAATTGTGTGTATTTGTGTTCAGGCGTGTTTACTTCTGTCTCTGGAGAGTACATATCCTCCTGCACACCAGCTGTCACTGGACATGTTGAAGGTATCAGTCACACACAATCAGGCTTCAAGTATGTTATTTACAGTAACTGTCATTGTTTTAATTTCTTCTGTGTTTTTAGCGTCTCTCCACAGCCAACGATGAGATCGTGGAGGTTCTGCTGTCCAAGCAGCAGGTTCTGGGCGCGCTCAGATTCATCCGCAGTGTCGGTACGTTGATATTTAATATATCGACCAATTAGACAGTCCTGTCGTTCAAAAGAACATAAGAAAAGGTTAAAAGAGATAAATATGTCATTGTAGTTTAAAAGGATAGTTAAGTTGTTTCTCAGTGTGGTTGTTTGAGGTACTTCTCCATAGTCAGTGTATTGATCCCATCCAGAGGGTCCAGGGTCCTGATGGTAGCACTCTGCCTCATTCTGAGCCAGGGGAAACCCTGGTTAAAGGACTAACACAGTGCTTACGTGCCATATAAAGAGTCACTGGTGGCTGTAGTCATTCCTCTGTCCGATGCGTACGCTGTAAGAGATGGCGCACAAAACAGTGCAGAATTCTGCTCTAGTGCAAAATGCTCCAGCAGCACACACAAGGGATAAGATAAGATAAGATATTCCTTTATTATGTGAGTACTGCATTAATGTAGACCTCGGTGGTGGAATGTAACTAAGTACATTTACTTAAGTACTTTGACATGAATCTTTTGTTTTCTGCTGCCGAGCTGAAAATGAATTGTCAAATGTTTTGATAGTTGACTGACTCTGAGCTGGTTTCAGGCGGCCATGACAACGTGTCGTCCAGGAAGTTTCTGGATGCAGCGCGGCAGACCGGGGACCAGATGCTGTTCTACACCGTGTTTAGGTCGTTCCAGCAGAGAAACCAGCGGCTGAGAGGAAGTCCCAGCTTCAACCCTGGTGAGAGAAAACGCACACGGGTGAATTTAGATAGCTGACGTTATATTATCCAAAACCAGGTCAACTGTCGTGTGCTCTGGTAAATACCAGTTAATATGAGGTACGTAAGGCTTAATGTACAGCAAGCAGGTCATTATTCTGAAATCAACCTGACGCCAAGTCCTGAAGGGGTTTTCACAACAATGACTCGGTCACTGTGCATCATCCTTCTTATCACACGGCTACGTATTGAAGAAATCAATTATTTGATTTGACTCCTTTCCCTCCTTCACTCTCTCCTCTCATCTGTCTCTATATGTCTGTCTCCGTCCCCCCATCTCCCTCTCTCATTGGTCTCCCCCTCCCACGTCTGTCTCCCTTTCTCGTCTGTCTTTGTCCTCCCCCTTGTCTGTCTCTATTGGAAGTATCACCGCTAGCATCATCCACACGTGTTGATGTTTTATCTTCCACTTTTTCCCGTCGTCGTCATACGTAACACCAGATCCGTAACGCTCTGACACAGCAGAGCGAAACAACCCGGTGGATCGTCTACCTGAACTTTATCGTGTCCTCTCTCCATTTCCTGAACCAATCACAGCCGGACTCTGCTCTTCATCAACGTCTCTGCCGACTGAGAAGTCTGAGGAGGAAGGAGGCGGGGTCACGCCTCGTCAACACCTCGTATCTTTGGCAGTACAACACATGAGCAGTAAAATCTGGTCCGCCCTCGTCGAAACTGAGCCAATCACAACGCACGACCTCAGCTTCAGTTACACTGTCCATGTGTTATACCTCATATTCCTGTCCGCCGTGTCCCAGCCCAACGGGTCAGATTTTTACCCCCGCCGTTCCTATCCCCAGTGTTTATGTATGTCTCTGTCTCCCTCCCTCCTCCCCTCAAAAACTGTATTAGAATCATGATACTGAAACAGGTGAATACATGAAACGTGACCTGACACTAAGCATTAGGAGCAGTGGGCTGCTGGAGACAAACTGGGGACCAACTTGGGGCTCAGTGTCTCGCTCAAAGACATTTGAACATTTTGACAGTAGGAGACGGAGATCGAACTAGTCAGCCTTCTGGTTAAAGGACGGCCCGCTCTGCCTGCTGACGTACAGCCTCAGAGTTCAAACAGTTCTAATGGCATGACCATAACAAAACGCTGTATTAGCAAAGCACGGTATGAATATTGACTATGACTACTGACTATGAAGACCCAGACGTCTGTGTATATATTCATATTGAACAGCGTACGAAAGTTCAAAGAGCAGAATCAGTGTTTTCTCTCTTCCTCTCACCAGGAGAGCACTGTGAGGAGCATGTGGTTCACTTCAAGCAGCTGTTTGGGGATCAAGCTCTGATGAAGCCGTCCACCGTGTGAACCACCAGGACCAAAAAATAACTGTAAACTGACCCAGATGTTCGCAGGCCGGTTGGACTGAGTGTCTGTCAGTCTGGACTCGCAGGAAGTTCAGGAGACAACCTGATGGGTGACAGATGGTCTTGGGTGAAAGACTTCTGCACCAGGACATTTTTATTTTCAGCAGAATATCAGCTGATTGACTGTGTTTTTGTTTTTCTCCACCTTACAGACACCACCTAAACTAAAGACTGTGGGAAGCTGCAGAAAATTACAATATGCTTTGTGATTAGTTATCTGCTGTTTTGTGGATAAAAATGAATGTAGTTTACGCTGGAAAACGAGTGATATGTTCCCAGGAAGTCACCAATAAGGTGCTAATTAGTGATCGTCACTCATTTGACAAAGAAAAGCTGAGACCGTTCTAACTTATTTATTATGATTGAGAATTAAAATCACAAAATATTATGACATTAATCCCAAGATATTACACTATTTTTTAAAAATACTGTGACTTTCATTTCAAAATGTTACTTTAGTCCCAAAACATTACAACTCAATTTAGGAAATATTTGTACTGCCGCCGCAGAGCTCTCAACATTACAGCAGCTCGAAGCTAGCGGTGCTAACAGTGTTAACCTGAGGGGAACCGTAATCAGCTGTAACCGCCACATGCCTGTGAGCTCGCACGCTCACTAATGCTGCACTAAAAGCATGCACGGCCCGGCGATGTCAACAAAGCACAGAGGGAGAGACTTCATCCTCTGCTCAGGTAGACAATACTCCTCTATATCTTTACATAGACAACTAAATTAATGCTCTGGATATCATAGAGAGATATTTAAAAGTGCATCATATTTATTCTCAGAATATTTAAACTGAATTAGTTTTTTTCTCCATGGTAGTTTAACACTTCATCATACTTATTAGTAAGTCAGCCTCAGGTAAAGATGATGGTGAATATTTTGAGTAAATGTCCTGACCTGCTGCCTGCTGGTTTCTTGTGTCCATGGAGCCAGAGATGTACCTACACAGGTAATCAGCAACCTGGAAAATAGAAGTCTTGTAAACAAGGGGATCAATGACCTCGTCTTTATTAAGATAAATCACAATATAAAACAAAACTGTCTCCAGTCGAGTTTGAGTGGCCAAGGTGACGTGTCATCTGTGGTGGGCAGGGCCAGAAACAGTATGATGAGATGCCTGTATGAATATATTTTCTACATACAAATATATAGAGTCTGCACGTTATACATGCGCCTGTTTAAATGTGCACAGCTAATAAAAGATTAAACTACAGGTGTGTGAAAGAGTGTTAGCGTGATGATTTGACACCAGGAAATTTAGGGTTGCTAACAGACAGGAAAGGAGCAGAAAAACTTGATGTGTTTTTTATGTCTCCGTGTTTCCTGGTTTCATCTCCAAGTGACTCAAACTAGCTAAATACTTGCTGCTTACTTTGCTTTAAGGGATGTTTTTTTTTCCACATGGCGCATGTGTGTTACATCTCGTGTTCCCGGTTGTTTGTTTGACTCACTCAGTACATTTCATATAGAGTCACATGTGGTCTGTGGACTGCAGGGGGTCCAGCATGGGTCCTGTGAGGTCCTACAGATGGACCGCCACCAGTCTCTATCATGACCACCAACATCAGGGCGACACCAGGACCATCAGGCTCTTTAGGGGGACTGTGTTCTCTGAATCCTGCATTAAAGAGCGTCCGTATCCTTCAGTTTGACGCTGATGGGCCGTGAACGCCTCATCGGTCTCCATGTCTACAGAGCACTGAGAGACTCAGGCTGAGCCAACGACTCATCTCTATAGTGCAGCAAACACACCATCCACAGCCAGACAGCTTCCCTGACAGCTACAACCCACATGACACTGGTGTTCTGTACACCGTAACGCCGTGGTTGGGGCCATAAGAAAGTATGCTGCGAAGAATTCAGGCAGCTCTGAAGGAAAAACGGGGCCCAACCTTTTATTAATAAGGTGTACCTAATTATGTGGCCGCTGAGTGTATGTTTACTGAGACAAATATACAGATATATATAGTACATCGCATTTTCCCACAGACTTGACCAGAGGAGTCGCCCCCTGCTGGCTGACGGACTAACTGCATATTTAACAGCCAGCAGTTTCCGCTCTGATGAGGACGTGATGACGTACTGCGGTAAGCGTCTTGTGTCATTTCCGGTTTCCAGCGCGTCTGTGTTCCTGGTAGCGTAGTTTAGCGGCTCTAAAACAACCAAGTTAATTTAGGTTTATTGTTCATTACTGCGGCTAATTAGCCGCCAGACATCTCTGCAGGTCTACTAACACTAGTTCTGCTGAAGCACTCACAGCTCGCTCCCTTTTAAACACTTTCTAATCCTTTAAAAGCTGTCAGTGATGCTAACGCTAGCCAGCGGCTTTAGCTTAGCTTAGCAGTTAGCAGTTAGCTGCTCCCTTCTGCTCGGTGTTTAGTCCTCTGCCTCCGTTGTTGCTAATGCTACATGGAATACATGAAGTAGAAGCGCTGCTCGGCTCGGTTCGTCGTACCATCGGCTCATACTGTAGTTAGCTGCTGTAGTTAGCCACCTAGTCTGTAGCCGGTGCGGGCCGACCGGGTGCGGCCCCTGCTAGCCGGCCCCGGCAGCCCCCGAGCCGCCGAGAGGCAGCTGACCGACCGAAGGAAGCGTAGTCCTAAACCGAGGCTATGGCTAGCTGTTTAGCATCTTAGCTAGACGGGATATCCATTAGATACATCTGAGACTTGTCAAAACCCTCATTCAAGATATCTGGATACACTTTGACTCGTACGATTCAAACTACATTTGTCATTCATGTGTTTGGGGTTTCTCATTATAGATCCGTGCTGTGTGCCACCGGAAGTCGGCATATTGCGCTAACTAGCTATAATTATCTAATTAATAACTGATTTATGATTGCTCCATTTGTACATTTGTTTTTCTCAGTGAAAAGTTCGACGGCATATTTAGCAGTTTTGTGTGTTTGGTAACTTTTCACCTTTAATGTCTGCAGTACCATTTCTCTCCATCTGTAAAGAGATGCATTTCCCCACGTTGAACACAAGAGGGAGTAATACTATATTTACATTATACTACTATATATAATATATTACTATATGTAATATATGTATACACACACACACATGCATAGATATTGTCTTAGATTTTGGACACCAATACATGACATAGGCGTCGTCTTTTCCTGCTTTTAGAGGCTGACCAGACTGTTGTAGCTGTTCTGTTATTTACCCACTTAGTCATTATATCCACATTACTGATGATTGTTAATCAACAATCATTGTCTGAATATTTAGTGAAATCACCAGTAGAAAAAGATTTTAGCGCCGACGTGGTTGAAACGTTGGCACTAAAGTCTTTGAAGCTTCGTTCAGCTCGTCTTCTCTGCATGCATGCTACACATGATTATAAGGATTTATATTATATGTTTTATATCAACTGAATGTCTTTGAAGACGTTTAAAGGAGCTCTCTGTGGCCGTTAAGTTAACCGTCAGCGTCCTGTTGCTCGCACTGCAACGTAAGACGTGAGGCGTCATGATTAATGTTAGCAACATTAGCAGCTAAAACCACAATATCACTACGTATTAAACATGCTTGGCAGTAATGTTAGCTAACCAAACGGAGGTCAGAGGTTTTGCTCGACGTCGATCACGTTCCTGTTTCCCAGACCGGCTTCACTTGATGTAACTTTGTTTTTTGTGCTTCGGGGGAGTCGGGGCTGGTCGTTTGTTGGCGTTAGGAGACTCCATTTCTAAGCCAGTTAGCTCTGGTTGCACACTGTTTGCCTGGTAGCAGAGCTGTAGAGAGTAAAGTGTACATGACGTCACATCTGTTGGATATTCCCAGAAAATACGTCCCTCATTCTTCACATTAAAAGCAGTCTACAGGCTGCTAGTGGGAACTCAGAAAGTGACATACTGTCCCTTTAATCCAGGCCTTGGCTGTTTTCACATTTGATTTCATGTTTATCTAACTTAAATTATAACCATTTCTATTCTTCCCTGTATCTTGTAATATCTCTAAACTCGGCCCGAATGCATCTATAAATCAGCACGTCTCTTTTTGAACGTTAGCGATGGTTGCACACGTCTGTTAGCCCTGAAAATAAAGGCACTCAGAAAAATGGGCCCTCGTTCTTCACATTGAAAGCAGCCTACAGGCTGATAGAGGAAACCCAGGGGAAGGTCTTATTTCTAGGGTTAGTCTACAACCTGTTCACACATTGGCAATAAAAAATCAATGAAAACACGTTTATACGTGTAAAAACATACAGTCGCTTTAAAGACGTCACTCTCATTAACTGTTGAATCTACAGTTGCAGCTCTCGTCTACTGTGAAATAAAACTTTAAGTAATAAGACGTGATCATATTATAAATGTCTGTCCATCTTCTCTTCATTAACAGGAAGTGATGTCCCCTGTCAATCAAACAGCGAGGGCGGGACTGAGATCTGTCACAGTAAGCACCTTCTTCTGTTTATTAAAAAAAAAAAACTACAAAGATGTTTTATTTCAGATATCATAAATCAATTAACATGTTCATCAATACAAAGGATACATATCAGTATTTCTGAACTGTTTTTACAAAGTCAGATATACTGTATATTAAATTTATGTGACAATATGTCTCAACTGGTCTTTTCAAAGATATTTACACACAATTAAAAAAAATCAGAAAAGTTCATTAAATTGCTTTTGAGAGCATTAAACACATTAAGGTTCAGACAAATGTATTCAAAGCTGATTTTAGTCAGTATTGTTATTGCCATTTTGAAATCAGAAGTAAGGAGCAGCTGGGCAACTAAAATACCAAAGAAAGGAACCAAAACCCCCCAAAATCTCTAGTGTTCAGGTTCATAACTATAAATATTGAACACAGGAACAAACAATGTTTGACTGAGCTGCTTCACTTTGTCCTGCAGTGGAAACCATGTTTGACTGAGAACATGCCGGCTGTCGGGAAACCAGTGTTTCCACTCATGCATGTTTCCTTGATCACTGAGGACATGTCATGGTCATTTTATGATTTATGACAGTAAATATATTACATTCTGGTCCTTTTTGGGGGCGGCTGTAGCGCAGTCCGTAAGGACTTGGGTTAGGATGTGGAGGACCAGTGTTCAAATCCCCCATGGACCAAGACCAACTGGTTGCTGGAGAGGTGCAGTTTACCTCTTGGGCATCTGCTGATGCCCCGAGAAGGCCCAAACCCCCAACATTTCTGGGCGCTTGTCAGGAGCAGCCCCATCACTCTGACATCTCTCCATTGACATGTTTATGACTGTGGAACTGTACTGTGTGACCAACAGAGTATAAAACTGAATTTCCCCACTGTGGGACTAATAAAGGAATATCTTTCTTTCTTTCTTTCTTTACAGCTCCCACTGATTGAACACAAACCACAACAAGAATCACAGCTTTCTAAAAGTGTCTTTCTCGTCCTCAGAGAGGGAGGTAGTCTACAACAAATAAGGAAGGAAATCCATGTAAAGATAGTTTATTATTTTGAACAGGGACAGTATTTAATGGCAGCGAGCTTCTTTAAATCCTGTGAACTGAACGTCTTTCTCTGCAGATGTTAAATTCCTGCTGAAGTTCAGCGTTAAACGAAAACGGTCCACCCTGTGTCCTCAGACCGCAGTGATGTCATCGACACGCCCTCCGTCTCGGTGTGACATCATCAGTGGCGATCTGCCCTCGCCGTCCTTTCCTCTGCTCGGCCTTCAGCAGCACCTGCAGACACGCACACACCTGTCATCAAGTCGAGTCGTTGAGGTAACCCGAGTGTCTCCAACCGTGTCCATCTGTCCTACCTGCAACAGCCAATCAGAAACAAGACGTCACACAGGTGATTCCGACAGTTATTTTGACATTAGATGAATCAATATACACTACATTTAATAATGTGATATATGACGGGCTCTGGTACCTTTGATCTCGTCCCTTTTTCCTCACAAACAGCTGCAGAACACCCACATGAAGCCCCGTCAGCCAATGGATGAAGGGGAAACACAGGTTGCCGTGGCTCCAGGGTGGAACTATGTGGACGGCCACATGACCACCGCAGAGACTCCTTAGCTCCGCCTTCACCTCTTGGACTGACAGGTACCGCCCACCTGAGAGGCAAAAGTGATATTATGATGTAGTTTAAATTCTTGGGGAAAAGTCATAATATAGTTGGTGGAAAAAAAGTCACAGAATAGTATTTTGAAAATAGTCAGAAAAAAGTAATAGTATAGTACGTTGAAGAAAGTTGGAAACGGTCATAGTACAATATGTATATGTATCATATTTTTTTGAAAATACTATGACTTTTTTCAACATGCTACATGATGATTTTTTTCGACATACGATACTATGACATTTTTTATGAATTTTTTTGACACACTGTACTATGACATCTTTTTGACATAGTATAATATGACTATTGTCGGCATAGTATACTATGACATTTTATGATTTTTTTCGAAATATTGTACCATGAATTTTTTTGACATACTATACTATAACTGTTATCAACATACTAGGACTTTTCGACATACTGTTCTTACTTTGTGACACATTATACTAGGACTTTTTTTCCACATACTATGGTATACTATGACTTTTTTGACATACTATACTATAACTATTTTCAACATACTATACAATGACTTATATGGACATGCAATACTATGATTTTTCTTCGACATACTACACCAGGAATTTTTATGTTTTTCAGCATACTATAATATTACTTTTTTTCTGACTTTTTTCAACATCCTATACTATAACTTTTTTTTAATTTTTTCGACATACGATGACTTTGACATGCTATACTATGAATTTTTTTTCGATATCCTATACTATGACTTTTTTCGACAGTAAATACAATGACTTTTTTTCGATATGCTATACTATGGCATTTTTCTGACTTATTTCGACATAGTATACAAAGATTTATATGGACATTCTGTACTATGACGTTTTTCGACATAGTATACTATGACTTTTTTCAATATACTATACTATAACTTTTTTTTTTACATACTCTACTAAGACATTTTTTATGCTTTTTTTTTACAAACTATACTATAACTTTTGTCAACATATTATACTATAAATTTTTTCGGACTCTTCGACATGCTACACTATGATTTTTTTAAACATGCTATACTACGAATTTTTTTGGGACTTCATTCGACATCCTATGACTTTTTTTTGTGAAATTTTTCGAAATTCCATACTATGACGTTTTTGCAAAATATATTTCAACATACTATACTATAAAGTTATTGCACAATGTACTGTATATCATGTTGAAAAATTTCATGAAAAACAGGTTATATTATAGTATATTATATGTTAACAGTCATATTATAGTTTGTTTAACAATATGATAAAATAAAGTCATATTATAGTACGTTGTAAAATTTCATAAAAAAAAGTCATAGTATAGTATGTCGAAAAATTTCATGAAAAAAAGGTCATAGCATTAAATCTTGAAAAATTTCATGTTAACAGTCATTATAGTTTGTTAAACAATATTATGATAAAACAAAGTCTTATTATAGTACATAGAAAAATTTCATGACAAAACGTCATAGTATAGTATGTCGAAATTTTTCGATGAAAACGTCAAATTTTTTTGATGTTGAAAAAAACATGGAAACGGTCGAATTATAGCATGTAAAATGATTCTATGGTGGAAAAAAGTCCTTTTGTGAAATGTTGGAAAATTTTACAAAAAAAAAGTCATAGTATAGTATGTCGAAATTTTTTTTATGAAAACGTCAAATTTTTTTGATGTTGAAAAAAACCATGGAAACGGTCGTATTATAGCGTGTAGAATGATTCTATGGTGGAAAGAAGTTATTTCCTGAAAATGTTAGAAAATTTTACAAAAAAAAACGTCATAGTATAGTATGTCGAAATTTTTTGATGAAAACGTCAAATTTTTTTGATGTCGAAAAAAACCATGGAAACGGTCGTATTATAGCGTGTAGAATGATTCTATGGTGGAAAGAAGTCATTTCGTGAAATGTTAGAAAATTTTACAAAAAAAATAGTGGTTTTCGGTTTTTGGACGTCATAGTATAGTGTGTCGAAATTTTTCAATGGGAAAACGTCAAATTTTTTATGTCCGCGGATGCGGGCGATCGAGGATTACGCTTTTTACATTTTTTGAGCGCCGTCGATACCATGTTGGTTCGGTTTGAAAGGCTAATATTTGGGGTATTTGTGGGTTTCTTTTTTCAACGTCAAGTTCAGCGTTAAGCATTTATTAACATAACGATTTTTTTTTTGAAAAAGAAGAGCACTTTTTTGCCACCATGATAAAAGGTTTTAGCGATTTTTGATGTTGAAAAAAAACATTGAAACGGTCGTATTATAGCATGTAAAATGATTCTATGGTGGAAAGAAGTCATTTCGTGAAATGTTGGAAAATTTTACAAAAAAAACGTCATAGTATAGTATGTCGGAATTTTTCGATGAAAACGTCAAATTTTTTTGATGTTGAAAAAAACCATGGAAACGGTCGTATTATAGCATGTAGAATGATTCTATGGTGGAAAAAAGTTATTTCCTGAAATGTTAGAAAATTTTACAAAAAAAACGTCATAGTATAGTAAGTCGGAATTTTTCGATGAAAACGTCAAATTTTTTTGATGTTGAAAAAAACCATGGAAACGGTCGTATTATAGCATGTAGAATGATTCTATGGTGGAAAGAAGTCATTTCGTGAAATGTTGGAAAATTTTACAAAAAAAAACGTCATAGTATAGTATGTCGAAATTTTTCGATGAAAACGTCAAATTTTTTTGATGTTGAAAAAAAAAACATGGAAACGGTCGTATTATAGCGTGTAGAATGATTCTATGGTGGAAAGAAGTCATTTCGTGAAATGTTGGAAAATTTTACAAAAAAAAACGTCATAGTATAGTATGTCGGAATTTTTCGATGAAAACGTCAAATTTTTTGATGTTGAAAAAAACCATTGAAACGGTCGTATTATAGCATGTAAAATGATTCTATGGTGGAAAGAAGTCATTTCGTGAAATGTTGGAAAATTTTACAACAAAAAGTCATACTATAGTATGTCGAAATTTTTCGTTGAAAACGTCAAATTTTTTTGATGTTGAAAAAAACCATGGAAACGGTCGTATTATAGCATGTAGAATGATTCTATGGTGGAAAACAGTCATTTCGTGAAATGTTGGAAAATTTTACAAAAAAAACGTCATAGTATAGTGTGTCGAAATTTTTTTTATGAAAACGTCAAATTTCTTTGATGTTGAAAACAAACATGGAAACAGTCGAATTATAGCATGTAAAATGATTCTATGGTGGGAAAAAAGTCCTTTTGTGAAATGTTGGAAAACTTTACAAAAAAAACGTCATAGTATAGTGTGTCGAAATTTTTTTTATGAAAACGTCAAATTTCTTTGATGTTGAAAAAAACCATGGAAACGGTCGTATTATATAGCGTGTAGAATGATTCTATGGTGGAAAACAGTCATTTCGTGAAATGTTGGAAAATTAAAAAAAAAAAACGTCATAGTATAGTATGTCGAAATTTTTCGATGAAAACGTCAAATTTTTTTGATGTTGAAAAAAACCATGGAAACGGTCGTATTATAGCGTGTAGAATGATTCTATGGTGGAAAACAGTCATTTCGTGAAATGTTGGAAAATTTTACAAAAAAAAACGTCATAGTATAGTATGTCGAAATTTCTCGATGAAAGCGTCAAATTTTTTTGATGTTGAAAAAAACCATGGAAATGGTCGTATTATAGCATGTAAAATGATTCTACGGTGGAAAACAGTCATTTCGTGAAATGTTGGAAAATTTTACAAAAAAAAACGTCATAGTATAGTATGTCGGAATTTTTCGATGAAAACGTCAAATTTTTTTGATGTTGAAAACAAACATGGAAACAGTCGAATTATAGCATGTAAAATCATTCTATGGTGGGAAAAAAGTCCTTTTGTGAAATGTTGGAAAATTTTACAAATAAAACGTCATAGTATAGTGTGTCGAAATTTTTTTTATGAAAACGTCAAATTTTTTTGATGTTGAAAAAAAACATGGAAACGGTCGAATTATAGCATGTAAAATGATTCCATGGTGGAAAGAAGTCATTTCGTGAAATGTTGGAAAATATTACAAAAAAAACGTCATAGTATAGTGTGTCGAAATTTCTCGATGAAAACGTCAAATTTTTTTGATGTTGAAAAAAAACATGGAAACGGTCGTATTATAGCATGTAAAATGATTCCATGGTGGAAAGAAGTCATTTCGTGAAATGTTGGAAAATATTACAAAAAAAACGTCATAGTATAGTGTGTCGAAATATTTCGATAAAAACGTCAAATTTTTTTGATGTTGAAAAAAACCATGGAAACGGTCGTATTATAGCATGTAAAATGATTCTATGGTGGAAAAAAGTCATTTCGTGAAATGTTGGAAAATTTTACAAAAAAAACGTCATAGTATAGTGTGTCAAAATTTTTTTTATGAAAACGTCAAATTTCTTTGATGTTGAAAAAAACCATGGAAACGGTCGTATTATAGCATGTAAAATGATTCTATGGTGGAAAAAAGTCCTTTTGTGAAATGTTGGAAAATTTTACAAAAAAAACGTCATAGTATAGTATGTCGAAATTTTTTTTATGAAAACGTCAAATTTTTTTGATGTTGAAAAAAACCATGGAAACGGTCGTATTATAGCGTGTAGAATGATTCTATGGTGGAAAGAAGTCATTTCGTGAAATGTTGGAAAATTTTACAAAAAAAACGTCATAGTATAGTATGTCGAAAGTTTTCGATGAAAACGTCAAATTTTTTTGATGTTGAAAAAAACCATGGAAACGGTCGTATTATAGCGTGTAGAATGATTCTATGGTGGAAAACAGTCATTTCGTGAAATGTTGGAAAATTTTAGAAAAAAAACGTCATAGTATAGTATGTCGAAATTTTTTTTATGAAAACGTCAAATTTTTTTGATGTCGAAAAAAACCATGGAAACGGTCGTATTATAGCGTGTAGAATGATTCTATGGTGGAAAAAAGTCATTTCGTGAAATGTTGGAAAATTTTACAAAAAAAAACGTCATAGTATAGTGTGTCGAAATTTTTCGATGAAAACGTCAAATTTTTTGATGTTGAAAAAAAACATTGAAACGGTCGTATTATAGCATGTAAAATGATTCTATGGTGGAAAGAAGTCATTTCGTGAAATGTTGGAAAATTTTACAAAAAAAACGTCATAGTATAGTATGTCGAAATTTTTCGATGAAAACGTCAAATTTTTTTGATGTTGAAAAAAACCATGGAAACGGTCGTATTATAGCGTGTAGGATGATTCTATGGTGGAAAGAAGTCATTTCGTGAAATGTTGGAAAATTTTACAAAAAAAACGTCATAGTATAGTATGTCGGAATTTTTCGATGAAAACGTCAAATTTTTTTGATGTTGAAAAAAACCATGGAAACGGTCGTATTATAGCATGTAGAATGATTCTATGGTGGAAAGAAGTCATTTCGTGAAATGTTGGAAAATTTTACAAAAAAAACGTCATAGTATAGTATGTCGAAATTTTTCGATGAAAACGTCAAATTTTTTTGATGTTGAAAAAAAAACATGGAAACGGTCGTATTATAGCGTGTAGAATGATTCTATGGTGGAAAGAAGACATTTCGTGAAATGTTGGAAAATTTTACAAAAAAAAACGTCATAGTATAGTATGTCGGAATTTTTCGATGAAAACGTCAAATTTTTTGATGTTGAAAAAAACCATTGAAACGGTCGTATTATAGCATGTAAAATGATTCTATGGTGGAAAGAAGTCATTTCGTGAAATGTTGGAAAATTTTACAACAAAAAGTCATACTATAGTATGTCGAAATTTTTCGTTGAAAACGTCAAATTTTTTTGATGTTGAAAAAAACCATGGAAACGGTCGTATTATAGCATGTAGAATGATTCTATGGTGGAAAACAGTCATTTCGTGAAATGTTGGAAAATTTTACAAAAAAAACGTCATAGTATAGTGTGTCGAAATTTTTTTTATGAAAACGTCAAATTTCTTTGATGTTGAAAACAAACATGGAAACAGTCGAATTATAGCATGTAAAATGA
Source organism: Pterois miles (assembly GCA_947000775.1). NCBI lineage: Eukaryota > Metazoa > Chordata > Actinopteri > Perciformes > Scorpaenidae > Pterois > Pterois miles. The sequence goes on along the minus strand of CAMQGK010000028.1, from coordinate 2,156,430 downwards.
TTCTATGGTGGGAAAAAAGTCCTTTTGTGAAATGTTGGAAAATTTTACAAAAAAAACGTCATAGTATAGTGTGTCGAAATTTTTTTTATGAAAACGTCAAATTTTTTTGATGTTGAAAAAAAACATGGAAACGGTCGTATTATAGCATGTAAAATGATTCTATGGTGGAAAGAAGTCATTTCGTGAAATGTTGGAAAATTTTACAAAAAAAACGTCATAGTATAGTGTGTCGAAATTTTTCGATGAAAACGTCAAATTTTTTGATGTTGAAAAAAAACATTGAAACGGTCGTATTATAGCATGTAAAATGATTCTATGGTGGAAAGAAGTCATTTCGTGAAATGTTGGAAAATTTTACAAAAAAAACGTCATAGTATAGTATGTCGAAATTTTTTCGATGGAAACGGTCGTATTATAAAGTGTAGAATGATTCTATGGTGGAAAACAGTCATTTCGTGAAATGTTGGAAAATTTTACAAAAAAAAACGTCATAGTATAGTATGTCGAAATTTTTCGATGAAAACGTCAAATTTTTTTGATGTTGAAAGAAACCATGGAAACGGTCGTATTATAAAGTGTAGAATGATTCTATGGTGGAAAACAGTCATTTCGTGAAATGTTGGAAAATTTTACAAAAAAAACCGTCATAGTATAGTATGTCGAAATTTTTCGATGAAAACGTCAAATTTTTTTGATGTTGAAAAAAACCATGGAAACGGTCGAATTATAGCGGGTAGAATGATTCTATGGTGGAAAACAGTCATTTCGTGAAATGTTGGAAAATTTTACAAAAAAAACGTCATAGTATAGTGTGTCGAAATTTTTCGATGAAAACGTCAAATTTTTTGATGTTGAAAAAAAACATTGAAACGGTCGTATTATAGCATGTAAAATGATTCTATGGTGGAAAGAAGTCATTTCGTGAAATGTTGGAAAATTTTACAAAAAAAACGTCATAGTATAGTATGTCGAAATTTTTCGATGAAAACGTCAAATTTTTTTGATGTTGAAAAAAACCATGGAAACGGTCGTATTATAGCATGTAAAATGATTCTATGGTGGAAAAAAGTCATTTCGTGAAATGTTGGAAAATTTTACAAAAAAAACGTCATAGTATAGTGTGTCGAAATTTTTTTTATGAAAACGTCAAATTTCTTTGATGTTGAAAAAAACCATGGAAACGGTCGTATTATATAGCGTGTAGAATGATTCTATGGTGGAAAACAGTCATTTCGTGAAATGTTGGAAAATTAAAAAAAAAAAACGTCATAGTATAGTATGTCGAAATTTTTCGATGAAAACGTCAAATTTTTTTGATGTTGAAAAAAACCATGGAAACGGTCGTATTATAGCGTGTAGAATGATTCTATGGTGGAAAACAGTCATTTCGTGAAATGTTGGAAAATTTTACAAAAAAAAACGTCATAGTATAGTATGTCGAAATTTCTCGATGAAAGCGTCAAATTTTTTTGATGTTGAAAAAAACCATGGAAATGGTCGTATTATAGCATGTAAAATGATTCTATGGTGGAAAAAAGTCCTTTTGTGAAATGTTGGAAAATTTTACAAAAAAAACGTCATAGTATAGTATGTCGAAATTTTTTTTATGAAAACGTCAAATTTTTTTGATGTTGAAAAAAACCATGGAAACGGTCGTATTATAGCATGTAGAATGATTCTATGGTGGAAAGAAGTTATTTCCTGAAATGTTAGAAAATTTTACAAAAAAAAACGTCATAGTATAGTATGTCGGAATTTTTCGATGAAAACGTCAAATTTTTTTGATGTTGAAAAAAACCATGGAAACGGTCGTATTATAGCGTGTAGAATGATTCTATGGTGGAAAGAAGTCATTTCGTGAAATGTTGGAAAATTTTACAAAAAAAACGTCATAGTATAGTAAGTCGAAAGTTTTTGATGAAAACGTCAAATTTTTTTGATGTTGAAAAAAACCATGGAAACGGTCGTATTATAGCGTGTAGAATGATTCTATGGTGGAAAACAGTCATTTCGTGAAATGTTGGAAAATTTTAGAAAAAAAACGTCATAGTATAGTGTGTCGAAATTTTTTTTATGAAAACGTCAAATTTTTTTGATGTTGAAAAAAAACATGGAAACGGTCGAATTATAGCATGTAAAATGATTCTATGGTGGAAAAAAGTCCTTTTGTGAAATGTTGGAAAATTTTACAAAAAAAACGTCATAGTATAGTATGTCGAAATTTTTTTTTATGAAAACGTCAAATTTTTTTGATGTTGAAAAAAACCATGGAAACGGTCGTATTATAGCATGTAGAATGATTCTATGGTGGAAAGAAGTTATTTCCTGAAATGTTAGAAAATTTTACAAAAAAAAACGTCATAGCATAGTATGTCGGAATTTTTCGATGAAAACGTCAAATTTTTTTGATGTTGAAAAAAACCATGGAAACGGTCGTATTATAGCGTGTAGAATGATTCTATGGTGGAAAGAAGTCATTTCGTGAAATGTTGGAAAATTTTACAAAAAAAACGTCATAGTATAGTATGTCGAAATTTTTTGATGAAAACGTCAAATTTTTTTGATGTCGAAAAAAACCATGGAAACGGTCGTATTATAGCGTGTAGAATGATTCTATGGTGGAAAAAAGTCATTTCGTGAAATGTTGGAAAATTTTACAAAAAAAAACGTCATAGTATAGTATGTCGAAATTTCTCGATGAAAACGTCAAATTTTTTTGATGTTGAAAAAAACCATGGAAACGGTCGTATTATAGCATGTAAAATGATTCTATGGTGGAAAGAAGTCATTTCGTGAAATGTTGGAAAATTTTACAAAAAAAACGTCATAGTATAGTGTGTCGAAATTTTTCGATGAAAACGTCAAATTTTTTGATGTTGAAAAAAAACATTGAAACGGTCGTATTATAGCATGTAAAATGATTCTATGGTGGAAAGAAGTCATTTCGTGAAATGTTGGAAAATTTTACAAAAAAAACGTCATAGTATAGTATGTCGAAATTTTTCGATGAAAACGTCAAATTTTTTTGATGGTGAAAAAAACCATGGAAACGGTCGTATTATAGCGTGTAGGATGATTCTATGGTGGAAAGAAGTCATTTCGTGAAATGTTGGAAAATTTTACAAAAAAAACGTCATAGTATAGTATGTCGAAATTTTTCGATGAAAACGTCAAATTTTTTTGATGTTGAAAAAAAAACATGGAAACGGTCGTATTATAGCGTGTAGAATGATTCTATGGTGGAAAGAAGACATTTCGTGAAATGTTGGAAAATTTTACAAAAAAAAACGTCATAGTATAGTATGTCGGAATTTTTCGATGAAAACGTCAAATTTTTTGATGTTGAAAAAAACCATGGAAACGGTCGTATTATAGCATGTAGAATGATTCTATGGTGGAAAGAAGACATTTCGTGAAATGTTGGAAAATTTTACAAAAAAAAACGTCATAGTATAGTATGTCGGAATTTTTCGATGAAAACGTCAAATTTTTTGATGTTGAAAAAAACCATGGAAACGGTCGTATTATAGCATGTAGAATGATTCTATGGTGGAAAACAGTCATTTCGTGAAATGTTGGAAAATTTTACAAAAAAAAACGTCATAGTATAGTATGTCGAAATTTTTCGATGGAAACGGTCGTATTATAAAGTGTAGAATGATTCTATGGTGGAAAACAGTCATTTCGTGAAATGTTGGAAAATTTTACAAAAAAAAACGTCATAGTATAGTATGTCGAAATTTTTCGATGAAAACGTCAAATTTTTTTGATGTTGAAAAAAACCATGGAAACGGTCGTATTATAGCATGTAAAATGATTCTATGGTGGAAAAAAGTCATTTCGTGAAATGTTGGAAAATTTTACAAAAAAAACGTCATAGTATAGTGTGTCAAAATTTTTTTTATGAAAACGTCAAATTTCTTTGATGTTGAAAAAAACCATGGAAACGGTCGTATTATAGCGTGTAGAATGATTCTATGGTGGAAAAAAGTCATTTCGTGAAATGTTGGAAAATTTTACAAAAAAAACGTAATAGTATAGTATGTCGAAATTTTTTCATGAAAACGTCAAATTTCTTTGATGTTGAAAAAAACCATGGAAACGGTCGTATTATAGCGTGTAGAATGATTCTATGGTGGAAAGAAGTCATTTCGTGAAATGTTGGAAAATTTTACAAAAAAAACGTCATTGTATAGTATGTCGAAATTTTTCGATGAAAACGTCGAATTTTTTTGATGTTGAAAAAAACCATGGAAACGGTCGTATTATAGCATGTAGAATGATTCTATGGTGGAAAGAAGTCATTTCGTGAAATGTTGGAAAATTTTACAAAAAAAACGTCATAGTATAGTATGTCGAAATTTTTCGATGAAAACGTCAAATTTTTTTGATGTTGAAAAAAAAAACATGGAAACGGTCGTATTATAGCGTGTAGAATGATTCTATGGTGGAAAGAAGACATTTCGTGAAATGTTGGAAAATTTTACAAAAAAAAACGTCATAGTATAGTATGTCGGAATTTTTCGATGAAAACGTCAAATTTTTTGATGTTGAAAAAAACCATGGAAACGGTCGTATTATAGCATGTAGAAAGATTCTATGGTGGAAACCAGTCATTTCGTGAAATGTTGGAAAATTTTACAAAAAAAAACGTCATAGTATAGTATGTCGAAATTTTTCGATGGAAACGGTCGTATTATAAAGTGTAGAATGATTCTATGGTGGAAAACAGTCATTTCGTGAAATGTTGGAAAATTTTACAAAAAAAAACGTCATAGTATAGTATGTCGAAATTTTTCGATGAAAACGTCAAATTTTTTTGATGTTGAAAAAAACCATGGAAACGGTCGTATTATAGCATGTAAAATGATTCTATGGTGGAAAAAAGTCATTTCGTGAAATGTTGGAAAATTTTACAAAAAAAACGTCATAGTATAGTGTGTCAAAATTTTTTTTTATGAAAACGTCAAATTTCTTTGATGTTGAAAAAAACCATGGAAACGGTCGTATTATAGCGTGTAGAATGATTCTATGGTGGAAAAAAGTCATTTCGTGAAATGTTGGAAAATTTTACAAAAAAAACGTAATAGTATAGTATGTCGAAATTTTTTCATGAAAACGTCAAATTTCTTTGATGTTGAAAAAAACCATGGAAACGGTCGTATTATAGCGTGTAGAATGATTCTATGGTGGAAAGAAGTCATTTCGTGAAATGTTGGAAAATTTTACAAAAAAAACGTCATAGTATAGTATGTCGAAATTTTTCGATGAAAACGTCAAATTTTTTTGATGTTGAAAAAAACCATGGAAACGGTCGTATTATAGCATGTAAAATGATTCTATGGTGGAAAAAAGTCGTTTCGTGAAATGTTGGAAAATTTTACAAAAAAAACGTCATAGTATAGTGTGTCGAAATTTTTCGATGAAAACGTCAAATTTTTTGATGTTGAAAAAAACCATTGAAACGGTCGTATTATAGCATGTAAAATGATTCTATGGTGGAAAGAAGTCCTTTTGTGAAATGTTGGAAAATTTTACAAAAAAAACGTCATAGTATAGTATGTCGAAAGTTTTTGATGAAAACGTCAAATTTTTTTGATGTTGAAAAAAACCATGGAAACGGTCGTATTATAGCGTGTAGAATGATTCTATGGTGGAAAACAGTCATTTCGTGAAATGTTGGAAAATTTTAGAAAAAAAACGTCATAGTATAGTATGTCGGAATTTTTTTTATGAAAACGTCAAATTTTTTTGATGTTGAAAAAAAACATGGAAACGGTCGAATTATAGCATGTAAAATGATTCTATGGTGGAAAAAAGTCCTTTTGTGAAATGTTGGAAAATTTTACAAAAAAAACGTCATAGTATAGTATGTCGAAATTTTTTTTATGAAAACGTCAAATTTTTTTGATGTTGAAAAAAACCATGGAAACGGTCGTATTATAGCATGTAGAATGATTCTATGGTGGAAAGAAGTTATTTCCTGAAATGTTAGAAAATTTTACAAAAAAAAACGTCATAGTATAGTATGTCGGAATTTTTCGATGAAAACGTCAAATTTTTTTGATGTTGAAAAAAACCATGGAAACGGTCGTATTATAGCGTGTAGAATGATTCTATGGTGGAAAGAAGTCATTTCGTGAAATGTTGGAAAATTTTACAAAAAAAACGTCATAGTATAGTAAGTCGAAAGTTTTTGATGAAAACGTCAAATTTTTTTGATGTTGAAAAAAACCATGGAAACGGTCGTATTATAGCGTGTAGAATGATTCTATGGTGGAAAACAGTCATTTCGTGAAATGTTGGAAAATTTTAGAAAAAAAACGTCATAGTATAGTGTGTCGAAATTTTTTTTATGAAAACGTCAAATTTTTTTGATGTTGAAAAAAAACATGGAAACGGTCGAATTATAGCATGTAAAATGATTCTATGGTGGAAAAAAGTCCTTTTGTGAAATGTTGGAAAATTTTACAAAAAAAAACGTCATAGTATAGTATGTCGAAATTTTTTTTATGAAAACGTCAAATTTTTTTGATGTTGAAAAAAACCATGGAAACGGTCGTATTATAGCATTTAGAATGATTCTATGGTGGAAAGAAGTTATTTCCTGAAATGTTAGAAAATTTTACAAAAAAAAACGTCATAGTATAGTATGTCGGAATTTTTCGATGAAAACGTCAAATTTTTTTGATGTTGAAAAAAACCATGGAAATGGTCGTATTATAGCGTGTAGAATGATTCTATGGTGGAAAGAAGTCATTTCGTGAAATGTTGGAAAATTTTACAAAAAAAACGTCATAGTATAGTATGTCGAAATTTTTTGATGAAAACGTCAAATTTTTTTGATGTCGAAAAAAACCATGGAAACGGTCGTATTATAGCGTGTAGAATGATTCTATGGTGGAAAAAAGTCATTTCGTGAAATGTTGGAAAATTTTACAAAAAAAAACGTCATAGTATAGTAAGTCGGAATTTTTCGATGAAAACGTCGAATTTTTTTGATGTTGAAAAAAACCATGGAAACGGTCGTATTATAGCGTGTAGGATGATTCTATGGTGGAAAGAAGTCATTTCGTGAAATGTTGGAAAATTTTACAAAAAAAACGTCATAGTATAGTAAGTCGGAATTTTTCGATGAAAACGTCGAATTTTTTTGATGTTGAAAAAAACCATGGAAACGGTCGTATTATAGCATGTAGAATGATTCTATGGTGGAAAGAAGTCATTTCGTGAAATGTTGGAAAATTTTACAAAAAAAACGTCATAGTATAGTATGTCGAAATTTTTCGATGAAAACGTCAAATTTTTTTGATGTTGAAAAAAAAACATGGAAACGGTCGTATTATAGCGTGTAGAATGATTCTATGGTGGAAAACAGTCATTTCGTGAAATGTTGGAAAATTTTACAAAAAAAAACGTCATAGTATAGTATGTCGAAATTTTTCGATGGAAACGGTCGTATTATAAAGTGTAGAATGATTCTATGGTGGAAAACAGTCATTTCGTGAAATGTTGGAAAATTTTACAAAAAAAAACGTCATAGTATAGTATGTCGAAATTTTTCGATGAAAACGTCAAATTTCTTTGATGTTGAAAACAAACATGGAAACAGTCGAATTATAGCATGTAAAATTATTCTATGGTGGGAAAAAAGTCCTTTTGTGAAATGTTGGAAAATTTTACAAAAAAAACGTCATAGTATAGTATGTCGGAATTTTTTGATGAAAACGTCAAATTTTTTTGATGTTGAAAAAAACCATGGAAACGGTCGAATTATAGCGTGTAGAATGATTCTATGGTGGAAAACAGTCATTTCGTGAAATGTTGGAAAATTTTACAAAAAAAAAACGTCATAGTATAGTATGTCGAAATTTCTCGATGAAAACGTCAAATTTTTTTGATGTTGAAAAAAACCATGGAAACGGTCGTATTATAGCATGTAAAATGATTCTATGGTGGAAAGAAGTCATTTCGTGAAATGTTGGAAAATTTTACAAAAAAAACGTCATAGTATAGTGTGTCGAAATTTTTCGATGAAAACGTCAAATTTTTTGATGTTGAAAAAAAAACATTGAAACGGTCGTATTATAGCATGTAAAATGATTCTATGGTGGAAAGAAGTCATTTCGTGAAATGTTGGAAAATTTTACAAAAAAAACGTCATAGTATAGTATGTCGAAATTTTTCGATGAAAACGTCAAATTTTTTTGATGTTGAAAAAAACCATGGAAACGGTCGTATTATAGCATGTAAAATGATTCTATGGTGGAAAAAAGTCATTTCGTGAAATGTTGGAAAATTTTACAAAAAAAACGTCATAGTATAGTGTGTCGAAATTTTTTTTATGAAAACGTCAAATTTCTTTGATGTTGAAAAAAACCATGGAAACGGTCGTATTATAGCATGTAAAATGATTCTATGGTGGATAAAGTCATTTCGTGAAATGTTGGAAAATTTTACAAAAAAAACGTCATAGTATAGTGTGTCGAAATTTTTTTTATGAAAACGTCAAATTTCTTTGATGTTGAAAAAAACCATGGAAACGGTCGTATTATATAGCGTGTAGAATGATTCTATGGTGGAAAACAGTCATTTCGTGAAATGTTGGAAAATTTTACAAAAAAAAACGTCATAGTATAGTATGTCAAAATTTTTCGATGAAAACGTCAAATTTTTTGATGTTGAAAAAAACCATTGAAACGGTCGTATTATAGCATGTAAAATGATTCTATGGTGGAAAGAAGTCATTTCGTGAAATGTTGGAAAATTTTACAAAAAAAACGTCATAGTATAGTATGTCGAAATTTTTCGATGAAAACGTCAAATTTTTTTGATGTTGAAAAAAACCATGGAAACGGTGGTATTATAGCGTGTACAATGATTCTATGGTGGAAAAAAGTCATTTCGTGAAATGTTGGAAAATTTTACAAAAAAAACGTCATAGTATAGTATGTCGAAATTTTTCGATGAAAACGTCAAATTTCTTTGATGTTGAAAAAAAACATGGAAACGGTCTAATTATAGCATGTAAAATGATTCTATGGTGGAAAAAAGTCCTTTTGTGAAATGTTGGAAAATTTTACAAAAAAAACGTCATAGTATAGTATGTCGAAAGTTTTTGATGAAAACGTCAAATTTTTTTGATGTTGAAAAAAACCATGGAAACGGTCGTATTATAGCATGTAAAATGATTCTATGGTGGAAAAAAGTCATTTCGTGAAATGTTGGAAAATTTTACAAAAAAAACGTCATAGTATAGTATGTCGAAATTTTTTCATGAAAACGTCAAATTTCTTTGATGTTGAAAAAAACCATGGAAACGGTCGTATTATAGCGTGTAGAATGATTCTATGGTGGAAAAAAGTCATTTCGTGAAATGTTGGAAAATTTTACAAAAAAAACGTCATAGTATAGTGTGTCAAAATTTTTTTTATGAAAACGTCAAATTTCTTTGATGTTGAAAAAAAACATGGAAACAGTCGTATTATAGCATGTAAAATGATTCTATGGTGGAAAAAAGTCCTTTTGTGAAATGTTGGAAAATTTTACAAAAAAAACGTCATAGTATAGTATGTCGAAATTTTTTTTATGAAAACGTCAAATTTTTTTGATGTTGAAAAAAACCATGGAAACGGTCGTATTATAGCATGTAGAATGATTCTATGGTGGAAAGAAGTTATTTCCTGAAATGTTAGAAAATTTTACAAAAAAAAACGTCATAGTATAGTATGTCGGAATTTTTCGATGAAAACGTCAAATTTTTTTGATGTTGAAAAAAACCATGGAAACGGTCGTATTATAGCGTGTAGAATGATTCTATGGTGGAAAGAAGTCATTTCGTGAAATGTTGGAAAATTTTACAAAAAAAACGTCATAGTATAGTATGTCGAAAGGTTTTGATGAAAACGTCAAATTTTTTTGATGTTGAAAAAAACCATGGAAACGGTCGTATTATAGCGTGTAGAATGATTCTATGGTGGAAAACAGTCATTTCGTGAAATGTTGGAAAATTTTAGAAAAAAAACGTCATAGTATAGTATGTAGAAATTTTTTTTATGAAAACGTCTAATTTTTTTGATGTCGAAAAAAACCATGGAAACGGTCGTATTATAGCGTGTAGAATGATTCTATGGTGGAAAAAAGTCATTTCGTGAAATGTTGGAAAATTTTACAAAAAAAAAACGTCATAGTATAGTATGTCGAAATTTCTCGATGAAAACGTCAAATTTTTTTGATGTTGAAAAAAACCATGGAAACGGTCGTATTATAGCATGTAAAATGATTCTATGGTGGAAAGAAGTCATTTCGTGAAATGTTGGAAAATTTTACAAAAAAAACGTCATAGTATAGTGTGTCGAAATTTTTCGATGAAAACGTCAAATTTTTTGATGTTGAAAAAAAACATTGAAACGGTCGTATTATAGCATGTAAAATGATTCTATGGTGGAAAGAAGTCATTTCGTGAAATGTTGGAAAATTTTACAAAAAAAACGTCATAGTATAGTATGTCGAAATTTTTCGATGAAAACGTCAAATTTTTTTGATGTTGAAAAAAACCATGGAAACGGTCGTATTATAGCGTGTAGGATGATTCTATGGTGGAAAGAAGTCATTTCGTGAAATGTTGGAAAATTTTACAAAAAAAACGTCATAGTATAGTATGTCGGAATTTTTCGATGAAAACGTCAAATTTTTTTGATGTTGAAAAAAACCATGGAAACGGTCGTATTATAGCATGTAGAATGATTCTATGGTGGAAAGAAGTTATTTCCTGAAATGTTAGAAAATTTTACAAAAAAAAACGTCATAGTATAGTATGTCGGAATTTTTCGATGAAAACGTCAAATTTTTTTGATGTTGAAAAAAACCATGGAAACGGTCGTATTATAGCGTGTAGAATGATTCTATGGTGGAAAGAAGTCATTTCGTGAAATGTTGGAAAATTTGACAAAAAAAACGTCATAGTATAGTATGTCGAAATTTTTTGATGAAAACGTCAAATTTTTTTGATGTCGAAAAAAACCATGGAAACGGTCGTATTATAGCGTGTAGAATGATTCTATGGTGGAAAAAAGTCATTTCGTGAAATGTTGGAAAATTTTACAAAAAAAAACGTCATAGTATAGTATGTCGAAATTTCTCGATGAAAACGTCAATTTTTTTTGATGTTGAAAAAAACCATGGAAACGGTCGTATTATAGCATGTAAAATGATTCTATGGTGGAAAGAAGTCATTTCGTGAAATGTTGGAAAATTTTACAAAAAAAACGTCATAGTATAGTGTGTCGAAATTTTTCGATGAAAACGTCAAATTTTTTGATGTTGAAAAAAAACATTGAAACGGTCGTATTATAGCATGTAAAATGATTCTATGGTGGAAAGAAGTCATTTCGTGAAATGTTGGAAAATTTTACAAAAAAAACGTCATAGTATAGTATGTCGAAATTTTTCGATGAAAACGTCAAATTTTTTTGATGTTGAAAAAAACCATGGAAACGGTCGTATTATAGCGTGTAGGATGATTCTATGGTGGAAAGAAGTCATTTCGTGAAATGTTGGAAAATTTTACAAAAAAAACGTCATAGTATAGTAAGTCGGAATTTTTCGATGAAAACGTCGAATTTTTTTGATGTTGAAAAAAACCATGGAAACGGTCGTATTATAGCATGTAGAATGATTCTATGGTGGAAAGAAGTCATTTCGTGAAATGTTGGAAAATTTTACAAAAAAAACGTCATAGTATAGTATGTCGAAATTTTTCGATGAAAACGTCAAATTTTTTTGATGTTGAAAAAAAAACATGGAAACGGTCGTATTATAGCATGTAGAATGATTCTATGGTGGAAAGAAGACATTTCGTGAAATGTTGGAAAATTTTACAAAAAAAAACGTCATAGTATAGTATGTCGGAATTTTTCGATGAAAACGTCAAATTTTTTGATGTTGAAAAAAACCATGGAAACGGTCGTATTATAGCATGTAGAATGATTCTATGGTGGAAAACAGTCATTTCGTGAAATGTTGGAAAATTTTACAAAAAAAAACGTCATAGTATAGTATGTCGAAATTTTTCGATGGAAACGGTCGTATTATAAAGTGTAGAATGATTCTATGGTGGAAAACAGTCATTTCGTGAAATGTTGGAAAATTTTACAAAAAAAAACGTCATAGTATAGTATGTCGAAATTTTTCGATGAAAACGTCAAATTTTTTTGATGTTGAAAAAAACCATGGAAACGGTCGTATTATAGCATGTAAAATGATTCGATGGTGGAAAGAAGTCATTTCGTGAAATGTTGGAAAATTTTACAAAAAAAACGTCATAGTATAGTGTGTCGAAATTTTTTTTATGAAAACGTCAAATTTCTTTGATGTTGAAAACAAACATGGAAACAGTCGAATTATAGCATGTAAAATTATTCTATGGTGGGAAAAAAGTCCTTTTGTGAAATGTTGGAAAATTTTACAAAAAAAACGTCATAGTATAGTATGTCGGAATTTTTTGATGAAAACGTCAAATTTTTTTGATGTTGAAAAAAACCATGGAAACGGTCGAATTATAGCGTGTAGAATGATTCTATGGTGGAAAACAGTCATTTCGTGAAATGTTGGAAAATTTTACAAAAAAAAAACGTCATAGTATAGTATGTCGAAATTTCTCGATGAAAACGTCAAATTTTTTTGATGTTGAAAAAAACCATGGAAACGGTCGTATTATAGCATGTAAAATGATTCTATGGTGGAAAGAAGTCATTTCGTGAAATGTTGGAAAATTTTACAAAAAAAACGTCATAGTATAGTGTGTCGAAATTTTTCGATGAAAACGTCAAATTTTTTGATGTTGAAAAAAACATTGAAACGGTCGTATTATAGCATGTAAAATGATTCTATGGTGGAAAGAAGTCATTTCGTGAAATGTTGGAAAATTTTACAAAAAAAACGTCATAGTATAGTATGTCGAAATTTTTCGATGAAAACGTCAAATTTTTTTGATGTTGAAAAAAACCATGGAAACGGTCGTATTATAGCATGTAAAATGATTCTATGGTGGAAAAAAGTCATTTCGTGAAATGTTGGAAAATTTTACAAAAAAAACGTCATAGTATAGTGTGTCGAAATTTTTTTTATGAAAACGTCAAATTTCTTTGATGTTGAAAAAAACCATGGAAACGGTCGTATTATATAGCGTGTAGAATGATTCTATGGTGGAAAACAGTCATTTCGTGAAATGTTGGAAAATTAAAAAAAAAAAACGTCATAGTATAGTATGTCGAAATTTTTTCGATGAAAACGTCAAATTTTTTTGATGTTGAAAAAAACCATGGAAACGGTCGTATTATAGCGTGTAGAATGATTCTATGGTGGAAAACAGTCATTTCGTGAAATGTTGGAAAATTTTACAAAAAAAAACGTCATAGTATAGTATGTCGAAATTTCTCGATGAAAGCGTCAAATTTTTTTGATGTTGAAAAAAACCATGGAAATGGTCGTATTATAGCATGTAAAATGATTCTACGGTGGAAAACAGTCATTTCGTGAAATGTTGGAAAATTTTACAAAAAAAAACGTCATAGTATAGTATGTCAAAATTTTTCGATGAAAACGTCAAATTTTTTTGATGTTGAAAACAAACATGGAAACAGTCGAATTATAGCATGTAAAATCATTCTATGGTGGGAAAAAAGTCCTTTTGTGAAATGTTGGAAAATTTTACAAATAAAACGTCATAGTATAGTGTGTCAAAAATTTTTTTATGAAAACGTCAAATTTCTTTGATGTTGAAAAAAACCATGGAAACGGTCGTATTATAGCATGTAAAATGATTCTATGGTGGAAAAAAGTCATTTCGTGAAATGTTGGAAAATTTTACAAAAAAAACGTCATAGTATAGTATGTCGGAATTTTTCGATGAAAACATCAAATTTTTTTAATGTTGAAAAAAACCATGGCAACAGTCGTATTATAGCGTGTAGAATGATTCTATGGTGGAAAAAAGTCATTTCGTGAAATGTTGGAAAATTTTACAAAAAAAACGTAATAGTATAGTGTGTCGAAATTTTTCGATGAAAACGTCAAATTTTTTGATGTTGAAAAAAACCATTGAAACGGTCGTATTATAGCATGTAAAATGATTCTATGGTGGAAAGAAGTCATTTCGTGAAATGTTGGAAAATTTTACAAAAAAAACGTCATAGTATAGTATGTCGAAATTTTTCGATGAAAACGTCAAATTTTTTTGATGTTGAAAAAAACCATGGAAACGGTGGTATTATAGCGTGTACAATGATTCTATGGTGGAAAAAAGTCATTTCGTGAAATGTTGGAAAATTTTACAAAAAAAACGTCATAGTATAGTATGTCGAAATTTTTCGATGAAAACGTCAAATTTCTTTGATGTTGAAAAAAAAACATGGAAACGGTCTAATTATAGCATGTAAAATGATTCTATGGTGGAAAAAAGTCCTTTTGTGAAATGTTGGAAAATTTTACAAAAAAAACGTCATAGTATAGTATGTCGAAAGTTTTTGATGAAAACGTCAAATTTTTTTGATGTTGAAAAAAACCATGGAAACGGTCGTATTATAGCATGTAAAATGATTCTATGGTGGAAAAAAGTCATTTCGTGAAATGTTGGAAAATTTTACAAAAAAAACGTCATAGTATAGTATGTCGAAATTTTTTCATGAAAACGTCAAATTTCTTTGATGTTGAAAAAAACCATGGAAACGGTCGTATTATAGCGTGTAGAATGATTCTATGGTGGAAAAAAGTCATTTCGTGAAATGTTGGAAAATTTTACAAAAAAAACGTCATAGTATAGTGTGTCAAAATTTTTTTTATGAAAACGTCAAATTTCTTTGATGTTGAAAAAAAAACATGGAAACGGTCTAATTATAGCATGTAAAATGATTCTATGGTGGAAAGAAGTCATTTCGTGAAATGTTGGAAAATTTTACAAAAAAAACGTCATAGTATAGTATGTCGAAATTTTTCGATGGAAACGGTCGTATTATAAAGTGTAGAATGATTCTATGGTGGAAAACAGTCATTTTGTGAAATGTTGGAAAATTTTGCAAAAAAAACCGTCATAGTATAGTATGTCGAAATTTTTCGATGAAAACGTCAAATTTTTTTGATGTTGAAAAAAACCATGGAAACGGTCGTATTATAGCATGTAGAATGATTCTATGGTGGAAAGAAGTTATTTCCTGAAATGTTTGAAAATTTTACAAAAAAAAACGTCATAGTATAGTATGTCGGAATTTTTCGATGAAAACGTCAAATTTTTTTTGATGTTGAAAAAAACCATGGAAACGGTCGTATTATAGCGTGTAGAATGATTCTATGGTGGAAAGAAGTCATTTCGTGAAATGTTGGAAAATTTTACAAAAAAAACGTCATAGTATAGTAAGTCGAAAGTTTTTGATGAAAACGTCAAATTTTTTTGATGTTGAAAAAAACCATGGAAACGGTCGTATTATAGCATGTAAAATGATTCTATGGTGGAAAGAAGTCATTTCGTGAAATGTTGGAAAAGTTTACAAAAAAAACGTCATAGTATAGTGTGTCGAAATTTTTCGATGAAAACGTCAAATTTTTTGATGTTGAAAAAAAACATTGAAACGGTCGTATTATAGCATGTAAAATGATTCTATGGTGGAAAGAAGTCATTTCGTGAAATGTTGGAAAATTTTACAAAAAAAACGTCATAGTATAGTATGTCGAAATTTTTCGATGAAAACGTCAAATTTTTTTGATGTTGAAAAAAACCATGGAAACGGTCGTATTATAGCGTGTAGGATGATTCTATGGTGGAAAGAAGTCATTTCGTGAAATGTTGGAAAATTTTACAAAAAAAACGTCATAGTATAGTAAGTCGGAATTTTTCGATGAAAACGTCGAATTTTTTTGATGTTGAAAAAAACCATGGAAACGGTCGTATTATAGCATGTAGAATGATTCTATGGTGGAAAGAAGTCATTTCGTGAAATGTTGGAAAATTTTACAAAAAAAACGTCATAGTATAGTATGTCGAAATTTTTCGATGAAAACGTCAAATTTTTTGATGTTGAAAAAAACCATGGAAACGGTCGTATTATAGCATGTAAAATGATTCGATGGTGGAAAGAAGTCATTTCGTCAAATGTTGGAAAATTTTACAAAAAAAACGTCATAGTATAGTATGTCAAAATTTTTCGATGAAAACGTCAAATTTTTTTGATGTTGAAAAAAACCATGGCAACAGTCGTATTATAGCGTGTAGAATGATTCTATGGTGGAAAAAAGTCCTTTTGGAAATGTTGGAAAATTTTACAAAAAAAACGTCATAGTATAGTATGTAGAAATTTTTCGATGAAAACGTCAAATTTTTTTGATATTGAAAAAAACCATGGAAACGGTCGTATTATAGCGTGTAAAATGATTCTGTGGTGGAAAAAAGTCATTTCGTGAAATGTTGGAAAATTTTACAAAAAAAACGTCATAGTATAGTATGTCGAAATTTTTCGATGAAAACGTCAAATTTTTTTGATGTTAAAAAAAAAACCATGGAAACGGTCGTATTATAGCATGTAAAATGATTCGATGGTGGAAAGAAGTCATTTCGTGAAATGTTGGAAAATTTTACAAAAAAAACGTCATAGTATAGTGTGTCGAAATTTTTTTTATGAAAACGTCAAATTTCTTTGATGTTGACAAAAACCATGGAAACGGTCGTATTATATAGCGTGTAGAATGATTCTATGGTGGAAAACAGTCATTTCGTGAAATGTTGGAAAATTAAAAAAAAAAAACGTCATAGTATAGTATGTCGAAATTTTTCGATGAAAACGTCAAATTTTTTGATGTTGAAAAAAACCATTGAAACGGTCGTATTATAGCATGTAAAATGATTCTATGGTGGAAAGAAGTCATTTCGTGAAATGTTGGAAAATTTTACAAAAAAAACGTCATAGTATAGTATGTCGAAATTTCTCGATGAAAACGTCAAATTTTTTTGATGTTGAAAACAAACATGGAAACGGTCGAATTATAGCATGTGAAATGATTCTATGGTGGAAAAAAGTCATTTCGTGAAATGTTGGAAAATTTTACAAAAAAAACATCATAGTATAGTATGTCGAAATTTTTTCATGAAAACGTCAAATTTTTTTGATGTTGAAAAAAACCATGGAAACGGTCGTATTATAGCGTGTAGAATGATTCTATGGTGGAAAACAGTCATTTCGTGAAATGTTGGAAAATTTTACAAAAAAAACGTCATAGTATGTGTGTCGAAATTTTTTTTATGAAAACGTCAAATTTTTTTGATGTTGAAAAAAAACATGGAAACGGTCGAATTATAGCATGTAAAATGATTCTATGGTGGAAAACAGTAATTTCGTGAAATGTTGGAAAATTTTACAAAAAAAACGTCATAGCATAGTATGTCGAAATTTTTCGATGAAAACGTCAAATTTTTTGATGTTGAAAAAAAACATGGAAACGGTCGTATTATAGCATGTAAAATGATTCGATGGTGGAAAGAAGTCATTTCGTCAAATGTTGGAAAATTTTACAAAAAAAACGTCATAGTATAGTGTGTCGAAATTTTTTTTATGAAAACGTCAAATTTCTTTGATGTTGAAAAAAACCATGGAAACGGTCGTATTATATAGCGTGTAGAATGATTCTATGGTGGAAAACAGTCATTTCGTGAAATGTTGGAAAATTAAAAAAAAAAAACGTCATAGTATAGTATGTCGAAATTTTTCGATGAAAACGTCAAATTTTTTGATGTTGAAAAAAACCATGGAAACGGTCGTATGATAGCATGTAAAATGATTCTATGGTGGAAAGAAGTCATTTCGTGAAATGTTGGAAAATTTTACAAAAAAACGTCATAGTATAGTGTGTCGAAATTTTTCGATGAAAACGTCAAATTTTTTGAT
Source organism: Pterois miles (assembly GCA_947000775.1). Lineage (NCBI taxonomy): Eukaryota > Metazoa > Chordata > Actinopteri > Perciformes > Scorpaenidae > Pterois > Pterois miles. The sequence continues at coordinate 2,138,500 of CAMQGK010000028.1, read as the reverse complement.
GTTGAAAAAAAACATTGAAACGGTCGTATTATAGCATGTAAAATGATTCTATGGTGGAAAAAAGTCATTTCGTGAAATGTTGGAAAATTTTACAAAAAAAACGTCATAGTATAGTGTGTTGAAATTTTTTTTATGAAAACGTCAAATTTTTTTGATGTTGAAAAAAAACATGGAAACGGTCGAATTATAGCATGTAAAATGATTCTATGGTGGAAAAAACTAATTTCGTGAAATGTTGGAAAATTTTACAAAAAAAACGTCATAGTATGTCGGAATTTTTCGATGAAAACGTCAAATTTTTTTGATGTTGAAAAAAACCATGGCAACAGTCGTATTATAGCGTGTAGAATGATTCTATGGTGGAAAGAAGTCATTTCGTGAAATGTTGGAAAATTTTACAAAAAAAAGTCATAGTACAGTATGTCGGAATTTTTCGATGAAAACGTCAAATTTTTTTGATGTTGAAAAAAACCATGGAAACGGTCGTATTATAGCGTGTAGAATGATTCTATGGTGGAAAAAAGTCATTTCGTGAAATGTTGGAAAATTTTACAAAAAAAAACGTCATAGTATAGTATGTCGAAATTTCTCGATGAAAACGTCAAATTTTTTTGATGTTGAAAAAAACCATGGAAACGGTCGTATTATAGCATAAAATGATTCTATGGTGGAAAGAAGTCATTTTGTTAAATGTTGGAAAATTTCACAAAAAAAACGTCATAGTATAGTGTGTCGAAATTTTTCGATGAAAACGTCAAATTTTTTGATGTTGAAAAAAACCATTGAAACGGTCGTATTATAGCATGTAAAATGATTCTATGGTGGAAAGAAGTCATTTCGTGAAATGTTGGAAAATTTTACAAAAAAAACGTCATAGTATAGTATGTCGAAATTTTTCGATGAAAACGTCAAATTTTTTTGATGTTGAAAAAAAACATGGAAACGGTCGTATTATAGCATGTAAAATGATTCTATGGTGGAAAGAAGTCATTTCATGAAATGTCGAAAAATTTCGCGCAAAAACGTCATAGTATATTATCTCGACAAAAGTCAAGGTATATGTCGAAAAAGCTAGAAAAGTCATAGTATGTTGAAAGAGTTAGCTAAAAAGTTATAGTCTAGTATGCCGAAAAAAATCAGGAAAAAAATCACTTACTCAGGTTACTTCAGCGACTCGACTTGATGACAGGTGTGTGCGTGTCTGCAGGTGCTGCTGAAGGCCGAGCAGAGGAAAGGACGGCGAGGGCAGATCGCCACTGATGATGTCACACCGAGACGGAGGGCGTGTCGATGACATCACTGCGGTCTGAGGACACAGGGTGGACCGTTTTCGTTTAACGCTGAACTTCAGCAGGAATTTAACATCTGCAGAGAAAGACGTTCAGTTCACAGGATTTAAAGAAGCTCGATGCCGTTAAATACTGTCCCTGTTCAAAATAATAAACTATCTTTACATGGATTTCCTTCCTTATTTGTTGTAGACTACCTCCCTCTCTGAGGACGAGAAAGACACTTTTAGAAAGCTGTGATTCTTGTTGTGGTTTGTGTTCAATCAGTGGGAGCTGTAAAGGACCAGAATGTAATATATTTACTGTCATAAATCATAAAATGACCATGACATGTCATCAGAGATCAAGGAAACATGCATGAGTGGAAACACTGGTTTCTCCGACAGCCGGCATGTTCTCCTTTAAAATGGTTTCCTCTGCAGGACAAAGTGAAGCAGCTCAGTCAAACATTCACTGCAAACTGAACTTTGTTCCTGTGTTCAATATTTATAGTTATGAACCTGAACACTAGAGATTTTGGGGGGTTTGGTTCCTTTCTTTGGTATTTTAGTTGCCCAGCTGCTCCTTACTTCTGATTTCAAAATGGCAATAACAATACTGACTAAAATCAGCTTTGAATACATTTGTCTGAACCTTAATGTGTTTAATGCTCTCAAAAGCAATTTAATTAACTTTTCTGATTTTTTTTAATTGTGTGTAAATATCTTTGAAAAGACCAGATGAGTCATATTGTCACATAAATTTAATATACAGTATATCTGACTTTGTAAAAATAGTTCAGAAATACTGATATGTATCCTTTGTATTGATGAACATGTTAATTGATTTATGATATCTGAAATAAAACATCTTTGTAGTTTTTTTTTTTTTAATAAACAGAAGAAGGTGCTTACTGTGACAGATCTCAGTCCCGCCCTCGCTGTTTGATTGACAGGGGACATCACTTCCTGTTAATGAAGAGAAGATGGACAGACATTTATAATATGATCACGTCTTATTACTTAAAGTTTTATTTGACAGTAGACGAGAGCTGCAACTGTAGATTCATCAGTTAATGAGAGTGACGTCTTTAAAGCGACTGTATGTTTTTACACGTATAAACGTGTTTTCATTGTTTTTTTATCGCCAATGTGGCGTGTGTGAACAGGTTGTAGACTAACCCTAGAAATAAGACCTTCCCCTGGGTTTCCTCTATCAGCCTGTAGGCTGCTTTCAATGTGAAGAACGAGGGCCCATTTTTCTGAGTGCCTTTATTTTCAGGGCTAACAGACGTGTGCAACCATCGCTAACGTTCAAAAAGAGACGTGCTGATTTATGGATGCATTCGGGCCGAGTTTAGAGATATTACAAGATACAGGGAAGAATAGAAATGGTTATAATTTAAGTTAGATAAACATGAAATCAAATGTGAAAACAGCCAAGGCCTGGATTAAAGGGACAGTATGTCACTTTCTGAGTTCCCACTAGCAGCCTGTAGACTGCTTTTAATGTGAAGAATGAGGGACGTATTTTCTGGGAATATCCAACAGATGTGACGTCATGTACACTTTACTCTCTACAGCTCTGCTACCAGGCAAACAGTGTGCAACCAGAGCTAACTGGCTTAGAAATGGAGTCTCCTAACGCCAACAAACGACCAGCCCCGACTCCCCCGAAGCACAAAAAACAAAGTTACATCGAGTGAAGCCGGTCTGGGAAACAGGAACGTGATCGACGTCGAGCAAAACCTCTGACCTCCGTTTGGTTAGCTAACATTACTGCCAAGCATGTTTAATACGTAGTGATATTGTGGTTTTAGCTGCTAATGTTGCTAACATTAATCATGTTGCCTCACGTCTTACGTTGCAGTGCGAGCAACAGGACGCTGACGGTTAACTTAACGGCCACAGAGAGCTCCTTTAAACGTCTTCAAAGACATTCAGTTGATATAAAACATATAATATAAATCCTCATAATCATGTGTAGCATGCATGCAGAGAAGACGAGCTGAACGAAGCTTCAAAGACTTTAGTGCCAATGTTTCAACCACGTCGGCGCTAAAATCTTTTTCTACTGGTGATTTCACTAAATATTCAGACAATGAGTTTGTTGATTAACAATCATCAGTAATGTGGATATAATGACTAAGTGGGTTAATAACAGAACAGCTAGAACAGTCTGGTCAGCCTCTAAAAGAAGGAAAAGACGACGCCTATCTTGTCTTCACTAGGTCACAGCAATGACTACATACAACTCTACTCTTATGCTTCTTCCCCACAGTTGTATTTTGTGTCCATAAATCCCTTTAGTACATGGATTTCTCCCTCTAGTGGTCAACGTGAGGAAATGCATCTTTTTACAGATGGAGAGAAATGGTACTGCAGATATTAAAGATAGAAGAAGATATTAAAACTGATAAACATGCCATCGAACTTTTCACTGAGAAAAAATGTTCAAATAGAGAAATCCATCAATCAGTTATTAATTAGCTAATTCTAGCCAGCTAGCTAGCTAGCTACGCAACATGCCGACTTCCGGTGGCACACAGTCTGTCCATAATCTGCTGCAGTGGATTTGAGGCAATTTACGGATCCAAAAAAAAAAAAAAAAAAAACTATGTAAGCAGCTGTGCATTCTGGCAGCGTGTCGAGAGAGTCGCGTCACGTTGGCTGTTCCTCATTTGCATGAAGTCGAGGTCTCAGCTACTTTATAGAAATCAGGGCGTCCAGCACAGCTCCCCACCTCTAGAAACTCCCGAGAAACTTTTAAACTAACCAATCGAAAACACAGATTCATCAACTGCGTAGATTATTTTGACATAAAATGTTTTGAGAAATGCATTCTAGTGAACTATTTTATGAGAGAAGAAAGTTCCCAGACGAGGCGCCACGTTGGTTCTGATCTGAAAGCTTGGAGCAGCAAGTTGTCCAATCAGGTGCCCTGTGTCTAGTAGCCCATCAAACATCTGACGCTGAAAGTGAGGCGATCCCTCGCCATAAAAACGGCCCTGTGGACCTAGAGCATTACGGCAGGTTCACATAGGCTGTGAAGTGCTGCCTACGTCTTTTCGGTGTCCATGTAAATCAATTGAGCTGTTCGAACAGGACGCACCGCACCACAGAGCTCCAACGACAGCTCGCCATCTTCTGCTCAAACTGGTTCTTAAATACAGCATTCATAGTTACACTCTCAACTAAGATGGTGAATATTAAAGTCATTATTTCAGTAAAGTAATAATGATATTGACTCACTGCAGAGCAGCATGCAGAATGCAGGTGGAGATGCTTCACCTTTGACCTCTGCAGCATCACCTGTGGGGGGAGAGAGAGGAAGGAAGGGCGGTGATCAGTCTGGTGATTTGTGTTCAACATCTGCTTCACAGACAGACGAGCTGTGATTTAATGTCCTGTTCCTGTGTATGTTAACCTGTCTAATCCCCACGGTAACCTGTCTAATCACCATGGTAACCCTGTAATCCCCATGGTAACCTGTCTAATCGCCAAGGTAACCTGTCTAATCACCATGGTAACCCTGTAATGCCCATGGTAACCTGTCTAATCACCATGGTAACCTGTCTAATCACCATGGTAACCCTGTATTCCCCACAGTAACTTGTCTAATCACCATGGTAACCCTGTAATCCACAGTAAACTGTCTCATCACCATGGTAACCCTGTAATCCCCGGTAACTTGTCTCATCACCATGGTAACCCTGTAATCCCCACGGTAACCTGTCTAATCCCCACGGTAACTTGTCTAATCACCATGGTAACCCTGTAATCCACGGTAACTTGTCTCATCACCATGGTAACCCTGTAATCCCCACGGTAACCTATCTAATTACATCACAACATAGATATCTCTGATATCTCAAACTGGAGTTATAGACAGTCAAAATTTACAGATATCTAGAATTAGTTTTGACGAGGTGAAATGTAATTTAAAGATATCTCCAAATGAGACATCTTTAATCGAAATTCATGTCGAGCTCTATAAATTGATTGTAGATATCTAAAATTACATTTTGACTGTCCCTAACTCCAGTTCAAGATATCTACATCATTGGGACAATAAAAACAAGAATTTTAGATATCCAAAAAGGGACGTGTATATATTTACAGTTGAGGGGAATTAAATGTATATCTTGAAGTGGTATTCTGACCAGTCAGGACTGATGTGTGGATATTTGAAACTGGAATTACAACTATTCAGAATTCACGTTGTGGTATCTGAACCTGAGTTGTTGATCGCTATAATGAGAAACCCCAAACACATGAATGACAAATGTAGTTTGAATCGTACGAGTCAAAGTGTATCCAGATATCTTGAATGAGGGTTTTGACAAGTCTCAGATGTATCTAATGGATATCCCGTCTAGCTAAGATGCTAAACAGCTAGCCATAGCCTCGGTTTAGGACTACGCTTCCTTCGGTCGGTCAGCTGCCTCTCGGCGGCTCGGGGGCTGCCGGGGCCGGCTAGCAGGGGCCGCACCCGGTCGGCCCGCACCGGCTACAGACTAGGTGGCTAACTACAGCAGCTAACTACAGTATGAGCCGATGGTACGACGAACCGAGCCGAGCAGCGCTTCTACTTCATGTATTCCATGTAGCATTAGCACCAACGGAGGCAGAGGACTAAACACCGAGCAGCAGGGAGCAGCTAACTGCTAACTGCTAAGCTAAGCTAAAGCCGCTGGCTAGCGTTAGCATCACTGACAGCTTTTAAAGGATTAGAAAGTGTTTAAAAGGGAGCGAGCTGTGAGTGCTTCAGCAGAACTAGTGTTAGTAGACCTGCAGAGATGTCTGGCGGCTAATTAGCCGCAGTAATGAACAATAAACCTAAATTAACTTGGTTGTTTTAGAGCCGCTAAACTACGCTACCAGGAACACAGACACGCTGGAAACCGGAAATGACACAAGATGCTTACCGCAGTACGTCATCACGTCCTCATCAGAGCGGAAACTGCTGGCTGTTAAATATGCAGTTAGTCTGTCAGCCAGCAGGGGGCGACTCCTCTGGTCAAGTCTGTGGGAAAATGAGCCTCCACCTCTGCATTAAAATAAATAAATAAATAAAAAGTATACCTATATATATAGTATAATGTTTATTGTGATGGATGGACAGATTCTTGGATACACGTGTTCAAATGAAACACTTTTAAACACAAATATTTCGATTTATTAAAATTTATTAATTCAGTTATGTTTTTAGGAACATTTTAAAATGTTTGTTACACCTGCTATGTGGGCTTTAACTACTGAGGTTATAATCAATTATCTGACTGGTGTCAGATTTTTTCCCAAGGGGCCACATGAGACAGACTTTTGTGGAGGGCCAGACCAATACGCTGAACTCAACTCTGCACAATATTAATTTTATTTCTTTATAAAAAGCAGTAAATTGTGTGGTTTTGATAAGAGTATATGTTAAAATGAAGCTATGAAAATGTGGAGCAGGTGTAGTAAAAATGACATTACATCACTATTTCAACATTCACAAAAACTATTTTGAAAATTAGTGTTTTTGCAGTATTTCAAAGAAAAACATTAAATTAGCTTTATACAAAAAGTAACAAGTGCTTTTGCTCCTTTTGCAGTTCTTTTTTTCTTGCTCAGTGAGAGAAATCCAGTCTGTGTTGGGCTTGAATGAAGTGTACTGAAGTCAGGTTGAATATATATAATATTCAATATAATATATAATATATGCGATGGGCAGCTGACAGGTGATCATCAGTGAGAGAGGATCTATATCTGGATTTGTTAAACTTCATCAGTGTGAATGTTTGTTCAGATATGTAGGTAGATCCAAGAGAACCAAAATCTTCTGAACATGCCTCCTCATATGTGGAAAGTTCTCCTCTTTGAGAAAAGAATAAAAATCCTGCAGTGATACGGCTTTAAAGTGCTCTGCCAGCAGTGTATCAGACTGCAGGTCAATGAGTCCGAGCTGAACATCACTGGGTGTATTGTCCTCACTGCAAGTGAAGGGAGAAGATATCATGTGCATTTCACTTCAACTCACCATGCAGCGCCTCTAACCTGGATGAGTACCTGTGGAGGCACCAGAGAATGGCCTACTGTTTTTAGCGATTTTGTGGGATATCACAAAGCTGGTTTTGACTGCTCCATCCCTGGATGCGTGAAGCTTGGTAAAAAGACCTTGTTGGTTTTGCAGCGTAGCTCGCAAAGCTTCAGATGTCCGTTCCTGCTCTGCAGCTGTCAGGTTCCTGTATTTCTCTACGGGTTTAGTCACGTAATGGTGATTCAAATTGTAATCCTTAAGTTCAGCAACCTGTACTCCACAAACTATGGACACGGCTTTACCTTTGACCTTTAACTCTACATTCTGTATCAGTCTTTTATGAGGGCTAACATTTAACTCACACCAGTTTTACCCAGTTTTACAGTTACTCCACTGAAAATGTCTGAATGATGAACATTGTTGCAGTGACACACAGTCGACTATCAGGAGATAATAGAGTTTATTGTGTAGCCTTAGTTTTATCTCTGAGTCCTGTTGGTGGCAGAGTAACTGAAACTTGTTTCAGCAGCTGATTTGTGAATGTAACATTATCCATCGTATGAGTTGGTGTTTTTACATAAACGTTTACATGAACAACGAAAGATAATGTGGAGCATCGTAGAGCTAATGAATACGATAACAAACGTCAATAAGTTTATTTGTTGATTTGAATTTAACCAGCTGACTAACAAAACTATTGATCGTCTCTAACGTTATTTCTTACACATCATTTACCAGGCTGGTTCTCTCAGTCTGAACCAGGACTACTAACTAATGTTACTGAGTCTGTCCTCTCAGTCTGAACCAGGACTACTAACTAATGTTACTGAGTCTGTCCTCTCAGTCTGAACCAGGACTACTAACTAATGTTACTGAGTCTGTCCTCTCAGTCTGAACCAGGACTACTAACTAACGTTACTAAGTCTGTCCTCTCAGTCTGAACCAGGACTACTAACTAACGTTACTGAGTCTGTCCTCTCAGTCTGAACCAGGACTACTAACTAACATTACTGAGTCTGTCCTCTCAGTCTGAACCAGGACTACTAACTAATGTTACTGAGTCTGTCCTCTCAGTCTGAACCAGGACTACTGACTAATGTTACTGAGTCTGTCCTCTCACTCTGAACCAGTACTACTAACTAACTAACATTACTGAGTCTGTCCTCTCAGTCTGAACCAGGACTACTAACTAATGTTAGAGTCTGTCCTCTCAGTCTGAACCAGGACTACTAACTAATGTTACTGAGTCTGTCCTCTCAGTCTGACCCAGGACTACTAACTAACGTTACTAAGTCTGTCCTCTCAGTCTGAACCAGGACTACTAACTAACGTTACTGAGTCTGTCCTGAAGCAGCTCTGACTCTGGTTCTGGTAGAGACATGCAGGATATTATTGTTAATTACTTAAGGTGTAATTCATTCATTTAACTTTTATTTACTTCTGAAGGATTCATTGAGGACATGCCTTCACTTTCAATGATGTCCAGAGTAAAACTACAACTGAATAAATACACACAAACAAAATCAAGACAGCAGTCAGGAATAAAAAACAGTTGAATACAGTTACATTATTAACATTTTCTTGTGAATGAAAGGCTGCTTTTTCAGTTGTATATTTTCATCATTCAAGTTTTGTTAAAACTATATAAACGTGAATTGTCACAGCCCTACTAGCTACCCTCTGAAAAATGTTCACAACAATGCAGTGTGAACGCGCTGGTGGGATTTAAGGTTACTGCTATTAGTAAAAGTTTTCCCACACTGCTCACACCAGTATGGTTTCTCTCCAGTGTGAACGCGGAGGTGTTCTTTAAGGTGACCACTCCGAGAAAAAGTTTTCTCACACTGGTCACACCAGTATGGTTTCTCTCCAGTGTGAACGCGGAGATGTTCTTTGAGGTGACCACTCCGAGAAAAAGTTTTCCCACATTGGTCACACCAGTACGGTTTCTCTCCGGCATGAATACGTTGATGATTTTTAAGGATACTACCTTGAGAAAACCTTTTCCCACATTGATCACAGCTGTACGGTTTCTCTCCTGTGTGAATACGCTGGTGTTTCTTAAGGGAACTACCATGAGAAAAACTTTTCCCACATAAGTCACACCAGTATGGTTTCTCTCCAGTATGAATACGGTGGTGTTTTTTAAGGATGCTACCCCGAGAAAACGTTTTCCCACAATAAACACAACTGTATGGTTTCTCTCCAGTGTGTACACGCTGGTGTTTTTTAAGGTGACTACCATGTGAAAATGTTTTCCCACATTGGTCACACCAGTACGGTTTCTCACCAGTGTGAATGCGTTGGTGGTCTTTAAGGGAACTACCCCGAGAAAAAGTTTTCCCACAGTGGTCACACCAGTATGGTTTCTCTCCAGTGTGAATGATTTTGTGTTTTTTAAGGGAACTCCCATGAGAAAAAGTCTTCCCACATTGGTCACAGTTGTAAGGTTTCTCTCCAGTGTGACCTCCCTCATTAATCTTTACACACCCGGCTGATGTGACGGACTGGTCCGAGTGCTGACCGCTGTCATGTTTGAGTTCCTCTCTTCCTCTCGGTTTCTATAGCAACAGACAAAGACAAAGAGAGAGAGTCAGTGAGGTGCCATGATGGGGCGAGCTATCTAAAATCAGAAATAACATTCAGAACATATCTGTGGAACATAAACCTTAATGGGCTTCATGCAGCAACATTCCCTTTAATTTCTCTTAATTTTCTGTTAAGGGAAAAAAAGTCAACTCCAGATGCACCAGGGGGTCTACATGATGAATACCAATTGATGATAAATTGAAGGCAGATTGTTTATTATTAAATAGGTAACGCCCTCTAAAAACTACATGACAGGTGTTGTGCGGATATTCTGGTACATGCCCAAGAATTAAAGAGATACCACAAAAAAATGCTAAGTAGTTCAGCAGTAGTGAACTCGAGGTACTCTTAATAAACTTAAAGTAAATGTGATTTTCTGGAGTTTCAGTACTGGTGTTACAGGAAAATCATAAAGAATATAAGAGCAGTACATAAGCCATTCAGAAGCAGAACACATGAATATCATCCAAGGGTTTTTATTAATTACAATCAATAGACCGCTAGCATTCCTTTAGCCCACAAATTTAAAAATAAAATCATTATAAATAAAGGAGTGTAAGTTGAAGTATTTGAGATTTACTGTTTTACTTTCATTTTTTACAGTGGTATTGAACTGGAATTAGTCTGGTATTTGTATCAACAACTACATTTCTGGTAATGTGATATCCCTACAAGAGATCATATATATATACTGTATATATAGTGTATGTATTAGCCGCACCACCTTACGGTTTGACCAGACTCCATCCCCACCCTGGAAAGGTGGGAGATTACTCTGAATCATGAGGAGCTTTAGGCCTTCATACTCTGAGGCACCGTGCGCTCCGCATGGCTCGCAGCCTCGCTGAGACCGAACTCCGTCCCTTTTGCCAAGGGGCAACAGTTCTTCTCGTTGTTATGGCAACCCAAGCGACTAGGGAGTTTCAGATGACTCGGCTGGTCCTTACCCGCCCTGGGAACAAGGCCTGCATTCCTGTTATGTCGAGTCCCCTGCAAGGGACATACTGTAAAGCACTCGGACCCGAGCGCTGACATCGATGACTATCTCCGAGAGATGGAGCACTGCGTCGTTGACTTACATCACGCTTTTTTACAAATCTGAGGTTCACAGCATGATCAGGGATCAGTGCCTAGAGAGCAGAATGCAGATCTCACAATCACATATTTCTACTGAGTATCGGTCGATATTGAGCTGCATTTATGATGGTGCAGATTAACTATGGTCCATTACACAAAAAAGTAGTTGTCATAACAGCTCAAATTATAAAGGATAAATGGTTGATGCTGAGGACACGGAGGCGTGTGCACCGTCCACCCGACGTGTAAAAACAGCGTCGTGGATTCATTTATGACACACAGTGAGGAAAAACCATGTGGGGGAGCCTCTGATGACAGAGGAAATGTGGTCTCTGCCATCAGTGTATGAATGTGTGTGAATGGGTGGATGCTGACATGTGGTGTAAAGAGCTCTGAGTGGTCAGGAGACTAGAGAAGCGCTATATCAATTTACCACTTACTACACAATAAAAGCTGTAACTTCCTTCTACCTGCACACGTTTTCAACAGTTTTGAGGGTAAAAACATCATTTTTGTGTCATTTAAACCGTCATTTATTCATTTATTGACTCGTCCTTGTGTCTTTAGTGTCCTTATGAAGCCATGGAGTCCTGAACACTGACCTGAACATCGGTGGTCTCAGAGGACGAGCTTGCTGCTGGACTTCTAGGGACCTCGTTGCTCTGCTGGTCTGGGTTCTGCTGGTCCTCCTCCATTTCACTCTTGTAGTCCTTCTGGTCCTGGTCTGTCCTGGAGGTGTAATTAGTGTTGCATTTCCTCATTCAGACAGTACGCATGGAAGGTTTACTGTGTGTCAGTCTGTTAGAGCAGCTCCACTAAATCCTTATTGCTCATAATGTGTAGTCTCAGTTTAAACTGTAAAGATCCATATGAAGCTCAGACATGTAGGATCAATGAATACTGATCTCTGTCACTCACGATGTGACAGATGAACAGAACTGCTCTAATATTGTAGATTATCTGTTCATATCAGTGAGTGAGCAGGATGGTGGTGCAGCTGCAGAATGGAGTTAGAAAGAGAGTTGTTGTTGAGCCCAGATCCAAATAGATGTCTACTCTTTCAAATGGCCTCTAGTGAACCTTTAAATCACCAAACACATTATTACTGGATCAGACTGAGAGCTTACAGTCATGTCTCCAAGTCTCTGATGGACACATTTGATAGTTTTCATCTTCAGCTGCTGCTCCTGTGTTTGGTCTCATCACATTAACGCTGAATAAATCAATTTAAATGTAATGGAGGCTACGGTCTAACACACAGTCACATCCTTTCTAAAAAGAAATGTGCCGAGTCAGCATCTCCATGCATTAATATCTCTACGTGGACTGGATTATTTACCTGTTGCCATGGTGACTCGTAGTCTCACAGCTCCATTGATCATGGCTGTTTTCATCCTCACATTTGATCGAACAAACTCTGATCAGCTGTTCTGGAACCGAAAACTTTTCCATCTCACAGTTTGTTAAAGCTGCTTTCTGAAACGGGCTCCTGGTCCTGGTCTCTGAGATCCAGCAGGTCTCCACTCTGACTGCTGGACTCCGTAGTCCTGGACTCACTACAAATCAAAGCACACGGAGATATTCAGGTCCTGCTGTCTCCTCTGGTTTTACTCTGACAACATGGATCTCTAAGGATGCTCTGGTTTCCATGGAAACTATCAGAGATCACACAGAAAAGTGGGATCTGGTTAACCACTGGGTCCTCCTCAGACATTTTTGTACATTTTTCCCAATTTTCTTTCTTTTTGTTGACTTGGTGATCGTTTTGGCTGTGCTACAGCTTGTAGCGTGAACTTTTCTTTTTTAGTCAAATTGTTGAGATCCAATGTGTTTTACTCTTAAAAGTCTTTTATTCTCTCTTGATGCATTTTCCACCCTCCAAAAATGTACACACACAAAATACAACTATAAAAACACCATAAATCAATTTTTTTTCTTTTTTTCATAAATCATTTAAACAACTTCAGACTTGCTCAAAACTACCAAACATTCAATAATTGTCAAGATTTTAACCCTTTAAATGCCAGTTTAATTATTTGAACAATTATTAATTAAAAAAACACAAAAAATGAATTATTTTCCATATAATAAACAGTAGGGGGACGGGGCCCTGGTGGTGATTAGAGTCTTAGATATGACAAAGATTGTGGACTTCATGGACACAAATACATCACATAACCTGAATGTTTCTGTTTCTTTTCTGTTTTCTGAACTGGTTCATATTTCTTCTCTTTTGCACAATAAATGTTCACACTGATCAATCAGATATTGATTTAAAAATCATTTCACACATAAACCGATCACTGTTGGGCCCTCTGGTGGTCACACGGCTCCGTAATATAACAACATCACAGACTTCCTGCATCGGCCTACGATGGGAAAACGGTTGAATGTGGTGAAATACAGTCAAAATGTCAAATATCACTACTTTTCTTCAGAATGAAATGCTGTCATTACAGGACGCATGGTTTTATACTGTATTAAAAAATACAGTTTTAATGGAAGTCAATGAGGCATTTTGGCCACGAAGGCGCCCAGAGGGAGCATCTGACACTGCAGAAGAAATACTGATGCAATTAAATCAGTTTTGTTCCTGATCTTTGACATATCTAAGACTCTGATCACCACCAGGGCCCCGTCCCCCTACTGTTTATTATATGGAAAATAATTCATTGTTTTGTGGGGGGGTTTGTAATAAATAAATTCATATAAGTAAACTGGCATTTAAAGAGTTAAAATGCTGAAAATGATTGAATGTTAAGCAGTTTTGAGCAAGTCTGAATTTGTTGAAGTGATTTAAGAAAAAAAGGAAAAAAATAATGTGTGAGGATTTAACAACCTCTTTTTGTACGTGTTCGTTGCCACGAAGGAGTCCAGACGGTAGTGAACCTGAGGAGGGCATACGGGTCACAGAGAGGCCTGGTCCGGGTCACAGAGACTCAGATACAGGTCTGGACCGGGTCACAGAGACTCAGATACAGGTCTGGGCCGGGTCACAGAGACTCAGATACAGGTCTGGTCCGGGTCACAGAGACTCAGATACAGGTCTGGACCGGCTGTTCTCCTGTTTCTAAATGTTGACGATGATTCTAGAAACGAAGCAAAGCGACTGAGAGAAACTGTGAAACTCCTGAAACTGGACGACAGCACCGAGGAGCAGGAGGTTCACCCGGAGAACACCAGCACGCATCACAGAGCTAAGGCTAACGCTAGCAGCTAGCCACACAGCAGCAGGCCAAAGCTAACAGCGGCTAGTTAGCAGGTTAGCATCGGAGCTAGCCCGGCGCGTTAAAGTCATATCCGCTTTGATTTCCGGCTCAAAGAAACATTATCAAAGTGTTTACCTGAGTGTGTGCGGGTTCACCTGGAGCTCTGCCGCCTCAAAACAGACAAATATGCTCGTCAGCTAACGAGACAGCCATCCCACCATCAGCCCGAGGTCACAACGGGACAACCACTTCCGGGTCCAAGTACTTCCGGTCCGGGTTTTCAGTTTAAGCTGAAAAAAGCGCCACCTGGAGGTCAGGAGGGAAAAAACAGCTACACACATGGTTTTAATCATCAGCGTTATTATATTCAGAAACTAAGTACATTTAGTACTCTAGTACTGTACTGACAGAGGTTAATGAAGTACATAATACAGCATCAGAGATAAAGTCATTGCTTTCCCGTCGGGTCACAGGAACTCTTAACCTGACAGTTAGCCTGCCCCGGACCAGGTTAGTCTCCCAGCATCAGTTGCCATAGTAACTGAGCTTTAACTATGGTGAATTTGCTTCACGTAGCTGAATCAAGTGAAAAGGACTCAGACTAACAGAAATAAGCCCGGCTTATTTGTTAAACTGGCTTCATAGAACAGGGCTCCACACTGTGATTGTGATGCTGATGGACGGACACAGATTCTCTAGATGAAGTGTTCGCTTCATATTACTGGACTGTTATTAGCCAGTGATGAGAGGGAGCTCATGAATGTTAATGAAGAGGGGAACCTGATGTCATCGGCTTTACTGCGACACAGAAATGAAACACTTGTAAACGCACAACAAATTACAGACAAATATTTCCCTACGGGGATTAATAACAGTTCATCTTATTTAGATTAATTAAAGTTTATTAATTCACTTCTCCTTTTAGGAACAATTTAAAATGTCAGTCACAGCTGCTGTGTGGGCTTTAACTCCTGAGGTCATTTATTATCTGACTGGTATCAGAAGATAAATGAGTCCAATCAGCTCAAGAGACTGAGAACACCAAATAAACAGCTCATCACATATTGATTGATTGAAACAGTTTCAGATGAGGAGTCAAAGCATCTCTTTGTGCCGACTAATTTAATGAGAACATTGAAAACAAGTGAACAGCTCAGAGAGATAAAGCAGCAACCCTGGCAGGACGCAAGTTCAACAGCAACAATCACATTTACCGACTAAACACAATGCAAACAGGCGTTACCGTGGAAACAAATGATGAAGACGTCTTCCCTCAGCTGGCGCCATCTTTGACCAGCTTGCGTCTCTTTGCTTTCAGTGTGAACAATATAACGTTGAACTATAAAACAATAGGAACAAGAGAATATGTACGAAGCAGATAAAATCAATAATGTTGAACACATCTGGAATAAATCATTATAAACTCAAGGCTCATATACTATTTTTTTTTTTTTTTTTTTTTTGTTGGAGGGGTTTTTCTTTTCCTTCCCAGCCCCGCGCAACCCCCCTCTCGGGTCTTTCAGCAGCCCCCCCCTTCCCCCCCCTTCTTTCTTTTTTAATAACAGAGTGTAAAAACTGAATTTCCCTACGGGGATTAATAAAGGTTCATCTTATCTTATCTTAACAGGTGGTTGTATACGGAGGAGATGATAATCTCTGTCTCTGTTCAGAGATCCTTGATCTTTATCCAGCTGTGGACTAGTGGATGGATTACTGAACCGGTCTACGGGGCCCAGACCCAGGGAGTCCACTACAGCCAGAAGTTTCTGTTTTTTACAAAACAACCATCAGTAACAGTTTTCCCACACTGGTCACACCAGTACGGTTTCTCTCCAGTGTGAACACTCCTTTATTTTTTTTTTTTTTTTTTTTTTTGTTTTTTTTTTTTTGTTTTTTTTTTTTTTTTTTTTTTTTGTTTTTTTTTTTTTTTTTTTTTTCCCTCCCCCCCCCCCCCCCCCCCCCCCCCTCCCCCCCCCCCCCCCCCCCCCCCCCCTCCCCCCCCCCCCCCCCCCCCCCCGAATCTTTAAACATCCAGATGGTGTGAAGGATTCGTCACAGTGCTGACAGCTGTGATGTTGGAAAATAGGTTATTTGCTCTACTGTATTCTGTCGGTATGTAATTAAAATATACCTTATCCATACACTACATATCTACAGATAATCAGAGTAGGCACATTATCATGCTGACCTGTGACTGTGGATGAAGCATCATGTTGTTAAAATTCTACTAATCTTGCTAGTTAGCTTAAACCTCCTTAGGTTTACACCGTGTCCTAACTGGACGTGACACAAGTGAGTGTCAGTAACAAAATTAGCTTGATTACATAATTCCTAGAAATACTTTTAAGGAACTAAAAGCCCACTGTTGTCTGCATTTCCAACATGGTCTAAAGACCTGCAGACATCAGGCAACGGCTGACGTTGGAAAAAGCAACATGACGACGGCTGCTGGCGGTCACAGTGGTAAACAGTCTACAGTTCAGTGTTTCTGCCTGTTTATCTAAAAAAATACGTTGGAAAAAAAATAAGCATTAGGTTTTGTCTCACTGCGACAATATTTACTGATGCACACTGGATGTAATGATAGAAATGCAGCAGAGGAAAATGAAACTAAGAGCGTCTGTCTCCACACTAAATCATCTGTTGAGTGTTTGATGGCTATTTATTTGTGCTTTAGAACGTAACTTTCTGGCAACAACTGAATCGAAGGCAACTGGACTTCGATTTGTCTCTGAAGACGTTTCGCCCCTTATCCAAGTGGCTTCATCAGTTCGAACGCTACAGTCTGACTAGTCCCCGCTAGTCTGACTAGTCCCTACTAGACTGACAAACAGTGGAGTTAGACCCAGGTTTAACCTCTGTGGAAGTGTCCGCCCCTTATTCTCCAAAGACGATAGTTCGTTAGTGGAGTTTCAGTGTGAGTCCCACCAGTGGACGACAGTCGTTGTGTTCGTTAGGGACACCTAAGGTAAACAACTAGGGACACAAGTTGTTTACCTTTGATATTGAGTTTTTGTTTTGTTTTTTGTTTTTTGAGTTCAATGTCAGTCAGTCCGAAACTAACCTCAAGTGTCCCTAACGAACACGACTCTTGAATCTAAAGTGCAACAATGAATCATGAAACACTAATTTTTAAATTCTGCTCTCAGCAATTAATGAAATGGTCTCATGAAATTATTTTTCTTTATCACCATTTGGGTTTATGGCCGTCGCCAAGGTGATGTTTCTCTGGCTCTACCCGGCATGGAGAGGAGGTCGTGTTGTGGCTGTATCAGTTTGGTGATGCCAGGAAGCTGCTTGACATCCTCCTGGATCCTCCTTCTCACATATGTTGACATTATCTTCTTCATCTTCATCTTCAACCACTTATCCGGGGTCGGGTCGCGGGGGCAACAGATCCAGCAGGGGACCCCAAACTTCCCTTTCCCGGGCCACATTAACCAGCTCTGACTGGGGGATCCCGAGGCGTTCCCAGGCCAATGTGGAGATATAATCTCTCCATCTAGTCCTGGGTCGTCCCCGGGGTCTCCTCCCAGCTGGTCGTGCCTGGAACACCTCCCTGTTGACATTATATGTATTATTTTTGTCATCTGGATTGTCTCTGTTGTATGTCTAGGTTTAGGAGAAGATTGTAGTTTGGCTTAAAATAACTCGTAGCATAACTTAAGGACCAAGGGGGACCCAGTCTACATACACATATACTGGGTTCACATATACTGGGGTCACATTTTTGTCTGTAACTTTGGAACAAAAGCTCAAAAGGAACCAGCAACTCTCCAACCCCTAAGGGGGTTGGAGAGTTTGGTGCTGTCCCTGTTCTCAGCTCAACACGCCAAACTTGATCCCGAGTCTCTATGACCTTCCTTTCCCGAGATACACAGTTCAGTCGGGTCCAGCGGTGTCAGCAACCCTCTAAACCCTCTAGAAGGGGGTTTGAGGGGCTGCTGAACTCTCCGATCTCAGCTGAACACGCCAGTTTTTGTCCCGAGTCTCTAGGACCTTCAGTTCCCGAGATACTGAGTCCAGTAGAGAGTAAAAACTGCAATATCCCAGAAACACAACAGCACAGAGACTCGCGGTAAAGTCCAGCGTTGTCAGCAGCCGTTCAAACCCCAAATAAATGAATGTTTGTGGTAGTGCTGGTACAGCTTTTTTTTAAAAGCCCCGCTTGAAATCCTTAATGCTTGTGTCTGTATTACATCCAGTTTCCTAAGCAAAGTTTTGGATGCTGACCCATATGCCACACAGCCATAGTCCAGAACCGACCTTATTAAACCATATATAGTTTTCAATGCTGATCTGTGTGCTTCCCACTCCGTTCCCACCACACACCTCATCAGGTTTAACACCTTTTTACATTTATTTACAACCTTATCAATATGTACATTCCAGGTGAGCCTAGAGTCAAACCATACCCCTAAAAATTTAATTGTATCCACCCTTTTGAGCTCTTTCCCATATAAATTTAGCTTTACATCTGCTCCTGTTTTCCTCTTTGTAAAGACGGCAGACGGGCCTGAGGACCAGCACACATTCATTCATTCATGGACTCTGCTGCTGCTTTCTACAGCTATACAGAGAAATTATAAAAGCTCAGGTGAGTTTAGCAACAGGTGGAACTGAGCAACACTTGGCTATTACTCACAACAACCATACAAATGAGCTTCATCGACACCAAGATGCAGAGTATTTATATTTATAAGAGCTGGTTTGTGGAGATCAAAAGAGCATTAAAACAGGATTTTTCTGCGGTAGTTCAAACTGTCACAACATGAAATACAAATATGAAAATAGAACATTAACATCATCAGGGCTGTAGTCAAGTTAACCAAGTCCAAGTCAAATGCAAGACCAGGTCCAGTCAAGTCAGAGTCAAGACCAAGTCCTAAGACAGTCAAGGCCAATAAGGCAACAGTGTGTTTCCAATGATAATATAGAGATTAATGAGTTAGGACAGACAGAAATAATCTAGAAATGGTGTCACCATTTGCAATCAAGTTTGAACTCAGTGTCAAAACTATAGTGTCCAAGTCCAACACAAGTGCAAGACTTCAAAAAAGTGGACTTGAGACTGAGACCGGACTCAAGGCCTACAGCCCTGACTAAAAGCAATACTCTAATCAATAACAAATGGATCAAACGATGACATCGAAGTGAAAGGGGTCATTCACAGTGGCAAACCCACAGATAATTAGAACTGGACCTTGCAGTCCTTTAGTTCAGTCTTCTCCAAAAAACACCATCTATCAGGGCATATCAGTGAAACAGACTATTTTATAAAGTCAATATATGTTAAATTGTGCACTAATACTGATACATAAGTTTAGAGTCTGTGATTTCATGAGGGATGGGAAGAAAATGTATTTATCATGACTTAAAAATCACGATACATATTGAATCAGCACCCCAGTATCGTGATACTATTGACTCAGGACTTAGGTGAATCGTCCCAGCCGTATTATTCAGAGTGTGTCGAACATGGAGTCAGTATCATGTTTCAGTTTGTAGACTTCAGTGAAGCGTTGTTTGGTGTTATCTTCTCGTCAGGGTGGAGGAGGTGGTTGAGTGTGGAGCAGAGGGAGTGGAGGCGTCTCGGTGTGTCTGCAGAGGACACAGCTCCTCCTGACAGAGATCACGTCCTTGTGATGACAGAAGAACAAGACAACAGAAGTCATGAATCAGTGTTAACGGACACTCGCGAAACAACCCAAAGTCTGCATTTCAAATGTGACTAGAGGTTACTGGCAACCCTGAAGTTTATCGAGCAATATCTCTGTCAACTGTATTGTTACTTGACAATTTTTACGTGTTCAAAATGAACCTTAAAGGGACATCTGTCAAGTATTTAATACTCTCATCAACATGGGAAATTTGAAAATGGCCATGACAGTTTTTCCTTGCAAGTTCAGAGCGTTATTCAACCTCCTTTGAGACAAATTAGCATTAAAACTTAGCCTGCTACAATCCCCGAAAGATTAACTGCATTACAAAGATGAGTTGCGTTAAAATGAATTTACATTAACGTGTTATTATTGCATTGACTTTGACAGCCCTAGTGAAAAGCTTTTCTTTCACACATTAAGACGGAAACAAGCTGTGGTTGTGACATCTGATCGAATCAGCTTGAACACACCTTGGTAATCGTCAAGAGTCATAAAATGAGTATTCTTCAACATTTGGCGCCTTTTTGGTGGTGATGTTGAAAAATATCTATCAGCCCACATTCTCACATACAGTATATATTGTTTGACTGTAGATCAGTAGTAGAAGGGTTGTGGGGGGTTGAAATGAAGGGTTGAACAAGATCTGAGCTCAATAGAGTTAAATTCTTACTCCTAAAATAATATGGGAATTGGGAAAGTTGGCTAACTCTGAAAAGAGGGTGTGAAAAAAGACGTGGTCGTAGATACTAACTACTGTTATAATCAGCGGTGCTGTTGATGATAATGAAAGCCCAACCCTCGACTGACCTCAGAGTCTCCAGTCTACAGTCTGGACTCTCCACAAGGTCAGACAGCAGCTTCACATCTGAGTCCTGCAGCTTGTTGTCTCTCAGGTCCAGCTTCGTCAGATAGGAGGGGTTGGCCTTCAGAGCTGAGACCAGAAAATCACAGCTGATCGCTGACAAACTGCAGTCATCCAATCTGAATGAAGAATAAATGATGAAGATAAAAATCACTTTATAATCCAATCAGATGTGTTCAGGTTTTAAATGTGTAACTCGACATTAACATGTCCTAATCAATGATCTTAATCTTGAATAATGAGAACAGATGTGACTACCAAAAATCATAAACACTCATTTACTTTAACCACTAACAGTGGACATTTTCTACCATTTCTTTAACCACAACATTTATACACGTCAACACAGCATAATAACATGCTGCTAACGCTAAAGTTTTTTTGAGAAACACAATTTTGTGACTGCAGGCCAAGTTTAGCACAAGAAAAAATGAAAATATGACGAAAAGGACATCAACAACTTTATGGATGTCAGTTATGTGTGTACAAAAATTAGGTTCAATTGTTAATTAAACATATCAGATCTATAACAGTAACGGAGAGTCAGTGAACTGACCTCAGAGTCTCCAGTCTACAGTCTGGACTCTCCAGTCCAGCAGACAGCAGCTTCACTCCTGAGTCCTGCAGCCTGTTTTCTCTCAGATCCAGCTCTCTCAGATAGGAGGGGTTGACCTTCAGAGCTGAGGCCAGATAATCACAGCCGATCTCTGACAAACTGCAGTCACTCAATCTGAATAAAGAAAAAAAAAACAAGCAACACAATTCGAATGACTAGGAAATAAATTACTGTATTTTATATAAATAATAAAAATAAAAATCTTGGTATCAATAGTTTTAATTATGTAAAATAAGCTGCTTAGAGCTAGTGTTAGTATTAGCAGGTTGAACAGGTTTTAATTATCTCTCTATATCTCTAAACAACAAACTGCTTCATCCTACAAATGGATGCATGGCTCTAACAAAAGACTCTTTCTTATCTTCAACGAATGCAGCTCCACTCACTCCAAACAATACTCCTCAACACTCAAAGGGGCAAATTAAGCAAATTAGGCACAAATGCTGCTCCCTGTCAACATCCTCCACAAACAAACTCCACAAAAGTAAAGCAGTGCGATACTAATCAAAGTCACAATGCTAAATACCAAAGGCACTTTAATCTGGACACATAAAAACTCAATTTAGCATTAACAAACCACAAAGGTCACAAACCAGATCGGTCAAACATAATAATCAAGCCTCCTTTGTCAAGACTAGATTCAACCTTACCTAAAAGGTTTGCATCTTGTGCGAGCTCCCACTTGTCCCACTTGTTATTAAACTAAGGTTAACCCTCTGAGACCCACTTAGACCTGTTTCTGATTATCTGATTAGAACATTACGAAAGTGGAACATTATATATATATATATATATGGGAGTTTGAGGATTCTTCAGTATCTTAGCTGTTCCTAGGACTGCCCTCTTCTGGACTGAGGCTTCAGATGTGGTTCCTGGGTTCTGCTGGAGCCGTTCTCCCAGTTTGGGGGTCATCGCCCCGAGTGCTCCTACTACCACGGGGACCATGTTAGCCTGGATCTTCCACATCTGTTCCAGCTGTTCTTTCAACCCTTGATAATTCTCAACCTTTTTTTTTTTGTGGTCTTTCTTCCCTCTCTCTTTGATGGGTTGGCGTGCAGTCGTACGCTGGTATCGCCACATCTATCACCACTGCCCTCTTCTGCTCTTTGGGATTTGGGTACTTCTAGTCCATACTCTGTGCTGTCTGTCAGTCCAGCTTTGTCCAGCCATTGGTAGGTCTTTGTGATATCAGCCACATCCTGTATCTGGTGGTGGTACATGCCGTGTAGGGGCTTGTCCCTCCATGTGGTCTCCTCATCTTCCTCACTCTCTTCAGGTTTCTGCTGTCTGAGGCATTCACTGAGCAGTTCGTCTTTGGGGGCCATCTTCCTGATGTACTCTTGGAGTTTCAATGTTTCATCCTGGACAGTGGCTCTGATGCTCACTAGTCCTCGGCCTCCCTCTTTCCGCTTAGTGTCCAGCCTCAGGGTGCTGGACTTGGGGTGAAACCCTCCATGCATAGTGAGGAGCTTTCTTGTCTTGATATCTGTGGCTTCTATCTCCTCCTTTGGCCAGGTTATGATCCCAGCGGGGTATCTGATGACTGGTAGTGCGTACATGTTGATGGCTTGGACCATGGGTTTTCTCCAGGTTCTCCAGTTTCCTCCCACAGTCCACAGACATGCAATTTAGGTTAACTGATGACTCTAAATGTCCCGTAGGTGTGAATCTGTCTCTGTGCCCTGTGATGGACTGGAGACCTGTCCAGGAGTCCATCACACCACCTTCGCTCAATGCCAGCTGGGATCAGCTCCACCCCCCCCCCCGTGACCCCCAACGGTTTAAGTCTACATCCTACATCTGGGTGCATTCCTCACTCTGATCTTTTGTCGTAAGGTTACTGGGTATACCGCTGAGATGGCATGCTTCACAGAGTTCTATGATCGATTGTCCACAGAGATCTATGTATGTAAATATCTACCTATCTATCCAAGCATAGAAGCAAAATGGTCTTACATCACAGTCTCCAGTCTGCAGTCTGGACTCTCCAGTCCAGCAGACAGCAGCTTCACTCCTGAGTCCTGCAGCTTGTTTCCACTCAGATCCAGCTCTCTCAGATAGGAGGGGTTGGCCTTCAGAGCTGAGACCAGACAATCACAGCTGCTCGCCGACAAACTGCAGTAACTCAATCTGAATGAAGAATAAATGATGTGAGTTTAGAAGACAACGTTCCTGCTTTAAATCACTCAGTGTTTAATAATCTCTGCAGAGCTGAAGAAGGTTTAGAAACTGTAAAGTCCAAACACCTGAAGCCAACAGGGGGCAGGTTAACAAGTGTAAAATACAGAAAGTGAAACAGAGCTCTCATTAACATTAATGACAACGTGCTGCTACTTCAATAAAGACGTAGTGACTTCACCTCTTAAACTCCGACAGCTCCACTGTGGATCCGTCTATACAAACTTGGACCAAGGCGGACCATCAGTTAGCAACTTTAGTAACTCAGATTCAGCCGGTACAAACCCTGGCGCCGGGATCTACTCCATGTATTGGAGTTTTCTGATCCGGCAGGGAGTCAGACCAGCAGGCCCCCACCCGTTAACCTACAACAACCATGAATTGTGCATCATTCGCACCCGCCATCTACCCTGTCTCATGGTCTGATTCACAAAAGGTACAGCAGGAACGATACTACAGTGCAAACAACACACCCTTATAGTTTTGCTGAATGCAATTTGCCTTTTTTCCATAAGGGGACCCGACACTGCTGCCATGATCAATATAAAGTCTGGGTGTGACACAATGTGCTTCAGGTACCATCCACTCTCTGAAAACACTAATAGTTTCACTGTAACTGCGTGTGGCTATTAGCGCTAATATTTGCAAATAAGTCTGTTTATGTTTAGTGTCACCACAACTTTAATATCGAATTGATCTAAGCATAGAAGTTAAAAAA
Organism: Pterois miles; assembly: GCA_947000775.1. NCBI lineage: Eukaryota > Metazoa > Chordata > Actinopteri > Perciformes > Scorpaenidae > Pterois > Pterois miles. The sequence continues at coordinate 2,114,299 of CAMQGK010000028.1, read as the reverse complement.
ATGGTGTCTTACATCAGATTCTCCAGTCTACAGTCTGGACTCTCCAGAAACCCAGACAGCAGCTTCACTCCTGAGTCCTGCAGCTTGTTTCCACTCAGCTTCAGCTCTCTCAGATGGGAGGGGTTGACCTTCAGAGCTGAGACCAGAGAGGCACAGCTGCTCGCCGACAAACTGCAGCGACTCAATCTGAATAAATGATGAAGATAAAAATCACTTTATAATCCAATCAGATGTGTTGAGGTTTTAAATGCGTGGCTCAACATTATTAAGTCCTAATCAATGACCTTTTCCCTACAATGAGTGACTTTTTTCATTGTTATTGTGGATCATCATCAATGTCAGCCTCCTACAGACTTCATCCAGATGTCACCTCTACATTCACACAGCTATTCATGTCAACATAGATCAATAACATGCTGCTGATCTCTTAAGTTTCTTTAAGAAACTGACGTTTTTTTGTGACTGCAGACTAAATGTCATACAAGAAAAATTTAAATGTCTCAAAAGGAAATTCATAACTTTAAAGATATATGTACATAAATTAGGTTAAATTGTTAAATATATACCATCTATAACAGTAACAGAGTCAGTGAACTGACCTCAGAGTCTTCAGTCTACAGTCTGGACTCTCCAGAAACCCAGACAGCAGCTTCACTCCTGAGTCCTGCAGCTTGTTGTGACTCAGATCCAGCTCTCTCAGATAGGAGGGGTTGGCCTTCAGAGCTGAGACCAGACAATCACAGCCGATCTCTGACAACCTGCAGTTCCTAAATCTGAATAAAAAACAAGGCAGAAGTCTTCATGGCTCATATACCCCCACTCACTGTTTCACCCCTACAAAAGTAGGGCCAAAGGTTTTGCATGCAAACAGATGCGAACAAACTGACGGATGAACCCCAACTTTGTATCATAATAATATAAGAAATTCAGCAATGGAGGCAATATAAAAAATGGAAAATTTACCCTCTTTTTGGCCAAAATTTCAAACATTTTAGGCATTCTGGAATCCTCACATCAAAAGGCAAAACCAGGCAACTTTGGCTGCAATATTCTGCCCCAGAAATGACACTGTAGTTGAACGAAATCACAGATTTTGACCAAAATTTTTAGGCATAACTACACCATCGAGCTGAAAAAAATCCCTTTTTTTTAAGAGAAATTAAAAAAAAAATCTTTATAGCACCACCCTGGGATTTTAACCTGAGAAAGGCCCTGGAAACAAAACTGAAGCTGAAAAAAAATCAGTTTTTGGCCAAAATTTCTTCTAACCCCCAAAAGGCACAACTACACCACACTGTCAACCATCAAACCAAATCTGAGGCTCCTAACTTTAATAGTTTTAGAGTTCTGCTCCAGAATAGGAATAGAAGCTGAAAATTTGAGAGAAAATGTTTTAAAAAATTATAGCACCACCCTGAAATTTTAACCTGAGAAATGCACAACTAGAGCACATTACGAAGCTGCAATATTATGCCCTGGTAACAAAACACTGTTTTTGGCCATAATTTTAAATTGGAGCACCCTGGCCTTCTAACACCAAAAAGGCACAACTAGACAACACTGTCAACCATTATACCAAATTTGAAGATCCTAAATCAAATAGTTTCTGAATTCTGCTCCAGAAACTGAAGTGTGACATACAAACACATGGACGGCCGGACACGAGGAGCGCTATATACCCCTGACTACCTTATCGCAGGGGTATAATAAATGATGTAGATAAAATCACTTTATTATCCAATCAGATGTGTTGAGGTTTTAAATGTGCAGCTCATCATCACTGTGTCCTAATCCATGATCTTTTCACTACAATGAGCAGACTGACTGAATGAGTAGAGTGACTTTGTCATTGTGTTATTGTGGATCATCATCAATGTCAGCCTTCTACAGACATCATCCAGATGTCACCTCTACATTCACACAGCTATTCAAAGCTATTTTTTTGTCATTGCACAACATAGGGTTGCACAACAAAATGCAGTTGTAGGTGGAGTCCAGAGGATGAGTCTCTGCTCTGCAGTCTGTTGTTACGCAGCTGATACTGCTGTACTGCCTGCCAGATGGTAGCAGGGTGAACAGGCTGATGCTAGGAAGGGTATCGTCTTTTAATCTGACCTGGCAACCTGTCCAGGGTGTACCCCACCCTTGCCTAATGTCAGCTGGGATTGGCTCCAGCCCCCCCGCAACCCAGAATAGGATAAGCAGTTATGGATAATGAATGAATTAATAGATTGATAGATTGGTCTTCCCTTCCCTCAAGCCTCCAAAGACACAACCCTGTATAAAACCCTTCTCCTTTTAGTTTGACTTTAGTTCACTTTATTAATTTTGGTCATTTTCAGTTTAGATAACTTTTCAGATAACTCGACTCAAGCCGAGTTTGTACAAAGGGAACATGTCCGCCAACCACACACCCAAAAGTGCCCAAGGACTGGCGTCCCACCAGTAGCCTCAACGCAAGGGATGGTCCAAGGGTCCGATTATCGGAGATCACCTTCAGTTCAGTCATTGTGTTTTGTTCAGTCTTAATTGCTCTCTAAGTTTGGGGGATATGAACCAGGTGCGACGGCCCACTGCATGGCTGACTTGGTGGCCTCCCTATTCTTTTTGGCTGGGATCTCCAACCCCTTTTGTTTATTTATTTGAACCTTGAGTATTGTTACTGTTTTTCTGACAATAAAATCTGTTGTTTTCTTCCAGTAACTGGTTCTTGTTTTGCTCTACATTATAGCCTTTGTCTGTTTTGAGAAGGCTGTAATAAAGATTTAGAGCAAGAGCAACTGTATGTAGGTTTTTTGTAGTTCATTTCTGTTTCCTACCAAATCATACTCGATTTCACAAATTAAACACATTAAGTTTATGCAGGGATCTTTTGATCATAAAGTGCATTAAAGTTTTAGAAGCTTGATGATGAAACAAAATAAGTATACCTCAGTCAAAGATCTCATTAAATGTATACAAAAAAACTACATAAGCTTCAGTCAGTGAACTGACCTCAGAGTCTCCAGTCTACAGTGTGGACTCGCCAGTCCAGCAGACAGCAGCTTCACTCCTGAATCCTGCAGCTTGTTGTTGTCACTCATGTCCAGCTCTCTCAGAAGGGAGGGGTTGGACTTCAGAGCTGAGGCCACAACTTCACAGTGAGTTTCTGAGACTCGACAGCCAGAAAGTCTGTCATGACACAAATATTACAAAATATGCTATTATGAAAGAAAACACTTTATATTTACTTCATGCATTTGATGATGTAACAGTTTGACGTATACCTCTTTGAGACCTTCTTGATCAGAAAGACATTTTTACAAATCAAAAATGTGAACAAGGATGACCTCACTTTGCTAGCTACCTTCTGGTTCATGTCCATAAGTAAAATTCAGTGACTACTGCCAAATGGTACAAGATGTTATTTGTGTATCAGCGCTTCTTTTCAGGACGAGTCCACAGAAACTGTAAGAACAGGCAGACCAACCTGTGCACCGCCTGGATTGACTACCAGAAAGCTACGACTCAATGCCACACACATGGATACTGGAATGTCTGGAACTACAGATCAACAGGACACTAAGAACCTTCATCAAGAACTCAATGGGAATGTGGAAGACAACCCTAGAGGCCAACTCCAAGCCAATCGCCCAAGTTAACATCAAGTGCGGCATATACCAAGGGGATGCACTATCACCACTGCTGTTCTGCATAGGCCAGAACCCCCTCAGCCAGATCCTCACAAAGATTGGTTACAGATATCGTTTCCGAAGTGGGGCAACAATCAGCCACCTGCTCTACATGGATGACATCAAGCCGTACGCTAGGAATGAGCGAGAAATCGACTCATTGGATCCACACCACCAGGATCTACAGCGACGACATAGGGATGTCGTTCGTGTTGGACAGATGAGGCCGGATGGTATCTAAGAGAGGCAAGATGATCAGAACTGAAGGGGTGGACCTACCAGAGGACAGGATAGGAGACATCCAAGACAGCTACAAATACCTTGGTATCCCACAGGCGAATGGAAATCATGAGGAGGCTGCAAGGAAGTCAACCACAGCCAAATACCTCAAGAGAGTAAGGCAAGTCCTGAGAAGTCAACTGAATGGTAAGAACAAGGTCAGAGCCATCAACATGTACGCACTACCAGTCATTAGATACCCTGCTGGGATCATAAGCTGGCCAAAGGAGGAGATAGAAGCCACAGATATCAAGACAAGAAAGCTCCTCACTATGCATGGAGGGTTTCACCCCAAGACCAGCACCCTGAGGCTGGACACTAAGCTGAAAGAGGGAGGACTAGCAAGCATCAGAGCCACTGTCCAGGATGAAACATCAAAACTCAAAGAGTACATCAGGAAGATGGCCCCCAAAGACGAACTGCTCAGTGATTCCTTAGACAGCAGAAACCTGAAGACAGTGAAGAAGCTGAGGAGACCACATGGAGGGACAAGCCCCTACACAGCATGTACCACCGCCAGATACAGGACGTGGCTGAGATCACAAAGACCTACCAATGGCTGGACAAAGCTGGACTGACAGACAGCAAAAAGGCACTAGTGATGGGTCAGTCGCGAACGAAACGGCTCTTAGAGTCGGCTCTTTGAAGTGAACGACGGGAGCCGGCTCCTCATTGGGAGCCGTGTTTTTTTTTTTTTTTTTTCTCTCTCTCTCACTTTTTTTTTCCTCGCGCCGCACATAATTGGTCAATATGTGTTTGCGCTGAGCAGAGGGGAGGGGCGAGAGTTACACTCGCAGCAGCAGTAGCGCACGAACAGAGAGAGAGAGAGAGAGAGAAAGAGAGAGAGAGAGAGAGAGAGAGAGAGAGAGAGAGAGAGCAAGAGGGAGGGAGGGAGAGAGAGAGAGAGAGAGAGAGAGAGAGAGAGAGAGAGAGAGAGAGAGAGCGAGAAGGAGGGAGGGAGAGAGAGAGAGAGAGAGATGGGGACAACAAGAAGAGACAACATGGACACATTAGGAAGGTAAAGAAAATGAATGACTCCAGGACCGTTTCAATTTTACTGACAATACAAAGGCAGAGTGTAGAGTCTGCAGGAATATCATATAGAGCCACAAACAACCTGCACAGGTAAACAACCTGAGAACAGTCCACCAATCAGAGCAATGGGAAGATAAAACAGTCAGTTGAGTGTGATATTAATGAAGGTGCCAGTGTGTCTACTGCAACTGTTGCAGCTGCTGCTGCTGCAGTAGTAGTAGTAGTAGTAGTAGTAGTAGTAGTAGTAGTAGTATCTACAGCATCATGCTGTTCACCACCACAACTACCTAAACCAACCCAGAGCTCTATGAGACAGTTTGTGCAGAAGTTTGTGACCCCAGAAAGACAGAACTTAGTTGATGAAGAACTGGCAAAAATGATTGCACTTGATTTCCATCCATTTTCAGCTGTGGATGATAAAGGATTCAGGAAGTTTATTCATGCACTTTATCCAATTTATGCAATTCCAAGCAGGAAAACAAAAATCATCCCAGGCCTACATGACAGAGAACGTGCAACCACTGCAAGAGAGGGTTAAAAAATCCACAGCAGCGTCCTTCTTGTCAGTTACGTGTCACTTTATTGAAAATTATAAAACAGTGGTCTGTCTTCTGGATGGTTTTGAGTTCAGCGACAGACACACTTCTGAGAACTGAGCAGAAAAGCTGTTCAAAGTGGCCAAAGAATGGGATGCTGTTACCGACAATGCAGCTAACATAACAATTACATTAGTAATTCATTTTGTGCATAATTTTATATTGTTGTTGATAATAAATTAATTAAAGCAACAAAATAACCTGAAGAGCCGTTTGGGAGCCGAAAGAGCCGGCTCTCTCTGGGGGCGGCAGTAGCTCAGTCTGTAGGGAGTTGACTTGGGAACCGGAGGGTCACCGGTTCAAGTCCCGACATGGACCAAAAACTGAGTGTGAACTGGTAGCTGGAGAGGTGCCAGTTTACCTCTTGGGCACTGCCGAGGTGCCCCTGAGCAAGGCACCAAACCCCCAACTGCTCGGGGCGCTTGTCAGGAGCAGCCCCATCACTCTGACATCTCTCCATTAATGCATGTATGTGTGTTTCAGGTCTGCATGTACCATGTATGAGTTTAACAGAGTGTAAATTGAATTTCCCCATTGTGGGACGAATAAAGGTAGATCTTCTTCTTCTTCTTCTTCTTTTTAGTGAGCCGAGCCGAAAGAGCCGGTTCTCTGAAAAGAGCCGGAATTCCCATCACTAAAAGGCACTGATCATGGCAGCACAAAAACAAGCCCTAAGTACCAGGGCCATAGAGGCCAGGATCTACCACAGTAGATCTGACCCAAGGTGCAGGCTGGGTAAAGATGCCCCGGAGATAGTCCAGCACATTCTAGCAGGGTGGAAGATGCTAGCAGGATCAGCGTACATGAATAGGCACAACCAAGTGGCTGGGATAGTGCACAGGAACATCTGCACCCAGTATAGACTAGAAGTACCCAAATCCCAATGGAACATACCACTGAAGGTGGTGAACAACAGGGCTAAGATCCTGTGGGACTTCAGCTTCCAGACTGACAAACAGCTGCTGGCTAACCAACCGGACATAGTGGTGGTGAACAAAGAGCAGAAGAGGGCAGTGGTGATAGATGTGGCGATACCAGCTGACACCAACATCAGGAAGAAGGAACACGAAAAGGTTGAGAAGTATCAAGGGTTGAAAGAACAGCTGGAACAGATGTGGAGGATCAAGGCTAACGTGGTCCCCGTGGAAGTAGGAGCACTCGGGGTGGTGACCCCTAAACTGGTGTGTGGCTCCAGCAGATTCCGGGAACGACATCTGAAGCCTCAGTCCAGAAGAGCGCAGCCCTAGGAACAGCTAAGATAATGCGCAGAACCCTCAAACTCCCAGGACTCTGGTAGATGAAAACTGTAGAATACTTCTATGTTGCGAAAAAATGCTGCTGTGATAACCACCTCTGAGGTCCCTCATTAGTTGTTTTACCAGGTTCTACACTGATTAATGAATTCAATCACATCTGGACTTACAGAGCTTTTCTGCAGTTCCTCACAGCTGGAATCAGTCTCCATCTTCCCTCTGGTGTTGTGTTGTACTTCTTTAGGTCCAACTCATCCAGAACCTCCTCTGAAATCAGCAGCATGTAGGCTAGAGCTGAGCAGTGGGTCAAAGAGAGTTCCTTCTCTGATTTGTTCTCTGACTTCAGGAACTCTTGGACCTCCTGATGTACTGACTGGTCGTTCATCTCCGTCAGACAGTGGAAGATGTTGATGCTTCTGTCAGGAGAGATAGTGGTCTTCATCTTCTTCATTTTTAGGTTTTTGATGGCTCTCTGTTTGCTTCCTGAACTACTCTTCATCTGATCCAGTAGGTCTCCGAAGAGACTCTGGTTGGACTCCAGAGAGAGGCCATGAAGGAAGCGAACAAACAGGTCCAGGTGACCACTTTTACTTCCAAAGGATTTCTCCATGGCTCTCTTCAGGAAGATAACCAAAGATGGGTCACTGTTTTCATAGTCCCAGTCTGTCCCCAGAAAGTCCTCCAGTACCTCTGTGTTGCTGTTTGTGTAACAGTGGAACATGTAGACGGCAGCTAGAAACTCCTGAATGCTCAGATGAACAAAGCAGTAGACTGTTTTCTGGAAGATCACACACTCTCTCTTGAAGATCTCTGTACAGACTCCTGAGTACACCGAGGCCTCTGTGACGTCAACACCACACTGCTCCAGGTCTTCTTGGTAGAACATGATGTTTCCTTTCTCCAGATGTTCAAACGCCAGCCTCCCCAGCTTCAGAAGAACCTCCCTGTCAGCCTTCGTCAGCTCCTGTGGACTCGTCTCCTGTCCCTCACCATATTTCTGCTTCTTCCTCTTTGTCTGAACCAACAGGAACTGTGAGTACATGTCGGTCAGGGTCTTGGGCAGCTCTCCTCTCTGATCTGTGGTCAACATGTGGTCCAGAACTGTAGCAGTGATCCAGCAGAAGACTGGGATTAGACACATGATGTGGAGGCTCCTGGATGTCTTGATGTGTGAGATGATTCTGCTGGACAGCTCTTCATCACTGAATCTCCTCCTGAAGTACTCCTCCTTCTGGGAGTCAGTGAAGCCTCGTACTTCTGTTACCCTGTCAACACATGCAGGAGGGATCTGATTGGCTGCTGCAGGTCGGGAAGTTATCCAGACGAGAGCCGACGGAAGCAGATTCCCCTCGATGAGGTTTGTCAACAGCACGTTGACTGAGGACTTCTGGGTGACATCAGACACAACCTCACTGTTGTGGAAATCCAGAGAAAGTCTGCTTTCGTCCAGGCCGTCAAAGATGAACAGAACTTTACAGACAGCGAGCGTCTCTGCTGTGACCTTCTGTAATGTTGGATGGAAAACATGGAGCAGCATGAGAAGACTGTACTGCTCATCTCTGATCAGGTTCAGCTCCCTGAACGAAAGCAGAACCACCACACTGACATCTTGGTTTTCCAAGCCCTCTGCCCAGTCCAGAGTGAACTTCTGCACTGAGAAGGTTTTTCCAATGCCAGCGACGCCGTTCGTCAGAACCACTCGGAGGCGTCCCCGTTGGTCAGGTAAGGCTTTAAAGATGTCGTGGCACTTGATTGGAGTGTCATGGAGGGTCTTCATCTTGGAAACCGACTCAAGCTGCCAAACCTCATGTTGGGTATTAACCTCTTCACTCTGTCCCTCTGTGATGTAGAGCTCAGTGTAGATCCTGTTGAGGAGGGTTCCACTTCCTGTTTCATCACTTCCTTCAGTCACACATTCACATCTCTTCCTCAGACTGATCTTGTGTTCATCTAAAACCTCCTGCAGACCACCATCTACTGAAAAAGAAAGAAAAAATGTCAGACTAAAGAAAAAGATTTCAAGAATCTGGTGAGTATTTTCACCAGATGGACGGTCTTACTTTGTAAAGTACTGATCTGACTGGCTGTCTGCTGTCCTCTTGCTCTGGATCTTTTTCCACACTGGGGACAGGGGGAGTCTCCTGATGAACCAGACTGGTCCCAGTATGACGTAATGCATTGTCTGCAGAACCAGTGTTCACAGCTGGTAGAGACCGGATCCTTCAGGACGTCCTGGCACAAAGCACAGCGGGACAGTTGGTCCTCCACAGATACATCAGCGCTCTCCTCTCTGTGGAGATGAACACAATCATTATTACACTTTACATTAGTAGTGACCAACCCACAGCTCACAAGCTGCATGCTGCTCCTTCCCTACATACACTAAATAATAACTTAATACGTTGTGCAAGGCGGCCAACTCTCATGCACTGACTGTGAAACTCACACAATTGATACCTGTCGAGGTAGTTTATAAATTTAATAGTTACATTTATTCTTTTAGTACCCTGTTTAGCTTGGTATAGTTGAAGACCGTATTTGGTTTTCTCATTCTTGCTCCTTGGCTAAAGGAAATCAGATGTGCTGTGAGGGACCTCTTTCACTGGGCAGACAGGTTTCAAACTGCCTCTTGATTAATGATGATTTAATATACATTAAATCAACTCAGGACCACTCTTTTTAACAAGGAGAAAATAATAGCCAGTAGGGATTTTAATTAACCGTTTACCCATTAGCGATATTAAGAATTTTAACCGATAAACGGTATTGGTTAAACCGGTTAAAAGAAATATTAATGATTCACTTTAAAACTGTGCAAAACTCAGAGAAGTGGCTCATCATTTTGAGGAGAAAAGCTGATCCACCTTAAGAGCCCACCTTAAGAGAGTGGATCACCACAAAAATGTAACGATTTGGTCATTGTGCCACACCCCACTCATAAGTTACCGTCATGTATAGTTACTGTAAACACTGAGTCCATGGGCTGAGTTCAGGGCTCAAGGAACCAGGGAAACTGAGTTCAGTGGCTCAGCTGCCATTTTCAGTGGTGAATCACAACACCAGAGGAGTTATACAGTCCTCTGAATTCATCCTGAGCTGTTTCCATTTCCTCTTCCCATATTTCAAGCCTCTGAAGAGGAAAACGTACACTGAAAACATGAAATTTGAACATTGAACACTGAATCATCTGAAGGTGAACTGACAGCAGAGAGAGTGTCTTACTTTGTGCATGAGGGTCCAGGTTCATTGCTGAGACTCTACTGATTTCTTTATTGGACCCTTTTGGGAATGTTTACTGGACTCTACTTGAATTCTTTACTGATCTCTACTGGGATTCATTACCAGACTCTACTGGGACTCTACTGGGATTCCATTACTGGACTCTACTGGGATTCTTTACTGGACTCTACTAGGATTCTTTGCTGGACTCTACTGGGACTCATTACTGGACTCTACTGGGACTCATTACTGGACTCTACTGGGACTCATTACTGGACACTACTGGGATTCCTTACTGGACTCTACTGGGACTCATTACTGGACTCTACTGTGATTCTATAGTGGACTCTACTGTGTGTCTTTACTGGACTCTGCTGATTTGAAATCCACATTAGACCCAGAAGATGGGACATGTTGAATAAAGTAGATGGTGTCTGAGGCTGAGAGAGTGAAATGTGTAGAGAGAGTGTCTTACTTTGTGTTTGAGGGTCCAGGTTCATTGCTGAAGTATGGAGCTGAGTCTTTGGACCAGTCACTCTTCATGGACAGACAGCTGGGTACTGGAGACTCTGCTCTCTGTCTGTGGAAACAACACGTTTTATACATATCATTAGTACTGCACAGGTAACACCAACAGGACTTTACTGGACTCTACTGGGATTCTTTACTGGACTCTACTGGGATTCTTTACTAGACTCTACTGTGATTCCTTACTGGACTCTACGGGAATTCTTTACCAGACTCTACTGGGATTCTTTACTGGACTCTACTGGGATTCCTTACTGGACTCTACTGGGATTCTTTACCAGACTCTACTGGGATTTATTACTGGACTCTACTGGGATTCATTACTGGACTCTACTGGGATTCTTTACTAGACTCTACTGTGATTCCTTACTGGACTCTACGGGAATTCTTTACCAGACTCTACGGTGTGTCTTTACTGGACTCTACTGGGATTCTTTACTGGACTCTACTGGGATTCTTTACTGGACTCTACTGGGATTCCTTACTGGACTCTACTGCGATTCTTTACCAGACTCTACTGGGATTTATTACTGGACTCTAATAGGATTCTTTACTGGACTCTGCTGGGATTCTTTACTGGACTCTGCTGGGATTCTTTATTGGACCCTTTTGGGATTCTTTATTGGACTCTTTTGGGAATGTTTACTGGACTCTAATTGAATTCTTTATTGTCTCTACTGGGATTCTTTACCAAACTCTACTGTGATTCCTTAATGGACTCTACGGGAATTCTTTACCAGACTCTACTGGGATTCTTGACTGGACTCTACTGGGATTCCTTACTGGACTCTACTGGGATTCTTTATCGGACTCTAATGGGATTCCTTACTGGACTCTACTGGGAGTCTTTACTGGACTCTGCTGATTTGAAATCCACGTTAGACCCAGAAGATGGGACATGTTGAATAAAGTAGATGGTGTCTGAGGCTGAGAGAGTGAAATGTGTAGAGAGAGTGTCTTACTTTGTGTTTGAGGGTCCAGGTTCATTGCTGAAGTATGGAGCTGAGTCTTTGGACCAGTCACTCTTCATGGACAGACAGCTGGGTACTGGAGACTCTGCTCTCTGTCTGTGGAAACAACACGTTTTATACATATCATTAGTACTGCACAGGTAACACCAACAGGACTTTACTGGACTCTACTGGGATTCTTTACTGGACTCTGCTGGTATTCTTTACTGGACTCTACTGGAATTCTTTACTGGACTCTACTGGGATTCCTGACTGGACTCTACTGGGATTCTCTACTGGACTCTACTGGGATTCCTTACTGGACTCTACTGGGATTCTTTACTGGACTCTGCTGGTATTCTTTACTGGACTCTACTGGGATTCTTTACTGGACTCTACTGGGATTCTTTACTGGACTCTGCTGGGATTCCTTACTGGACTCTACTGGGATTCATTACAGGACTCTGCTGGGATTCTTTATCGGACTCTAATGGGATTCCTTACTGGACTCTACTGGGAGTCTTTACTGGACTCTGCTGATTTGAAATCCACATTAGACCCAGAAGATGGGACATGTTGAATAAAGTAGATGGTGACTGAGGCTGAGAGAGTGAAATGTGTAGAGAGAGTGTCTTACTTTGTGTTTGAGGGTCCAGGTTCATTGCTGAAGTATGGAGCTGAGTCTTTGGACCAGTCACTCTTCATGGACAGACAGCTGGGTACTGGAGACTCTGCTCTCTGTCTGTGGAAACAACACGTTTTATACATATCATTAGTACTGCACAGGTAACACCAACAGGACTATACTGGACTCTACTGTGATTCCTTACTGGATCCTACTGGGATTCTTTACCGGACTCTACTGGGATTAATGACTGGACTCTGCTGGTATTCTTTACTAGACTCTACTGGGATTTTTTTCTGGACTCTATTGGGATTCATGACTGGACTCTACTGGGATTCTCTACTGGACTCTACTGGGATTCCTTACTGGACTCTACTGGGATTCTTTACTGGACTCTACTGGGATTCATGACTGGACTCTACTGGGATTCTCTACTGGACTCTACTGGGATTCTTTACTGGACTCTACTGGGATTCCATTACTGGACTCTACTGGGATTCCTTACTGGACTCTACTGGGATTCCTTACTGGACTCTACTGGGATTCTTAACCAGACTCTACTGGGATTCATGACTGGACTCTACTGGGATTCCATTACTGGACTCTACTGGGATTCCTTACTGGACTCTACTGGGATTCCTTACTGGACTCTACTGGGATTCTTAACCAGACTCTACTGGGATTCATGACTGGACTCTACTGGGATTCTCTACTGGACTCTACTGGGATTCCTTACTGGACTCTACTGGGATTCTTTACTGGACTCTGCTGGTATTCTTTACTGGACTCTACTGGGATTCTTTACTGGACTCTACTGGGATTCTTTACCGGACTCTACTGTGATTCCTTACTGGACTCTGCTGGTATTCTTTACTAGACTCTACTGGGATCCATGACTGGACTCTACTGGGATTCTCTACTGGACTCTACTGGGATTCTTTACTGGACTCTACTGGGATTCCATTACTGGACTCTACTGGGATTCCTTACTGGACTCTACTGGGATTCCTTACTGGACTCTACTGGGATTCTTAACCAGACTCTACTGGGATTCATGACTGGACTCTACTGGGATTCCATTACTGGACTCTACTGGGATTCCTTACTGGACTCTACTGGGATTCCTTACTGGACTCTACTGGGATTCTTAACCAGACTCTACTGGGATTCATGACTGGACTCTACTGGGATTCTTTACTAGACTCTGCTGGGATTCTCTACTGGACTCTGCTGGGATTCTCTACTGAACTCTGCTGGGATTCTTCATTGGACTCTACAAGGATTCAATACTGGCCTCTACTGGGATTCTCTACTGGACTCTACTGGGATTCTTTACTGGACTCTGCTGGACTTCTCCTCTGTCTTCTCTTGACTCTACTGGACTCTACTGGGATTTTTTCTGACTCTACTGGGATTCTCTGGACTCTACTGGGATTCATTACTGGACTCTACTGGGATTCCCTACTGGACTCTACTTTTTGATTCTCTTTCTCTGGGATTTTTCTCTAAGGATTATCTCTCTACTGGGATTCCTCTACTGGACTCTACTGGGATTCTTTACTGGACTCTACTGGGATTCTTTACCAGACTCTACTGGGATTCTTTACTGGACTCTACTGGGATTCTTCATTACTGGACTCTTTACTGACTCTACTGGGATTCATTACAGGACTCTGCTGGGTTTCTTTATCGGACTCTACTGGGAGTCTTTACTGGACTCTGCTGATTTGAAATCCACATTAGACCCAGAAGATGGGACATGTTGAATAAAGTAGATGGTGACTGAGGCTGAGAGAGTGAAATGTGTAGAGAGAGTGTCTTACTTTGTGTTTGAGGGTCCAGGTTCATTGCTGAAGTATGGAGCTGAGTCTTTGGACCAGTCACTCTTCATGGACAGACAGCTGGGTACTGGAGACTCTGCTCTCTGTCTGTGGAAACAACACGTTTTATACATATCATTAGTACTGCACAGGTAACACCAACAGGACTTTACTGGACTCTACTGGGATTCTTTACTGGACTCTGCTGGGATTAATGACTGGACTCTGCTGGTATTCTTTACCGGACTCTACAGGGATTCTTTACTGGACTCTACTGGGATTCCTTACTGGACTCTACTGGGATTCTTTGCTGGACTCTACTGGGATTCATTACTGGACTCTGCTGAGATTCTTTATTGGACCCTGCTGGGATTCTTTACTTGACTCTGCTGGGATTCTTTACTGGACTCTACTGGGATTCTTTACTGGACTCTACTGGGATTCTTCATTGGACTCTACTGTGATTCTATAGTGACTCTACTTGTGTCTTTACTGCTCTCATTTGAAATCCATTTTACCCCAAATTGGACATTTTTTATTTAATTTATTGTTTCTTTGGGTTTGAGAGATGGAATTTTTTAGGGAGATTTTTTTTTTTTTTTTTTGGGGCTCAGTTTTTTTTTTTAAATTTTGAGCTGAGTTTTTTGACCATTCCCTCTTCTTGGGCAGACATCTGGGTTCTGGAGACTCTTCTCTCTGTCTGTGGAAACAACACGTTTTATACATATCATTAGTACTGCACAGGAACACCAACAGGACTTTACTGGACTCTGCTGGTATTCTTTACTGGACTCTACTGGAATTCTTCACTGGACTCTACTGGGATTCCTGACTGGACTCTACTGGGATTCTCTCCTGGACTCTACTGGGATTCCTTACTGGACTCTACTGGGATTCTTTACTGGACTCTGCTGGTATTCTTTACTGGACTCTACTGGGATTCTTTACTGGACTCTACTGGGATTCTTTACTAGACTCTACTGTGATTCCTTACTGGACTCTACGGGAATTCTTTACCAGACTCTACTGGGATTCTTTACTGGACTCTACTGGGATTCCTTACTGGACTCTACTGGGATTCTTTACCAGACTCTACTGGGATTTATTACTGGACTCTACTGGGATTCATTACTGGACTCTACTGGGATTCTTTACTAGACTCTACTGGGATTCCTTACTGGACTCTACGGGAATTCTTTACCAGACTCTACGGTGTGTCTTTACTGGACTCTACTGGGATTCTTTACTGGACTCTACTGGGATTCTTTACTGGACTCTACTGGGATTCCTTACTGGACTCTACTGGGATTCTTTACCAGACTCTACTGGGATTTATTACTGGACTCTAATAGGATTCTTTACTGGACTCTGCTGGGATTCTTTACTGGACTCTGCTGGGATTCTTTATTGGACCCTTTTGGGATTCTTTATTGGACTCTTTTGGGAATGTTTACTGGACTCTAATTGAATTCTTTATTGTCTCTACTGGGATTCTTTACCAAACTCTACTGGGATTCCTTAATGGACTCTATTGGAATTCTTTACCAGACTCTACTGGGATTCTTGACTGGACTCTACTGGGATTCCTTACTGGACTCTACTGGGATTCTTTATCGGACTCTAATGGGATTCCTTACTGGACTCTACTGGGAGTCTTTACTGGACTCTGCTGATTTGAAATCCACATTAGACCCAGAAGATGGGACATGTTGAATAAAGTAGATGGTGTCTGAGGCTGAGAGAGTGAAATGTGTAGAGAGAGTGTCTTACTTTGTGTTTGAGGGTCCAGGTTCATTGCTGAAGTATGGAGCTGAGTCTTTGGACCAGTCACTCTTCATGGACAGACAGCTGGGTACTGGAGACTCTGCTCTCTGTCTGTGGAAACAACACGTTTTATACATATCATTAGTACTGCACAGGTAACACCAACAGGACTTTACTGGACTCTGCTGGTATTCTTTACTGGACTCTACTGGAATTCTTCACTGGACTCTACTGGGATTCCTGACTGGACTCTACTGGGATTCTCTCCTGGACTCTACTGGGATTCCTTACTGGACTCTACTGGGATTCTTTACTGGACTCTGCTGGTATTCTTTACTGGACTCTACTGGGATTCTTTACTGGACTCTACTGGGATTCTTTACCGGACTCTACTGTGATTCCTTACTGGACTCTGCTGGTATTCTTTACTAGACTCTACTGGGATTCTTTACTGGACTCTACTGGGATTCATGACTGGACTCTACTGGGATTCTCTACTGGGATTCCTTACTGGACTCTGCTGGGATTCTTTACTGGACTCTGCTGGTATTCTTTACTGGACACAACTGGGATTCTTTACTGGACTCTACTGGGATTCATGACTGGACTCTACTGGGATTCTCTACTGGACTCTACTGGGATTCCTTACTGGACTCTACTGGGATTCTTTACTGGACTCTACTGGGATTCTTGTTTGGACTCTACTGGGATTCCTTACTGGACTCTACTGGGATTCTTAACCAGACTCTACTGGGATTCATGACTGGACTCTACTGGGATTCTTTACTAGACTCTGCTGGGATTCTCTACTGGACTCTGCTGGGATTCTTTATTGGACTCTACAGGGATTCTTCACTGGACTCTACTGGGATTCATTACTGGCCTCTACTGGGATTCTCTACTGGACTCTACTGGGATTCTTTACTGGACTCTACTGGGATTCTTTACCAGACTCTACTGGGATTCCTTACTGGAAACTATTGGGATTCTTCATTGGACTCTACAGGGATTCTTCACTGGACTCTACTGGGATTCATTACAGGACTCTGCTGGGATTCTTTATCGGACTCTAATGGGATTCCTTACTGGACTCTACTGGGAGTCTTTACTGGACTCTGCTGATTTGAAATCCACATTAGACCCAGAAGATGGGACATGTTGAATAAAGTAGATGGTGACTGAGGCTGAGAGAGTGAAATGTGTAGAGAGAGTGTCTTACTTTGTGTTTGAGGGTCCAGGTTCATTGCTGAAGTATGGAGCTGAGTCTTTGGACCAGTCACTCTTCATGGACAGACAGCTGGGTACTGGAGACTCTGCTCTCTGTCTGTGGAAACAACACGTTTTATACATATCATTAGTACTGCACAGGTAACACCAACAGGACTTTACTGGACTCTGCTGGTATTCTTTACTGGACTCTACTGGAATTCTTCACTGGACTCTACTGGGATTCCTGACTGGACTCTACTGGGATTCTCTCCTGGACTCTACTGGGATTCCTTACTGGACTCTACTGGGATTCTTTACTGGACTCTGCTGGTATTCTTTACTGGACTCTACTGGGATTCTTTACTGGACTCTACTGGGATTCTTTACCGGACTCTACTGTGATTCCTTACTGGACTCTGCTGGTATTCTTTACTAGACTCTACTGGGATTCTTTACTGGACTCTACTGGGATTCATGACTGGACTCTACTGGGATTCTCTACTGGGATTCCTTACTGGACTCTGCTGGGATTCTTTACTGGACTCTGCTGGTATTCTTTACTGGACACAACTGGGATTCTTTACTGGACTCTACTGGGATTCATGACTGGACTCTACTGGGATTCTCTACTGGACTCTACTGGGATTCCTTACTGGACTCTACTGGGATTCTTTACTGGACTCTACTGGGATTCTTGTTTGGACTCTACTGGGATTCCTTACTGGACTCTACTGGGATTCTTAACCAGACTCTACTGGGATTCATGACTGGACTCTACAGGGATTCTTTACTAGACTCTGCTGGGATTCTCTACTGGACTCTGCTGGGATTCTTTATTGGACTCTACAGGGATTCTTCACTGGACTCTACTGGGATTCATTACTGGCCTCTACTGGGATTCTCTACTGGACTCTACTGGGATTCTTTACTGGACTCTACTGGGATTCTTTACCAGACTCTACTGGGATTCCTTACTGGAAACTATTGGGATTCTTCATTGGACTCTACAGGGATTCTTCACTGGACTCTACTGGGATTCATTACAGGACTCTGCTGGGATTCTTTATCGGACTCTAATGGGATTCCTTACTGGACTCTACTGGGAGTCTTTACTGGACTCTGCTGATTTGAAATCCACATTAGACCCAGAAGATGGGACATGTTGAATAAAGTAGATGGTGACTGAGGCTGAGAGAGTGAAATGTGTAGAGAGAGTGTCTTACTTTGTGTTTGAGGGTCCAGGTTCATTGCTGAAGTATGGAGCTGAGTCTTTGGACCAGTCACTCTTCATGGACAGACAGCTGGGTACTGGAGACTCTGCTCTCTGTCTGTGGAAACAACACGTTTTATACATATCATTAGTACTGCACAGGTAGCACCAACAGGACTTTACTGGACTCTACTGTGATTCCTTACTGGACTCTACTGGGATTCTTTACCGGACTCTACTGGGATTCATGACTGGACTCTGCTGGTATTCTTTACCGGACTCTGCTGGTATTCTTTACCGGACTCTACTGGGATTCTTTACTGGACTCTACTGGGATTCCTTACTGGACTCTACTGGGATTCTTTACCAGACTCTACTGGGATTTATTACTGGACTCTACTGGGATTCTTTACCGGACTCTACTGTGATTCGGGGGCGGCAGTAGCTCAGTCTGTAGGGAGTCGGCTTGGGAACCGGAGGGTCACCGGTTCAAGTCCCGAGATGGACCAAGAACTGGTAGCTGGAGAGGTGCCAGTTTACCTCTTGGGCACTGCCGAGGTGCCCCTGAGCAAGGCACCAAACCCCCAACTGCTCGGGGCGCTTGTCAGGAGCAGCCCCCTCACTCTGACATCTCTCCATTGTTGCATGTTTGTGCATGTGTGTTTCGGGTCTGCATGTACTGTGTATAAGTTAACAACAGAGTGTAAATTGAATTTCCCCTAGTGGGACTAATAAAGGACTATCTTCTTCTTCTTCTTCTTGATTCCTTACTGGACTCTACTGGGATTCTTTACCAGACTCTACTGGGATTCTTTACTGGACTCTGCTGGGATTCTTTACTGGACTCTACTGGGATTCCTTACTGGACTCTACTGGGATTCTTTACCAGACTCTACTGGGATTCTTTACTGGACTCTACTGGGATTCATTACTGGACTCTACTGGGATTCTTTACTGGACTCTGGTGGGATTCTTTACTGGACTCTACTGTGTGTCTTTACTGGACTCTACTAGGATTCTTTTCTGGACTCTAATGGGATTCTTTACTGGACTCTGCTGGGATTCTTTACTGGACTCTGCTGGGATTCTTTACTGGACTCTACTGTGTGTCTTTACTGGACTCTACTAGGATTCTTTTCTGGACTCTAATGGGATTCTTTACTGGACTCTGCTGGGATTCTTTACTGGACTCTACTGGGATTCCTTACTGGACTCTACTGGGATTCTTTACCAGACTCTACTGGGATTTTTTACTGGACTCTACTGGGATTCTTTACTGGACTCTACTGGGATTCTTGACTGGACTCTGCTGGGATTCTTTACTGGACTCTACTGTGTGTCTTTACTGGACTCTACTGGGATTCTTTACTGGACTCTAATGGGATTCTTTACTGGACTCTGCTGGGATTCTTTACTGGACTCTGCTGGGATTCTTTACTGGACTCTACTGGGATTCTTCATTGGACTCTACGGGAATTCTTTATTGGACCCTTTTGGGATCCTTTATTGGACTCTTTTGGGAATGTTTACTGGACTCTACTTGAATTCTTTTCTGGTCTCTACTGGGATTCTTTACCAGACTCTACTGGGATTCCATTACTGGACTCTACTGGGATTCTTTACCGGACTCTACTGTGATTCCTTACTGGACTCTACTGGGATTCTTTACTGGACTCTACTGGGATTCATTACTGGACTCTACTGGGATTCCTTACTGGACTCTACTGGGATTCTTTACCAGACTCTACTGGGATTCTTTACTGGACTCTACTGGGATTCCTTACTGGACTCTACTGGGATTGTTTACCAGACTCTACTGGGATTCTTTACTGGACTCTACTGGGATTCATTACTGGACTCTACTGGGATTCTTTACTGGACTCTGCTGGGATTCTTTACTGGACTCTGCTGGGATTCTTTACTGGACTCTACTGGGATTCTTCATTGGACTCTACGGGAATTCTTTATTGGACCCTTTTGGGATTATTTATTGGACTCTTTTGGGAATGTTTACTGGACTCTACTTGAATTCTTTACTGGTCTCTACTGGGATTCTTTACCAGACTCTACTGGGACCCTACTGGGATTCCATTACTGGACTCTAGAGAAAGAGAAAAGAAAGAAAGATATTCCTTTATTAGTCCCACATGGGGAAATTCAGTTTTACACTCTTTGTTCACACAGTACAGTTCACACATACATATACATGTCAATGGAGAGGTCAGAGGAGGGGCTCTCCTACAGCGCCCAGAGCAGTTGGGGGTTTGGTGCCTTGCTCAGGGGCACCTCGGCAGTGCCCAAGAGGAAACTGGCACCTCTCCAGCAACCAGTTGGTCTTGGTCCATGGGGGATTTGAACCCGGGTCCTCCACATCCAACCCAAGCCTACGACAGCACTCCCCTCTACTGGGATTCTTTACTGGACTCTACTGGGATTCCTTACTGGACTCTACTGGGACTCATTACCGGACTCTACTGGGATTCTTTACTGGAATCTGCTGGGATTCTTTACTGGACTCTACTAGGATTCTTTTCTGGACTCTACTGGGACTCATTACTGGACTCTACTGTGATTCTATAGTGGACTCTACTGTGTGTCTTTACTGGACTCTGCTGATTTGAAATCCACATTAGACCCAGAAGATGGGACATGTTGAATAAAGTAGATGGTGACTGAGGCTGAGAGAGTGAAATGTGTAGAGAGAGTGTCTTACTTTGTGTTTGAGGGTCCAGGTTCATTGCTGAAGTATGGAGCTGAGTCTTTGGACCAGTCACTCTTCATGGACAGACAGCTGGGTACTGGAGACTCTGCTCTCTGTCTGTGGAAACAACACGTTTTATACATATCATTAGTACTGCACAGGTAACACCAACAGGACTTTACTGGACTCTACTGGGATTCTTTACTGGACTCTACTGGGATTCTTTACTGAACTCTACGGTGTGTCTTTACTGGACTCTACTGGGATTCTTTACTGGACTCTGCTGGTTTTTTTTTTTTCTTTTTTTTTGATTTTTCTGACTCTACTGGGATTCTTTACTGAACTCTCTGGGTTCTTCAGTGGACTCTAAGGGATTCTGTGGCTTTTGGGTTCTTTATACTCTTTTGGGAATGTTTACTGACTTTACTTTAATTCTTTACTTGTCTCTACTGGGATTCTTTACTGGCTCCCTGACTCTACTGGGATTGTTTACTGACTCCCTGGGATTCTTTACTGGACTTGGCTGGGATTCTTTACTGGACTCTACTGGGATTCTTTACTGGACTCTACTGGGATTCTTTACTGGACTCTACTGGGATTCTTTACTGGACTCTGCTGGGGGTTTTTTTCTGGGTTCTGCTGGGGTTTTTTTCTGGACTCTGCTGGGATTCATTACTGAACTCTACTGGGATTCTTTACTGGACTCTACTGGGATTCTTTACTGGACTCTACTTTCTTTACGGACTCTACTGGGATTCATTACTGGACTCTGCTGGGATTCATTACTGAACTCTGCTGGGATTCTTTACTGGACTCTACTGGGATTCATTACTGGACTCTACTGGATTCATTACTGGACTCTACTGGGATTCCTTACTGGACTCTACTGGGATTCTTTACTGGACTCTACTGGGATTCATTACTGGCTCTGCTGGGATTCATTATTGGACTCTGCTGGGATTCATTACTGGACTCTGCTGGGATTCCTTACTGGACTCTACTGGGATTCATTACTGGACTCTGCTGGGATTCTTTACTGGACTCTACTGGGATTCATTACTGGACTCTGCTGGGATTCATTACTGGACTCTGCTGAGAATCTTTACTGGACTCTACTGGGATTCCTTCCTGGACTCTACTGGGATTCATTACTCTCCTGCTGGGATTCTTTACTGGCTCTCTGGGATTCTTTACTGGACTCTACTGGGATTCATTACTGAACTCTACTGGTTCTCTCTGATTCATTACTCTCTGCTGGGATTCTTTACTGGTCTCCCGGATTCTTTACTGACTCTACTGGGATTCATTACTGGACTCTACTGGGATTCTTCAGTGGACTCTAAGGGGATTCTGTATTGGACCCTTTTGGGATTCTTTATTGGACTCTTTTGGGAATGTTTACTGGACTTTACTTTAATTCTTTACTTTTCTTTACCAGACTCTCTGGGACTCTGCTGGGATTCCATTACTGGACTCTACTGGGATTGTTTACTGGACTCCGCTGGGATTCTTTACTGCTTGGCGGGTTTTTACTGGACGCTCTGCGGGATTACTTCTGGACTTGGCTGGGATTCTTTACTGGACTCTACTGGGATTCATTACTGGACTCTGCTGGGATTCATTACTGGACTCTGCTGGGAATCTTTTCTTTACTGGACTCTACTGGGATTCCTTCACTGGACTCTACTGGGATTCATTACTGGACTCTGCTGGGATTCTTTACTGGACTCTACTGGGATTCTTTACTGGACTCTACTTTTTTTTTTTTTTTTTTTTTTTTTTTTTTTTTTTTTTTTTTTTTTTTTTTTTTTTTTTTTTTTTTTTCTCTCTGGGATTCTTTACTGGACTCTACTGGGATTCATTACTGAACTCTACTGGGATTCATTACTGACTCTACGGCACAACTCTACTGGGATTCATTACTGGACTCTGCTGAGAATCTTTACTGGACTCTACTGGGATTCCTTCCTGGACTCTACTGGGATTCATTACTGGACTCTACTGGGATTCTTTACTGCACTCTACTGGGATTCATTACTGAACTCTACTGGGATTCATTACTGAACTCTACTGGGATTCATTACTGGACTCTACTGGGATTCATTACTGGACTGTACTGGGATTCATTACTGGACTCTGCTGAGAATCTTTACTGGACTCTACTGGGATTCCTTCCTGGACTCTACTGGGATTCATTACTGGACTCTACTGGGATTCTTTAATGGACTCTACTGTGTTTCATTATAGGCTGTTTCTTGAGGCTTTGACCACCAAAATCTAATAATTCAGTGACAAGTCTATATGGATGTAAATTTGAAAAAGTTGCTACCAGGCATTACTAGAATATCACGTTCACAAGAGCCAACTGGATATCCACACGGACGGACTACCTGAAAACACAACTGGTTTGGCCATGGCTGTCAGCATAAAAAATGTAAACCATGTCAGAAAAGAACCGTGTTGTAATGCTGATTATCAGATAACATTAAAAACTGAACCATCTTCAGGTCACTTTACTTACTCTGTGTCAGAGGATTCACTACTGTCTGAAGGATTTTCTTTAGATGGATCAGGCTTCATAGACAGACAGCTGGACACTGGAGACCCTGATCTGTCCTCCTCTTCCTCCAAATCACTCATCTTCTCAAGAGGCAAATGTCTGATACTGGAGAAAAACAGATGATGTCTAGTTCTTCACTGACCTCCACCTAACTTTGCTCAGATATATTATGTATTTTATTGAAATTTAGATTTGTTTCCAGTGAGATATTAATGAGTTTATATAGTGACCCCAGAAACATTTAGTCGTATTTAAAGGTCCTAAATGTGAGAGTGGGAGAATTTCTATTAAAATGTATTATTTATTAATGAAAAATAACAGATAATGAACCAAACCAATAAGGAGTATTGATAGGAGTAGCAGAATTGATAATGTGGGGGCACTGTCTCCATACTTGTTGTGACACAATCTTAATACACCTGCATAGGCCGACTCAGACCGTCTACTGACCACAGCCTCTTCAGTCTGAAGTCTGGATTCGCCACAAGATCAGACAGCAGCTTCACTCCTGAGTCCTGCAGCGTGTTTCCTCTCAGGTCCAGGCTTTTCAGTTGGGCGGGGTTGGCCTTCAGAGCTGAGGCCAGAGAATCACAGCTGATCTCTGACCAACTGCAGTTCCTCACTCTGAATAAAGAACAAATGATGTAGACAAAATCACTTTATAATCCAGTCATATGTGTTCTTGGATGATCCTTGCTAGGTATAAGTTCTGCTGTCATCCATGAAGTTGGTCCTACAGAATCTTCTCGATTGACTCTCGAGTAACCAAGAACTCTGGCTGTCATCCAGGATTCATAGACCCGTAGCTACATTCATTACGTTCACTCTATTTCATCCTTACTGACCGCCAGAGGCAGTGCTTCAACACTGGTTGACTTATAACAAAAGAGCAATCCTGAGTTCCTCCATCATATAGAGGAAGCAGAGTAACTCAGCCGAAGGACCATGCCAAACGTACGGCCCCCGGGCCGGATCAGGCCTGCAAACAGGTTTAACCTGACCCACAAGATGATTTTGTAAAGCATAAAAATGAGCTGCAATTTTTCAGTAAAAGAAACTGCTGTTCTAAACATGTCCACTGGATGTCACAATAGCAATTCTGATAAGCAAGCAAACTGTGCAAGTCTACCTGACAGCTGGCCTGGAGCTGCCTTGTCGTTCTGCTTATTACGTCTTCTACTTTACACCAATTTATTCCTCAAAATTTTCAACTAATTTGTTTAAGTGTTTTGTCAAGAGGTAGAGTAGAGTAGAGTGACACTTCACTCTGGATTCTGACAAGGGTGACTGCACCAGTTAAACCTGATGGAGAGTGTTAACCAGAGTGCACATCAGATGCCCAAGTTCCCTTAACATCAGGGCAATACCTGCAATGAAGCATCACTGATGCTGGTGGAGGAAGTGTCAAAAGCGGAGAGGGCAAGCATAAGGTGAGACGAAGAGTTGCCAATACAGCTTGTGCGAGCCGCTGTATCATAGACCACAGAAAGCAGATCATCTGAGACCCAACATCTGGGTGAAGGGCACCTGGCCTCTAGCATTAGCCTCATCAGGGGAAACTATGAGGGAAGCAATGGTAGGCTTGATAGCTGGCATGTGGTCAAGGCCAAATTTCACCACATCCTGCATGGCTGCCAGGGCTTGGCCATCAGATATGAGATGGAAGCATGCCCCTCCAGCAAGCACTCAACTCCCTCAGATATTCACCGGAGGAAGGAACAGTAAAGGTGGTAGAGGCCAGAACAAACCTGACGAAAGCACTAGCAGCCGCTGGTTCTGACTGCCGAATATCCACCTTCAGGTGAGCCAGGGCTATGCAAATGATGGCCCCTGTGGAGCTGTCTTCCTCGCCTTCAGAACAACAAGCCAAGGAATGGGAGTCAAGCCCAGAGGCATGGGAGGACTCCTCCTCATTGTATTCATTAAAGTGTGTTGCTGAAAACGCATTTAAGACAGCATCCTCCTCAGAAACCAACTCATGGATTGGGTGCAACCACAGTCTCAGTACCAGCAACAGAATGGAAGGACAGGAGGAGCCTTAGAAGACAGCTTGACAGATTTAACCTTGTTCTTGGATGGCACACCCACAGGCTCTGCAGCCCGTCGCTTAGAATGGGTAGGTCGGGCAGGGGCCAGCTGTCCTGACAAGGGGAGGCCAGCGTCGCCCGTCAGGAGTTCCACCTCAGCCAGCCTAGCAGCCCTCGCCGTATGAGGCATGATGCTGCAGTTCATGCATGGGTCAGACATTTGAGACCAAAACAAGAAGGTCAAAGGTTATAGCCATCTTCGGTTTGAAGAGGAGCCATATAGGTATTACAGCCAGGAGAGTTCAGCATAATGACAACACTGGAGAAACTCATAAGTCAGTCTGAGCAAAAGCGCTCTGCAGACTAAAAACAGGCCAGAGAACAGTCTATGCATTGAGAGGGGAGCGAGGACACGCTCTTCACTTGCACAGTAGCTGTCAATATCTGAGTCCACCAGATTAGCCCGAGAGAACACTCTGCTAATTGTGAAGGAAGTAACGTCTATAGGACACAACGCATACAGTAACCAATAGCCTTAACGAACTGTTGCTAGCGTCTCACGGAGTTAGCCTGCGCAAGGGTGCGATGGTAAATGGTAAATGGACCTGCATTTATATGGCGCTTTTCTAGTCTTCCGACCACTCAAAGCGCTTTAAACTACATGTCACATTCACTCACACATTCATACACTGATGGCAGAGGCTGCTAAGGTGCCAACTTTGCCCATCACGATCTGAGCCACAGCCGCCTCGCTGTGCTAACTGTGAAAACAGAAAAAAGTTTAAGTATGCAATGCATAGTGCTGACACAGCACGTTGTCAAAATTGGCAAACACTGAGCGGACACGTATGTTCTCAATAGCGCACCGCTAAATTAGCTTGGGCTAAATGCTCTGCTAACTGTGAAGACTGTACGAAAAACAATGTATGTTGCAGTGAGTGGAAAGAAGGAACCCTCTCTTGACTAACAGTACGTTGTCAAACTTGGTAAACACCGAGCGGACACACCGTCGTTATTACACCATGAAATTAGCTTTTGCAAAGCGCTTTGCTAACTGTGAACACAGTAAGGTTAATGTTATAGAAGGTAACAATGTAAATCAATCTCACTGACTGATGTTTACAGGTGAAAATGTACTTTATCACACTGGTGATGACCAGGATAGGAGCATTTGCTGTACCCTCTGTCGAACACATACAGTGTGGCAGCATTTGCAGGGCGAAAATCTGCATATTCGGTTGGCAATCATGAGGCTACAAGTGACGAGCTCTAAGTAATTTAAGCATAGACAATTTAGCTTTAAGCTAATGTTACCAAAGTAGTTAAGCGAGAAGATGCACTAGGACCAATCTGGTGGATGACACTGGAACTTATACTTTATAACATCAAACGTCACATTGCTGAAATAAAGACTCGACCTGTGCATGACAAAGATATTCAGTGTTAAAGCACTGTCTCTGGAGGTCAGTAAGGATGAGTTAGTTAAGAAGATCTTCAGTATCCAGATAAGGCATTTACCAAAAATGAACATTAATCAATATCATTGTTAATTTACTACTTACTTAACAACTAAAAGTGGACATTTTCTACAGTTTCTTTAAGAAACACGAGTCTTTTGTGACTGCAGACAAAAAGCATGAACATTTGAAGAAAAGGACATTAACAACTTCATGGATGTCAGTTATGTTTGTTAATAAATTGCAGTCAATTGTTAATTAAACATATCGGATCTATAACAGGAACAGAGAGTCAGTGAACTGACCTCAGAGTCTTCAGTCTACAGTCTGGACTCTCCAGAAACCCAGACAGCAGCTTCACTCCTGAGTCCTGCAGCTTGTTGTTGCTCAGATCCAGCTCTCTCAGATAGGAGGGGTTGGCCTTCAGAGCTGAGACCAGATAATCACAGCTGATCTCTGACAACCGGCAGCGACTCAACCTGAATAAAGAATAAATGATGTAACTTTAAAAGACAACGTTCCTGCTTAGAAAATGGAAAACATAGAAACTCCAAACACCAAAACCCAACAGGGTGCAGGTTAAGAAATGCAAAATACAAAAAAAAGGAAATGAAAATGTGCTGCTACTTCAGTAAAGATGTAGTGATTTCACCTCTTAAACTCCATCATAAAACTCATGTTGTGCAGCCAAAAACCTATAAAACTGATTGAAGATTTGACTCAAGATCCCAAAATTTCCAAAGATGCCAAATATGTTAGGATGAATTTAGGAAAAATGGGAACAAAAGACATCTACAATGTTTATTTTAGGAATAATGGACTCAGAAAATCAAAGCATCTTCAGTTTAAACGTGGCTTAAACAAGGCTTTAAACATGGCTCACATACCCCTGCTCACCCCACCATCATACCAACTTTGAAGTTCCTCAGTTAAATAGTTTCCGAGTTCTGCTCCAGAAATGGAATGGAAGTTGAAAATAATCACTATTTTGAGAGGATTTAAAAAAGAAAACTCTATGTCTCGACCCTGGAATTCTAAACTCAGAAAGGCACAACGAGACCACATTGCACAAAAATGTTGGGCATCCTCAAAAGGCACCAAATACCAAATTTGAAGTTCCTCAGGTAAATAGTTTTCAAGTTCTGCTTCAGAAACAAAATTGAAGTCCAAAGAAATCACATTTCTTGACCAAAATTTTAGACACCCAGGACTTCTAACCCCCAAAAGGCACAACTACACCACACTGTCAACTATCATACCTAGTCTGAAGTTCCTAAGTTAAATAGTTTTCAAGTTTGGCTTCGGAAACAAAATTTAAGTAGAAAGAAAAACTTTTTTTGGACAAACTTTAAAACATTTGGACACCCTGGACTTCTAACCCCCAAAAGGCACAACTAGACCACACTGTCAATAATCAGACCAAATTTGAAGCTCCTAAGTTAAGTAGTTTCCGAGTTCTGCTCTGAAAAAGACAGCGGACTGAAGGACGGACGGACACATGGAGCGATATAGACCCCCGATTACATTGTTGCAGGGGTATAATTACAATTCACAAATGCAGTGTTTGGCAGTACGTCAGTATTCACTACTGTAGCCAGACAGCCGACTTTCCTACTTCCTCTTCTGGTAACACTCATTGATTTCTTGCTTATTCACAGAACACTTTCGTGTGAACACCTCCTGGTGTTCCTTGCTGCAAACAATGCCTTGAGTATATATGCCTCTGTGCATGCTCGTAGTACATCTATGGAGGCCCACGCCACAGTGTCTCGCCTGAGTATAAACAAATATAACCCTCCTCTGATTCCTGTTGCCATCCAGGGGGAGGATGCTGACGTGGTTCTCTCCAATAAATACCTTGGAGTGCACCTGGATGACAAACTGAAGGGGACTGGAAAAACAGAGGCCCTCTACAGGAAAGGCCAGAGCCAGCTCTGCTTCCTGCAGAGGATTCAACTTCTGTAACAAGAGGCTGCAGATCTTTAAACAATCTGTGGTAGCCAGTGCTATCTTCTATGCTGGTTAGCATCCTGTATGTCTGAGAAGAAGAGTGTCTTAGGCCAAAGACTCGTACCCTCAAGGTGTTCCACCGAGTGGCACAGGAGTTCGTTCCTACCATAGCCATCAAACATTTCTATTCATCCCCGCTCTGTCGCAGTATGGTCATGAAAGGACTGGGAGGCTGCTGAGATGCTACTGGACTCTAACACCAACTCAAACTGGACTCACAATATTCTCTGTAACTCTGACAAAGTGCAATCCATTTTTTTAACTCATGATTACCGTATTTTCTGGACCATAAGGCGCACCGTATTATAAGGCGCACTGTTGACTTTTGAGAAAATTTAAGGATTTCAAGTGCGCCTTGTAGTCCGGAAAACACGGTACATCCATGTGCACAATGTAAGGAAATTTGCACATTGTGCGCATGTACATATTGAAAGAGCATACTTTTTAAATTACTTTTAACTGTTGTGTTAGTACTGTGGTTTTGATATTTGGGTCTTTGCACTATTTATTCAGTGTGGTTTAATTTGTTTACTGTTGCAGTAACATAAGAATTCCCACCCCTGTCTATCTCAACACAGAAATAGAAAATGGTGTCTAACTTGAGGATCCTGAGTCTACAGTGTGGACTCTCCAGTCCAGCAGACAGCAGCTTCACTCCTGAGTCCTGCAGCTTGTTTCCACTCAGCATCAGCTCTCTCAGATAGGAGGGGTTGGCCTTCAGAGCTGAGACCAGAGAAGCACAGCTGATCTCCGACAAACTGCAGTCACTCAATCTGAATAACGAATAAATGACGTAGCTTTAGAAAACATGCCCTGCTCAAAATCACTCAGTGTTTAATAAGTGTCACTACAACTTTAATATTATATTGTAAACATGGTGTCTTACATCAGATTCTTCAGTCTACAGTCTGGACTCTCCAGAAACCCAGACAGCAGCTTCACTCCTGAGTCCTGCAGCTTGTTTCCTCTCAGCTTCAGCTCTCTCAGATGGGAGGGGTTGGCCTTCAGCGCTGAGCCCAGAGAATCATAGCTGCTTGCCGACAAACTGCAGTGACTCAATCTGAATAAATGATGAAGATAAAAATCAGTTTATAATCCAATCAGATGTGTTGAGGTTTTAAATGTGTGGCTCAACATTATTATGTCCTAATCAATGATCTTTTCCCTACAATGAGTAGAGTGACTTTGTCATTGTGTTATTGTGGATCATCATCAATGTCAGCCTCCTACAGACTTCATCCAGATGTCACCTCTACATTCATACAGCTATTCATGTCAACACAGATCAATAACATGCTGCTGACTCTTGAGTTCCTTTAAGAAACTTCCTTTTTGCAGACTAAATTTGGTACACGAAAACTGAAAATATGAAGAAAAGGACATTAACAACTTTATGGATGTCAGTTATGTTTGTACATAAATTAGGTTCAATTGTTAATTAAACATATCTGATCAATAACAGTTACAGAGTCAGTGAACTGACCTCAGAATCTTCAGTCTACAGTCTGGACTCTCCAGAAACCCAGACAGCAGCTTCACTCCTGAGTCCTGCAGCTTGTTGTGACTCAGATCCAGCTCTCTCAGATAGGAGGGGTTGGCCTTCAGAGCTGAGACCAGACAATCACAGCCGATCTCTGACAACCGGCAGTCACTCAATCTGAATAAAGAATAAATGATGAAGATAAACATTTATTCATAATCCAATTAGATGTGTTCAGGTTTTAAATGTGATGCAGATATCACAAGTATGGGCCAGACGTGAGGTCACATTGACCTTGAATCCTGCTTTGTTTACCGTTTAAACATGTGTTAGGCTGCTGTTAATTACTACTGAGGGTTGTCTCTGTAGCAGCTATAACAGCCTCCGATACCATCACAGTTCACAACTTCATCAACTTTATTGAGCTTAGCATTTAAATGTCTTTTCTTTATCTAACCTGTCTGTGGAAGCTGAAAACTATCTACTTATTGTTCTGCCAACTGTTAAACCATTTGGAAAGACTTCTAAATCTTTCCAAAAACAAATTGAGCCAATTGATTGATTAACCCTAACCCTAACCCTTCAGACTTATGTTCAGGCAAATCACTGAAAATTTTGAACCAAACATATGAAACCTCAGTCAGAGATTTGAATTATACAAAACTTCATAAGCTACAGTCAGCGAACTGACCTCAGAGCCTCCAGTCTACAGTTTGGACTCTCCAGTCCAGCAGACAGCAGCTTCACTCGTGAGTCCTTCAGCTTGTTGTGCTTCAGGTCCAGCTCTCTCAGATGGGAGGGGCTGGACCTCAGAGCTGAGGCCACAACTTCACAGTGAGTTTCTGTGATTCGACAGCCAGAAAATCTGTCATGACACAAATATTACAAAATATGTTATTATGATAGAGGACAATTAATCTTTACTTCATGCATTTTTGATTAACATTTTGTCTTCGGGGGTGGGTGAAGTGGTGAACATCATCTGAAAGCTGGGAATCTGAAGATTAATTTGAGATGCAGCTCAGCACTGTGTGTCAAGTTCTTCTAGTCATAAATCAAAAAAACTCTATGATGTCCATCCTCATGCTCTATTACGTCTTATAAGTCGTTGCAGCAATTTTTGGGTTGATACCATTTGTTACACACATTTGGTGCTAAATTTAACCATTTTAACTACTCTACAATTGTTAAAAATGATCCCCCAAAATACTGCATTAAGTCACCAAGACCTTGAGGCACACCATAGAGAAAGCCATGCTGTGATTTGGTATCAAAACCTTTTGACATTTGGAGAATTGCATTTTTTGGCGATTGGATGGTGAGCACTTCACTCACTCACTCATCGTGAACTGCTTATCCGGGGTCGGGTCACGGGGGCAACAGCTCCAGCAGGGACCCCAAACTCTCCTTTCCCGGGCCACATTAACCAGCTCTGACTGGAGGATCCAAAGGCCTTCCCAGGCCAGTGTGGAGATATGATTTCTCCACCTAGTCCTGGGTCTTCCCCCGGGCCTCCTCTCAGCTGGTCGTGCCTGGAACACCTCCCTAGGGAGGCACCAAGGAGGCATCCTTACCAGATGCCCGAACCACCTCAACTGGCTCCTTGCAAAGAAGCACCCTGTTTCCGACTGAGACCCGTGGCCTCATATTTAGAGGTGCTGAGCCTCATCCCAGCTGCTTCACACTTGGATGTGAACCGATCCATTGAGTCCTGGAGGTCACAGCTAGTGATGCCAACAGGACCACATCATCTGCAAAGAGCAGCGATGAGATCTTCAGCACACCGATCTGCAAACCCTCCTCCCCCTGACAACACCTCGATATCCTGTCCATGAATATCACAAACGGTTTTGGTGGCAAAGCGCAGCCCTGGCGGCGGCCAACCCCCACCAGAAACGAGTCTGACTTACTATTGAGAACCTTAACATAGCTCTTGCTTTGGGAGTCCAGAGATTGGACCGCCCTGAAAAGTGACCCCTCACCCCAAACTCCCGCAGCACCTCCTACAGTATATCGCGGGGGATCATACACCTTCTCCAAGTCCACAAAATACATGTATACATGCTTTCCAGCACCTTGGAGTAGACTTTACCAGGGAGGCTGAGTAATGTGACACCCCTGTAATTGGCACACAGTCTCTGGTGCCCCTTTTCGAACATGGGAACCACCACCCTGGTCTGTCACTCCTTAGGCACTGGCCCCGACTTCCACGCAATGTTGAAGAGACATCGAAAACAGTCCCTCCACACCCAAAGCCTTCGGCATTTCTGGACGGATCTCATCAATCCCTGTGGCTTTGCCACTGTGGAGCTGTTTCACAATGATCCCCCATCAGCTTCCAGCTCTGCCCCTACAATAGAGGGCGTAGTAGTCGGATTCAGGAGTTCCCCAAAGCACTCCTTCCACTGCCCGATTACCTCCTCAGTTGAGTTCAACAGTGCCATCCTTACTGTACACAGCTTGGATGGATCCCTGTTTCCCCATCCTGTACTGTGGCAAGCCCGGCCACCAGGCACTCTCCGATGAGCCCTCCATCCAGGCCAGGTTCCAGACAGGGGACCCAGTCTTCCTCTGGGCCAGGTATCTCTTCCTCTGCCTCGTTCACTCATAGGATCTTGTGAACTATTCTTAGTCTGGCCCCTCACCTGAAACCAATTTGTCATGGGAGACCATACCGGGAGCACCAGGCTCCAGACAACACAGGCCGAAGGGTCATAGGGACACAGAAACCTACCACCACAGTACGATGATGGTTACTGGAGATGCAAGCACTTCTGCTGTGTAAATTGAGGAGCCACGGGACAGAAGAAGACAAAAAAAAGGTTTTTAAATATTTTAACCAAAGAAAAAACAATGCATTTTTTTAAGAAGAAGAAAAAAAAAATATTTCTTTATTTTTCCCCCGAGGGGAAATTCAATTTTTTCACTCTGTTGTTAACTTATACACGTACATGCAGACCCAAACACACACATGCACAAACATGCAACAATGGAGAGATGTCAGAGTGAGGGGGGCTGCTCCTGACAAGCCCCTCGAGCAGTTGGGGGTTTGGTGCCTTGCTCAGGGGCACCTCGGCAGTGCCCAAGAGGTAAACTGGCACCTCTCCAGCTACCAGTTCACACTCAGTTCTTGGTCCATGGTGGGACTTGAACCGGTGACCCTCCGCTTCCCAAGCCAACTCCCTACAGACTGAGCTACTGCCGCCCCCAGTTTTTATAAACTGTCAGTGCCACATTAGGCACCGATTCCAGCTGCAGCTGTCCTCTGCTGTCTCAGTCACACTGTTCAAAGACAGGGTCACTAAGAAAATAAAAGCAGAAAGCACTACATTATTCTGAAGCCCACGTTATATGGACGTTGACAACTTGCCACTAGTTTATTAACTATGTTTGCTAGCTACCAGCTCAACATATGCATGTCAAAACCACCGTCACAAATTCAGACTTCTTTTTTTGGACTCATGTCTCCAAAACAATCACGTTCACTAGAGACAATATTGGCCTAATGAGTGTTCTCTTGGTTAAGCGCACATACTTCGCTTTCCTGTCCACCATTTATACCCCAAAATAGAGGCAGCTGGCCACCGTATATCCGCAGCACCATTTCTGTAGTGTCTTTAAGCTTTTCCTGTGGTCCCCCTCCTGTTTCAGGGTTTGTTCTTTTGCACATTTCCCTCACTGCATCTATATTGTGTTATTATAGCAACACTGTTTAATGCTGTTTACTAATATTTTTCACATCAACTGTCGAGAAGGCGTCACACACGTCTGGTGACAAACTATTTAAAAAGTGTCATAGCCATCAGAAAATGTAATGCACAATAATTTACTTTTGGAACAATATCTCCGTCTTTCAACCCAAAATGTTGACCATCTGACCGTCCATCCAGGAAACCGCTGGAAGCAATCCAACCCTGCTACCTATGCAATGACGTCACTTCAACATGGCGGCTCGCCAGCATTGTGGAATTTCTTTTACGCAGGTTAACTCACTCAGCCAGTAAAAAGAGGCCAAGGAAACGTCGTCTTAGGCAGAAGGTTTTGTTTTTTGTCGTCAGGTCAGCTGCCTGACGCCCTCACAACTCTGCCCTTTCTCCCAGTGCTCAGCGTCTTAGTACCATGTTTGTACCATGTAGCTTGATAGACATTCTGAAAATAAATTTGTCATATCTGTGCTTTTAATAACTTTTTGGGTGGTTGTTCTACTATATGTGGGCACTACCAGTGCCAAAGCATTAATGTTTTATGACCAACTAGTCTAGAGTCTGTATTTGGGTTCTGTCTCAGATATGTAACAAATATCAGGTATTACCTGATGTCTGATTATATAATTATATGACTGATTATATAAGACACCTTGCAGAACCTACTTAATAATAACTTACTGCATTCAATAACAACAGCAGAATGTTTCTATGTTGAGATAAAATGCTACAGTAATAAAACCACAAGCACAAACTGTAAAGTCCTTCATTAAATTTACCAGGTTTGCATTCTACACTGATTTATAATGTTAATCACATCTGGACTTACAGAGCTTTTCTGCAGTTCCTCACAGCTGAAATCAGTCTCAGTCGCCCTGCCACGTTTGTGTTGTACTTCTTCAGGTCCAACTCATCCAGAACCTCCTCCGACATCAGCAGCATGTAGGCCAGAGCTGAGCAGTGGGTCAAAGAGAGTTTCGTCTCTGATTTGTTCTCTGACTTCAGGAACTCTTGGACCTCCTGATGTACTGACTGGTCGTTCATCTCCATCAGACAGTGGAAGACGTTGATGCTTCTGTCAGGAGAGATATTGGTCTTCTTGTTTTTTAGTTTATCGATTGCTCTCTTGAGGGATGCTGAATTGCTCTTTGTCTGACCCAGTAGGTCTCCCAAGAGCCTCTGGTTGGACTCCACAGAGAGGCCATGAAGGAAGCGAACAAACAGGTCCAGGTGACCACTTTTACTTCCAAAGGATTTCTCCATGGCTCTCCTCAGGAAGACAAACAAAGATGGGTCACTGTTTTCATAGTCCCAGTCTGTCCCCAGAAAGTCCTCCAGTACCTCTGTGTTGCTGTTTGTGTAACAGTGGAACATGTAGACGGCAGCCAGAAACTCCTGAATGCTCAGATGAACAAAGCAGTAGACTGTTTTCTGGAAGATCACACACTCTCTCTTGAAGATCTCTGTACAGACTCCTGAGTACACCGAGGCCTCTGTGACGTCAACACCACACTGCTCCAGGTCTTCTTGGTAGAACATGATGTTTCCTTTCTCCAGATGTTCAAACGCCAGCCTCCCCAGCTTCAGAAGAACCTCCCTGTCAGCCTTCGTCAGCTCCTGTGGACTCGTCTCCTGTCCCTCACCATATTTCTGCTTCTTCCTCTTTGTCTGAACCAACAGGAACTGTGAGTACATGTCGGTCAGGGTCTTGGGCAGCTCTCCTCTCTGGTCTGTGGTCAACATGTGGTCCAGAACTGTAGCAGTGATCCAGCAGAAGACTGGGATTAGACACATGATGTGGAGGCTCCTGGATGTCTTGATGTGTGAGATGATTCTGCTGGACAGCTCTTCATCACTGAATCTCCTCCTGAAGTACTCCTCCTTCTGGGAGTCAGTGAAGCCTCGTACTTCTGTTACCCTGTCAACACATGCAGGAGGGATCTGATTGGCTGCTGCAGGTCGGGAAGTTATCCAGACGAGAGCCGACGGAAGCAGATTCCCCTCGATGAGGTTTGTCAACAGCACGTTGACTGAGGACTTCTGGGTGACATCAGACACAACCTCACTGTTGTGGAAATCCAGAGAAAGTCTGCTTTCGTCCAGGCCGTCAAAGATGAACAGAACTTTACAGACAGCGAGCGTCTCTGCTGTGACCTTCTGTAATGTTGGATGGAAAACATGGAGCAGCATGAGAAGACTGTACTGCTCATCTCTGATCAGGTTCAGCTCCCTGAACGAAAGCAGAACCACCACACTGACATCTTGGTTTTCCAAGCCCTCTGCCCAGTCCAGAGTGAACTTCTGCACTGAGAAGGTTTTTCCAATGCCAGCGACGCCGTTCGTCAGAACCACTCGGAGGCGTCCCCGTTGGTCAGGTAAGGCTTTAAAGAGGTCGTGGCACTTGATTGGAGCGTCATGGAGGGTCTTCATCTTGGAAGCCGACTCAAGCTGCCAAACCTCATGTTGGGTATTAACCTCTTCACTCTGTCCCTCTGTGATGTAGAGCTCAGTGTAGATCCTGTTGAGGAGGGTTCCACTTCCTGTTTCATCACTTCCTTCAGTCACACATTCACATCTCTTCCTCAGACTGATCTTGTGTTCATCTAAAACCTCCTGCAGACCACCATCTACTGAAAAAGAAAGAAAAAATGTCAGACTAAAGAAAAAGATTTCAAGAATCTGGTGAGTATTTTCACCAGATGGACGGTCTTACTTTGTAAAGTGCTGATCTGACTGGCTGTCTGCTGTCCTCTTGCTCTGGATCTTTTTCCACACTGGGGACAGGGGGAGTCTCCTGATGGCCCAGACTGGTCCCAGTATGACGTAATGCATTGTCTGCAGAACCAGTGTTCACAGCTGGTAGAGACCGGATCCTTCAGGACGTCCTGGCACAAAGCACAGCGGGACAGTTGGTCCTCCACAGATACATCAGCGCTCTCCTCCCTGTGGAGATGAACACAATCATTATTACACTTTACATTAGGAGTGACCAACCCACAGCTCACAAGCTGCCTGCTGCTCCTTCCCTACATACACTGTTCAGCTCTCAATACCACATGCATTTGTAGAGCACATAATTATCAGCTCTACATGCACCAGTGCTAGGGATGTTAATAATCAACTGTTTCACTGATAACTGACATTAAGCATTTTAACCAACACTATCAGGTTAATGGTTAAAAGAAATAATTAATTAAATAAAACGCTGAGAAAACTCAAATGATTGTCTCTTTAAGGAGAAAAGCTGGTCCACCTTAAGAAAGAGCCGGCGCAGATACAGGAAGTTGGCTCTGGACTTCCAGCTGAGGAGTTGTAGCTTGTAGCCTCGTAGCATTTATTCACCAACAAACTGTACACACACTGTCTGCTACAGCTACGTACACAGATATAACACCACCAACACACACACACTCACCACCACACACACACTGTCTGCTACAGCTACATACACAGATATAACACCACCAACACACACACACAGTCTGTCGGAAACTAGCTACAGCGGGCATGAAGCCACCGGCAACGCTAGCAGCTGCTACAATAACTCTCCTGACGGTGAACCGGAGACAGTGAACGCAGCACCGTGGCTGCTACATTAACTCTCCTGACGGTGACCTGGAGACAGTGAACGCAGCGCCGTAGCACTACAGTAACTCTCCTGATGGTGAACCGGAGACAGTGAAGGCAGCGCCGTGGCTGCTACAGTAACTCTCCTGACGGTGAACTGGAGACTGTGAACGCAGCACCGTGGCTGCTACATTAACTCTCCTGACAGTGAACTGGAGACAGTGAACGCAGCCCCGTAGCACTACAGTAACTCTCCTGATGGTAAACCGGAGACAGTGAATGCAGCGCCGTGGCTGCTACAGTAACTCTCCTGACAGTGAACTGGAGACAGTGAACGCAGCCCCGTAGCACTACAGTAACTCTCCTGATGGTGAACCGGAGACAGTGAAGGCAGCGCCGTGGCTGCTACAGTAACTCTCCTGACAGTGAACCGGAGACTGTGAACGCAGCACCGTGGCTGCTACATTAACTCTCCTGACGGTGAACTGGAGACAGTGAACGCAGCCCCGTAGCACTACAGTAACTCTCCTGATGGTAAACCGGAGACAGTGAATGCAGCGCCGTGGTTGCTACAGTAACTCTCCTGACGGTGAACTGGAGACCGTGAACGCAGCATCGTGGCTGCTACATGTAACGTCCCGCAGGTCTTAGAGTATTTGTTATGTGTTGCATGGTTTTATTTTGGTGCACATCCTGTTTTATTTTGACATGTTTAACCTCTCCTCTCGTTTCAGTGCACTTCACTCCCTGCCCTGCATGCTTCGCGCCTTCACGTTTAAGCACGTCCTTCTGACCTAGTTACCTGCACCAGTCACCTGTGTCTGATCGTCGCCCCCGCCCCTGATCATTCCCACCTGTCCATAGTTAGTCACTTCCCCCACGGGTATTCAAGCTGAGTCTCCCTTCCCTTCTGTGCCAGTTTGTTGTGTTCCCCAGTGACCTTCAAACCAGCGTTATTTCCTAGAGTTTATGATTTCCGTGTACTGAGACCTCTGCTTGTTTTTCGACCCTGCTCTTTGCCTGACAGACTGGATTTGTTCGCCTGTAAGTTTAGCCTTCCCGTGTGCCGACCATTCTTCTGTAATAAAGACCCAGCGTTGTTTCAAATCATCTGCTCTCAGAGTTGTGCTTGTGAGTTCTGTTCTGCCTGCCCAGCCCGGCGTAACACTACATTAACTCTCCTGACGGTGAGCCGGAGACAGTGAACGCAGCACCGTGGCTGCTACAGTAACTCTCCTGACGATGAACTGGAGACAGTGAACGCATCACCGTAGCACTACAGTAACTCTCCTGATGGTGAGCTGGAGACGGTGAACGCAGCACCCTGGCTGCTACATTAACTCTCCTGACGGTGAACCGGAGACAGTGAACGCAGCACCGTGGCTGCTACAGTAACTCTCCTGAAGGTGAACTGGAGACAGTGAACACACACCATGCTGCACAGTAGCTCTCCTGATGGTGAACTGGAGACAGTGAACGCAGCGCTGTGGCTGCTACAGTAACTCTCCTGATGGTGAACTGGAGACAGTGAACGCAGCGCCGTGGCTGCTACATTAACTCTCCTGACGGTGAACCGGAGACAGTGAACGCAGCGCCGTGGCTGCTACAGTAACTCTCCTGAAGGTGAACCGGAGACAGTGAACGCAGCGCCGTGGCTGCTACAGTAACTCTCCTGAAGGTGAACCGGAGACAGTGAACACAGCACCGTGGCTGCTACAGTAACTCTCCTGACGGTGAACCGTTGAATCACTTGTCTGTTGTGCTCATGTACTGCAGCTGGTGCACTGCTGTATGCATGGCACAAATCTTCGGTTAACGGTTAATGAGCAGTTAACAAGGGTTGGGTATCGGTTCAGAAACGTTTTCCAAATTAGCATCCCTAACCAGTGCACATAACTTGGTACAGAAAACATGTTGTGCTGGGTGGATGTTCGTCACAAAGATGTTGCAGTGGTATGTTGGATTTCTTTGTGATTCGTTCGTGGCTGTGGAAGGACTACCAAGAAAGGACTAAGACACCAAACGGTGCTGGAAAACATTTTTTGGAGCAAATTTTAAAAATGGGGCTTGTTGGGTGATGTTTGTTAACCCTGAAAAACTTTTGTCAGCTTTGCGACAGCCTGAGATACTGTTCTGAAGCAACCATGGACCGTCCTCTGTCTTTGCAGAGAGTTGTGAGCTTTGCAAACACCATAATGGGGCGGCAGTAGCTCAGTCTGTAGGGAGTTGGCTTGGGAACCGGAGGGTCACCGGTTCAAGTCCCGCCATGGACCAAGAACTGAGTGTGAACTGGTAGCTGAAGAGGTGCCAGTTTACCTCTTGGGCACTGCCGAGGTGCCCCTGAGCAAGGCACCAAACCCCCAACTGCTCGGGGCGCTTGTCAGGAGCAGCCCCCTCACTCTGACACCTCTCCATTGTTGCATGTTTGTGCATGTGTGTGTTCAGGTCTGCATGTACCGTGTATAAGTTAACAACAGAGTGAAAAAATTGAATTTCCCCTCGTGGGATCTATATATCTTCTTCTTCTTCTTCTAATAACAAACATCAGTGCTTTGACCTCGGATTGGCTGCTGCTGGGAGCTGCAGAACAAGGTCCAGCTCCATATTAACATACAGTACTTGCCAACCTTTAGATCTAACTAGGGAAGATTTCATGTTTTCATTATTTTCAGGAGACTGAGGTCTTTTGGAGTGCAGGGGACACTTCTGAAAACATTTTATGACACCGTGGTGGCATCAGCCATATTTTATGGAGTGGTTTGCTGGGGCAGCAGCATCACAGCTGCAGACAGGAAGAGGCTGGATAAGATTATCAAAAGGGCCAGCTCTGTCCTGGGATGCTCTCTGGACACAGTGCAGGTGGTGGGAGAGAGGAGGACGATGGCTAAGCTGTCGTCCATGATGGAGAAGGACTCCCACCCCATGAGAGACACCATCAGAGCTCTGGAGAGCTCCTTCAGTGACAGGCTGCTACACCCTAAGTGTACGAAGGAGCGTTACAGAAGGTCCTTCCTGCCTGCAGCTGTTAGACTCCACAACCAGCACTGCTCCCAGTAGACCACATACACATTCACAACCAGCACTGCTCCCAGTAGACCACATATACACTCACAACCAGCACTGCTCCCAGTAGACCACATACACATTCACAACCAGCACTGCTCCCAGTAGACCACATACACATCCACAACCAGCACTGCTCCCAGTAGACCACATACACATCCACAACCAGCACTGCTCCCAGTAGACCACATATACACTCACAACCAGCACTGCTCCCAGTAGACCACATACACATCCACAACCAGCACTGCTCCCAGTAGACCACATATACACTCACAACCAGCACTGCTCCCAGTAGACCACAATCACAGTCACATTCACAACAAACTTATTTATTGATATAAAGGACATCCTTCTGACTTTACTTACTTTTTCTATTATGCATATACTAATTTATTTATTTTATTGTATTAATACTGTTTTTAAATCTATGCTTCTTGTCTTTCTTGCACTATCCACTTTGCTGTTTTTTTGTTTATTTCCCCCCTGTGGAAAAAAAAAAATTTTTTTTTTTTTTTTTTTTTTTTTTTAATATACCTTTTTTTTTTTTTTTTTTTTTTTTTAAAAAAAAAAAACTAAATAATTTGTATTAGGGCATGAATCTCTTTATAAAATAATATACATCATCTTTCATTCATTCATTACTTTTTCCCTCTTATTACTTCTTTCTCTCCATTTATCTCCCCTTCTTTCACGTACTTTCAGACAAAATGCGTCACCAGCACCACTGCACTCTGAAACCGGTTATTTCTAATGGTTTGCGCCGGGGCAGGACAGCTCAAACTATGCTGTGGAGTTGTGATCGGCTGTGCTTTGACGGGAAAAAAGCATTTGGCGTCACTGTACTGTCGTCCGGTGGAAACAGCCGGGCTAATACATGCTGCGCAGTGCCAGAAACAGACAACGAAATGGAAATAATGGTGTGAAAAAACTGCCATAAATCAGGAGAAATGCGGGAGAATTGTGACACTGAGAGAAATTAAAAACAGGAGACTTCTGGGAAAATCGGGAGGGTTGGCAAGTATTCAGTGGACAGCCTCATGAGTACTTCACACAAATCAAGGCCACGCCCCCTTTTGGGAGACACAAATCAGAAGATGCCAACACAAACAAGATCCCATACACTGCAATGCAATATGATGCATGTTTGGATTGTAATTTTGAGTTTGTATGCATTCATCTCTTGTTATACAAACATTTGTTTTATATACATGTCTAATAATTATCTTGTGATCGTGCCTGAACCTGATTGTTGGTGATACCTTAATAAATGAAGGTTGATCACCGTCATGTCCCTTCAGTCTCCCCGTCCACCACAGTGGCTGATATCACTGATCCAGACCTCTCTACAGGTCTGACTGAATCCTGTTAGAAACCTGTTAGCTAGTCATGCTAGTCACTCTCACCAGCATCATTGATCCGTTTAGCTCACGTGTCCTATGAGCCTCAGATGTCAGTGTGATAGACTCACATGAAGCAAATATATTGATTCTGGCTAAAACATCTGTTTCAAAATTGTAAAAAAAAAAAAAAAAAACTCCTACTGATCAGATAACATTAAAACTGACCCACCTCCAGGTCAGTTTCCAGTAGAAACAGTCTCTTACTTTGTGTCTGAGGGTCCAGGTTCACTACTGAAGTCTGGAGGGTTTTCTTTAGATGGATCAGTCTTCACAGACAGACAGCTGGACACTGGAGACCCTGATCTGTCCTCCTCTTCCTCCAAATCACTCATCTTCTCAAGAGGCAACCCTGAGACACACATATACACCGTATAACAAAGGCAGCACTCCTCCTCTAAAGTTGATTTATAGGCCTTATACGTC
Organism: Pterois miles; assembly: GCA_947000775.1. Taxonomy (NCBI): domain Eukaryota; kingdom Metazoa; phylum Chordata; class Actinopteri; order Perciformes; family Scorpaenidae; genus Pterois; species Pterois miles. The sequence continues at coordinate 2,071,745 of CAMQGK010000028.1, read as the reverse complement.
TACTTGTACTTAATCCTTTGATTGGGATTTACTTGAGAACAGTATAATGAAGTATTCCTGCCTCACGGGCCGACAGAAAGGTGTACTTGTAGGTGTGCTGACTGTTTGACAGAGTAGCCTATTAAAGTGTGTGAGAGTTTGTCAAAGGATGTTTTGATATGAATTTACTTCAATCTGTCAAGACGTTTTTGGATTATCCATACACAATAATAATAAAAGCAATAATACAGTAATTAGACAAGTCACTGAGTGACTCTAGTCCAAGTCACAGACTTCCATACATGCAGAACAAAAACTATTAAACTAGTAGTTTACTGAGTGTACTTCACAGTGTACTTTCACAAACAAATATATACACAAACAATATAAATAAAGCTAAAAAATATACTTACACTATAAAAAACATTACAATAGTAGTTTACTGATACTTTACAGATGTACTTTTATAAACTACAAGTGGGCCAATTTAGTCCCGAGAGGTATTAATGTAGTACATTTACAAGAATACTACTAGCGTAATGATATTAGTATGCGAACTAAAGCTGAAGTACACTTTACTTTTTGTAACGGAAGTGATCTTTGAAAGTGTGCAGGAAAACCCAGTTAAAAGGCGGGTAAAGTGGACCCGGAGAGGGACAGGAGGTCTCTGAGGAGGTCCTGTAGGGCTCCTGGACCTGCAGGTCCAGATACACAGGAGTAAACAGCTGATGAGAGGGGTCCTGAAGGTAACACTCACCTGGTCCCAGGCGTCCTGTCGTGCTCTCAGTCCACGTTAAAATGGAGTCTGACCAAGCTTCGTGGTTTCACTTTCAGAGCCCCCTCCCCTCTTCCCGTGGGGAGTTCGCCTGAGTATGAGCGCTGCCGAATGACGAAGAATGAGCCAACAACGTGGAGTCTCTTTAAAGCCCGGTTATCTGTCTCAGCTGGGCCGAACTAACGGTACAGCAGCAGCTGTCTGAGGCTCCTCTACTGCAGCAGACGCGACGTCGGCTGTCTGTTCGCGCGCACTACATCGAACCCGCGTCTACATTTCGCTTCACGAGTGTCGCCGGCCGGCGCGACATTTGGAGACTACGTAGCGGCCACTCCGATCCGAGAGACGCGACTTCGCTTTGTAACGTCGCGCCGAACTTTCCGGAATCACCGACACATTAAGGAGCGTTCTGACTGTTCGCGCGCCGCTGCGTCGGCGACATACAGTTTCCTCATTTTACTGGAGGCTCATTGAACGAGGTTCGGACGCGACACATGCGCACTGGGACTGGGGCTGCGGTCGTGCGTTTCTATTGGCTCAATGTCGGAGTGGCGACCCCGCAGACGTCACAGTGACGTCACATCTGTTCACCCTCCTTGACTTCCCGGTAACCGTTAGTCCGGAGCAGCCCAGTGAGGGTGGTCCTGGACTGAAGATCAGGGTTATATCGGCAGCATTACTACGCCGATGTCTGTATCTGTAGTAAATGTCACATGAAACAAACTCAAGATGTATATTTAAATCACATTTGCTTTCATTTCAAAATAAAACACCTCGGGTGTTTCTTTTTCCTGTAGACAGAACTCCATTTGTTAACACAAGGCTTTTATTCTGAAATATGTGCAGGACAGTGTTGTAGAACATGCAGTGACTTGCAGGGCTCCATGAATGAATATAGTACAGGATTTTAACTGTGGTATTATTATTTGTATTTACAAATGAGCGAATGTTTCTGGAGCTTTGTCTGATGCGTCTGTTCATACCGGCTGCACTTCTGCTGCTGCTCTTTCTGCAGACTTTGACCTTCATGACGACCATTTCGTGTCATTATAAATGTCATTTATATTTATTTTAGTCAGAGAAAGGTCAAGAAACTTGTCTTATTTGTAAATAACAGTAATAATCCACAATTAAAACCCCGTTCTACATTCATTCATGGAGCCCTGCAAGTCACTGCACGTTCTACAACACTGTCCTGCACATATTTCAGAATAAAAGCCTTGTGTTAACAAATGAAGAAGTTCTGCCCACAGGAAAAAAAGAAATGCTTGAGGGCTTTTATTTTGAAATGAAAGCAGGAAGTGTTACATTAGGACTCTTTTCATGTCTGTGACATTTCCTGCAGATACAGACATGGAAGCTGTAGTAATGTTGTAAAATACCACAAATCTATCTTATCTTGTTGGTTTCTTATTCTGTCAATGTGTTATTCATTATTACAATAAATTATCAGTTCTGCGTTATTTTAGAAATAAAAGATGCATTTCTAGGGGGTTCAGTGACCCCCTGAACCAACGCAGGCTGCACCTGTGATCCTAACCTTCAACCATTCGAGGTCAGGACTGAACCTTAACTACAGTTTCCCAAATTTGGTTACCTTCAAGACACTACCATTTTCCAGGAGGCTAAATCCCTGTACTGTGATCACAGATGAAGTCAAACATTAACCTGCACTAAACTAGAGCCTCTCACAGTGAAGTAATACTAGTGGTAATAACTTACCTCTGTCACCATGTTCCTCAACGACAGGGCAGCGAATTAATCTGCACAGAGTTCATTCCAGGCTAAACGGAGGAGTAGGTGATCAGAAACCATAAAACAGATGCAGTCCAACTTAGTAGGTGTGACCTTTGTAAGGCACAATGTGTACCTGAAGATTGTTATCAGCGTCTCCGCACTGGTGTCCAATAACAAATACACAAATGACTTTATCTGCAACATGGAAAATCTCACAACTGGACATTGGTACAGACATCCACTAGTCATTAAATGGGTATAAAACCTGAAGTGTGTCTAAATGGTAACAAGTAGAGCCTGTCAAACCCTCCCTGTAAACCAGTTAGGGCCAGGAGGGGACTCCTTTAGGGACTGTGGTGGGCCATCTCTGAGATAATGCTGAATGCATTTACAAAGAACAGCTAAGGCTCCTCCTGCTGCACAAACTGCAGAGCTTTGAGGTCAGCTAATGCACATTAATCAGGGTACACCTAACAGAGTATACTCACTTTCAGCATTGCCCTTTAAACAAGTGTCAAAAGCAAGACAAAGCTTTACAAAATAGTCAAATTGGGCAGCACAATTACAGACCCCGCTGTCCTGCAAAACCTGAGGCCCGAAGTCCTGGATACCCTGAAATCAGATCACTAGTGGACGGCTTTACGGCGCATCACTGAGACCACATTCAGAGGTGGACACAGGTCGTAGCAGCTCAGTGTTAGAGTTGGAGTGAAGACACTGGTATATGAAACTAGGGAACCTAAAGACCTAGTATTAATCATACTAGAGTACTAGCTAAATATCACTTCAAATTTGTACGAAATTATGTTGAGGAAAAACTGTCATGGCCATTTCAAAAGGTGTCCTTGCCCTCTGACAGACAGACCTGATTATCCCAGTGCATTAAAGGGTCAGTTCACCCACAGCACGTTTTGACACCGACAGCTATAAACTAGTATTATTAGTATGTTTTTTGTGCATGCGAGTTAGGTTTTAAAAAAAAAAGAAATTATATCAAAATATGTTTAATTTTTAAACACTTTTAATACCAAGCACATCTCCACTCAAACTATCATGTGCCGTCGTTGTTTTAATCACAACTGTCTGAATCCTCCTTGACAAATGTGCATTTACCAGCATGTCCTTACTACGACCACAGGTCCACCACGAGGACTGGAACCAGACTCAGTCATTAAAAACAGAGGACACACTCCCAGACATGGGGAGCTTTGTCTCATGGGCTCCATGCTGATGAGGAATCCTTGAGGGAAAACACCCGAAACACGTTTACGGCCCATTTTCCTTAAACTCAGTGAGCAGAAATAACTTGAGATTTCTGAACATCTACGCCACAGCGGGGATGAAATACTGCAGCGACACGTCTTCATGCAGCAGAATCAGGTGGACGACCCTCTCATGGACGATATCTGAGGAGACAAGATCAATGCAAATATTATTTAAAAAGGTGTGACTGTGGTATTTAACAGATTTTTTGTTATTCTGAAATTGGTTCAGTATTGAGGGAGAGCGCTGTAAATGGCAGCCACTCAGGCTGAAATGTAATCAGATCAGGTAGGAAAAAATAAACGGATTCACCTATGTGTCACAACTTTATTTCTTTTATAATTTTGAAACAGACATTTTAGAGCCAGAATCCAGATATCTGCTTCATCTGAGTCTATGTGGAGGAAGAAGGAAGTTAGCTCTTTTATTGTGGTAGTCTGAGTAACATGACGTCATATCCGTTCGGTATCAGTCAACCAGAACAAACCTCAGAAAGTATTAAAGGGTGGAGGGTGGGCGTGGATCCGACCTCCACCCTCCATGTTAAATCCAGCCTGGTAAACACTACACATCCAGTAAAGGAGGGAAACACTTTGGAAAAGCAGAGCTAGACATCACGGCTAAAGCTGCACGCTAACTCCGTCACGGACGGGAAACGTCATCGTACGGCGGTAACGTGCGGTCCGGCCGGCCGTCGCTCTCGTCTCCGTGGTCCGACGGGCCGACGCTACGACTGTAGAGCTCCATATACTGACATTTATGTTAAATGCATTCAGACGGCCCCGATGGAGCTGACCATGGATGGATAAAGAGAACGGAGCTGACGGAGAGCTAGAGACCACCTTGGAGGAGTTAGAGGAAGTAGACGCCTGGGACTACGTCTGCTTTTCAAAATAAGGTGTTAACAAAGGGAACTGGATCTACAGAATCCATCTATGGAAATCAGACTGATGGATTATATTCAGCAGAGTATAAAACATTACATGTCCCTGATCAAATTAACACACACACACACACACACACACACACACACACACACACACACACACACACACACACACACATATTTCTGCTTCTTTATCTTTCATTTTCTCATTTATTTACACAATTTTTTATTATTTTTAAAATTGAATTTATTTCTTCATTTATTTTGTTTATCTTTTATTTTTATTAATTATTTTTACATTTATTATATGGCTGTCAATTGATTAATTAATTAATTAAATCACAAATTAATCACACATTTTTTATCTGTTCTAAATGTCCCTTAAAGGAGATCAGTCCAGTATTTAATCCTCTTATCAACATGTTAGTGGACAAATATGCTGCTTTATGTAAATGTATGTATACATTTATTATTATAAATCAATAACAACACTAATCAATACCAGATATTATCCAGAAACCCTCCCAGGTTCTGACTTTAGCATCAACAATCTGCTCCAATCAGAACATGGCAAACTGCAGCCCAACAGGCAACAACAGCTGTCAGTGTGTCAGAGTGCTGACTTGACAAGGACTTGATCCAGACTGACTGGGACTATCAGAAAGTGGGCATGTCTTGTTCAGCATAGCAGCGGTCTGATATAAAGAAATAACAGACCAAAGAACGCTGTGACTGACCAATAAGAACCAAGTTTTCAATGTTAAATTATGAATAATATCACTGTAGCTGCAGTCATCAGGAAACATGGCACCAGGAGCTGTGGGTTGACTTACTGCACATGGCTTTGCTGGGGTTGACCTGCTGACCCATGAGGAACTGCTGCAGCTTCCTGATGTCCACCCGGGCCTGGGCCATGGCCTCTGGGTCCCGGCTCTGAGACGGACCACCGTCCTGGGAAGCTTCGTCACCTGGGGGGACGGCAAGCAGAGACAGACGGAAGGAGATGAGGAGGAGGACGAATGTATAGGCGAAGGGGCAGGAGCTAGAGCCAGGTCCTGAACCAAAACCTGAACCACTGCACCCGAGTCGACTGTTAGCGGGTCACTAAACGGGCGTTAACAGTCGCTATAAGCACCACAGATGTGGGTCAGTAGAGGCCTACTAACCCTACTGTGTTATAAAAGTTAAAACAAGCAACATGTTGAATGAAATGTCACATTTTCATCCCAAACAAAAGGGCTTTAGGTTTAGGGAACAAAACCCCTAACCTGAAGAAGTTATAGCTTTACTGCCTAAACCTAAAGAAGTTGTACTTTTGTTATCTAAACCTAAAGAAGTTGGTAGTTTTACGAAATAAAAATTGTTGACCTGATGATGGCGCTAGCGGACAAGCTTTAATGGCAATACGTCTCATACTTTAAACTAATCGTTAAAGCCATTTTCACTTTACGTTTATGTCCCAAGTCGACACTATACTACAAGTCATAAAAAAAAGAGAACTCTGCAAAAATCCAAATATAATGATATTTTTATTATTATTGTGGAAAAAGGTTTTCCAACTAAAACACGTCTCTCATTAACAAAACCACCAACCGACTTCAACAGGCCACACATGACCGACTCAACCTTCGAATGAAGAGGGACACTTTCAGTGGGAGAGGAGCTGTGCTACATAAACCTGGGGGTTTTTTAATTGATTATTAATATTACTTCATTAATTGATTTAAGTTGTAACGGAAAGAAAACGCTTTTATCATAATTGATCCTGTCCTGCAAAAATGTTTGTAGTCCTACGCCAGCGAGTGTTTCATGTTTTATGTTTTATGTTTGTGTTTTGTAAAAAGAAAAAAAAATAAAAAAAAAAAACCCCTAATTGTTAACCTCATGGGCGCTAGAGGAAAAAAGGTTTCATCCTCTGGGGAACAGGAATGTCTGTGTTCATCCGGGACCAAAGTGCTGGACTGAAAACAGGTGACAGCAGCAGCGTTCTTACCCCACGGAGGGTTTCCCAGGTCTTTGAAGTGAGTGGTGACAGAAACCAGATCGGTCTCGATCTTCAGGTTCATCTCTCCGTTCAGGTTGGCCTCCAGTACCTGATACACAACACACACAAACCAAGTTACATCTCACAGACTAAAACAGTTTCAACTATGGATGAATAAAGAGACCTGGATACAGCGTTGGAGGCTCCCGTTCATTCCTATGACAGCTTCTCAGTGATCAAGTACCCTGATCAACCGGCAACCTTCCTCATCCATCCATAACTCAGCTATTAGCGGGTTTTACAACTTTCAGGACCTGATGATTTAAATAAAGACTAGTAGAGTGTTTGTACTGGGAGGCTGATTCACCTCAGATGTCTCTTTCTTGTGTTGTAGTACCACCGTTTGGCCACGACAAAAATTAGCATCAACACCCGGTGCTCTTCCTGAGGGGCTTGGTTTCCACCGCAGGGACCAGGGTCTAAATTAAGTTCTCCAGAGTCTCAGATCAGAACTGCACCCATAGCAGCGGTCTGTTACTGTTTTAAAAAAATAACACCCCGGAGAACGGCGTGATTAACCAGTCAGAACTGAATATTCAACAAAGCACAAATAGATAACCATCAAACACGCAGATGATTTACTGAGGAGGCAGTTTCAATTCATTCTTCTCATCCAACGTGCAGCAGTAAATATGTGCAGCAGTAAATATCGCCAGTGAGAGTTTTATTTCCAATGCATATATTTCACAATAAACAGGCGGACATACGTGTTTACCGCCGTGACCAACAGCAGCTCTCGCCACGTCATGTAGCTTCACGATATCAGTGTCTTCAGTCTAGCTTGAGAACGCAGCCTGCAACAGCAGCGGCTGAGTTTTAAGGGTTTTAACGAGGGTGAAGTTTAGAGGAATGTGATCCTACCAGGAAGTTGGAGAGGTTCTTCATTCTGTCAACGATGTTCTTCATCGTCTTCAGAGGAGGCAGGTAGATACTGACCTGCAAGGACAGACAAGATGCTTTTTGCATTGCAGTTGTAGTGAAAACCAAATTTCACAGGTCCTTATTGTAAAAGCTAGACATGTAAAAACACATCTCCACTGCTAAATATTGTTTATGTCACTTACATCGAAGTCTGGCATGCTCGGTTCTTTGAATTCGTGCCAGAGTCTCCGGGGGATGACGTCAACCGGGACGTCGTGAGTGACGACTCGACTGCTGCTGGACAGGGTGGGCTGGAGAGGACGTCACTCGGTTAGGTTTCTCCGACTCGACTGAGCTCCTCCAGAGCCACAGAAGACACCAGGCAGTACTTTGATGAGTTAACTTTAGTCCAACTGTAGTAATCAGCAAAAACAACTACCACTGAATATACTATTATGGGCTATTTGCCTGTGAACTTGCTGTTTTTGCATGTTTATTTAATCTCTCGCTGTCGTTTTAATTTTAATTTCAGGTCTTATTTTAAAGTTTTTATATCATCCTGGATCTTCCCGGTGGTGTTCCCCCCCAAACAAACGGTTTTCAGCCTCACCAGCTCGGCGGCGATGGTGATGCAGGGGCAGTGCTTCTTGGTCAGTTTCACTTTGACGGCCTTGGAGTTCTGGACCGTCTTCAGGGCTCTGGACAGGTTCTCTGGAGTCACCTCCAGGCAGATCTCATTGTCCTCAGAGGACACGCCCTCCATCTGGTACTCATCGAAGAAGTTGGCCTGCGGGGAGGAAAGACGCTGATGGGAACAGCTGGAAGAATAAAGGGCCACGTCACCCAAATCACATGCAGGTAGTTTCAGTTTGATCTGCTGAAGAAACTTTATGGACACGAAGGTCAAACATTCTCCGGGTTCAGCTTCTCAGATATGAAGATTTACTGCCGTCTTTCCATATATGAATTCAATTCCTTTAAGTTTTAGACTGTTAGTGAGCTAATAGTGAGTTAATTTTAAAAAGTGTAAATATGGAGAAAAACAAAAGAATAAATGCATATGTAAAGAGAAAAATATATATAGACAAAAACAAAATAAATGTGTAAATGTAAAGATAGATAAATAAGAAGAATAAATAAGTAAATTTTAAAAAGTCTAAATATAGAGAAAACACAAAAAGAGTAATTTATACACAAAAACTACATATTTATCTAAAGAAATACAGAAATAAATGTGAAAATAAATGAAAATGTTTCTAATTAATCTTTTATATTTTGTTAGTTTTCATATTTACAGATTTATTTAATCTATTAATTATTTATTTCTCTTTATATTTTGCCTGTATTTATTTACTTATATATTCTTTTTAGGACTGTCCAAGTTTATGTGATATTAATGCGTTAAAGTAATTAGTGGCGTTGAACGCACAAACCTACATTAACACATTAACTCAACTTGCTATTTTTAGGTCACAACAGCTCAGATTTAAAGCTAGAGTGAACTACTACTACTACTACTACTGTACTACTACTACTGCTACTACTACTACTTTTTACTACTACTGCTACTACTACCACTGCTACTACTACTACTACTACTACATCCTGGTCTCATCTGAGACTACTAGTACTACTACTACTACTACTACTACTACATCCTGGTCTCATCTGAACTACTAGTACTACTACTACTACTACTACTCTCTACTACACACCACACACACACACACACACCCACCCCCCCTGCACACACACACACACACTCTACTACTACTACACTACACACACTACACTCACACACACACCCCACAACACAACACACACACACACACCCACACCCACCACATCCTTCTCATCAGACTACTATACTACACACACACACACACACACCACACACACACACACACACACACACACACACCACACACACCCCTACCCCACTACACTACTACACACTCCCCCCCCCCCCCACTGCACACACACACACACATCCCCTCCACAACACACCACCCTACTACTACACTACCTTCCCTACACACTACCCCCCACTACTACACACACCCCCCCCCCCCCTACACACACCCCTCCTCTCACTACACCCACACACACCACACCTACACACACACACACACACACACACATCCCCACTAACACAACACACACACACACACTCACACACTACACACATCCCCACGACACAACACACACACACACACACACACACACACACACACACACACACACTACTCCCTCCCCCCACACCACACACACACACACACACCCCACCCCCACACCACCACCCCACCACACACACACCACACCCCCCACACACCACCCACCCCACCCCCCCCCCCCCCCCCCCCCCCCCCCCACCCCCCCCCCCCCCTCCCCCATCCTGGTCTCATCTGAGACTACTAGTACTACTACTACTACTACTACTGCTGCTACTACTACTACTACTACTGCTACTACTACCACTGCTACTACTACTACTACTACTACTACTGCTACTACTACAAGAACCTATGGATCCATCAGTCCAACTAGGTCAACCTACTACTACTACTACTACTACTACTACTACTACTACATCCTGGTCTCATCTGAAACTACCTTTCCATATCCACTATACTACTACTACTACTACTACTACTACATCCTGGTCTCATCTGAGACTACTAGTACTACTACTCCGAAAAAAACCAGACCACAACCAACAAACTACTACTACTACTACTACTACTACATCCTGGTCTCATCTGAAACTAGAGAACCTGATGGATCCATCAGTACCAACCAGGTCAGACTACTACTACTACTACTACTACTACTACGACTACTACTAGTACTAGTACTACTACCACCTGGTAGTGACGGAGGGTCAATAACGCTACAAACTCACATTAAAGTCTGGCGAGGAACTTGTGTCCATCCAGAATCTCAGTATTATTATTAGATTTTATTTCTCTTTATATTTCCACATTTTTTTTAATTTACTTGTATATTTAGTTATTCCTCTGTACATTTCCATGTTTATTTTCTTATTCTTTTAAGATGTATTCGTTATTATGGCTCTCCTATGACACAAACGTCCATTAACTGATGTGGGTATTTAACAAATCATTTTCCAAACAGAGACATAATCTTTGCTTTGCTGCGTTTGATTTCCCAACAGGTGAAACCGGCGCTCTTACCTGTGACAGCTCACACCACATGCTGACGCCGCCGTTGGCCACTTTACCAGACAGAACGAAGAACAGGTTGTCTGGAGTCAGTCGCAGGACGCACACCTTCGTCAGCTTTGAGATGGTGACGATGAGTCCTGGTGAGGACGAGGAAGAGCGAAGTTATGAACACTGCCGTTGAGAGGTTAGTGGTCAGCTGTCTTCTTCTCTCCTCCAGTAACTATTCTAACAGAGATTAAAAACAGCAGCACGACTCAGACAGCTGATGTTTCACCTAATGTGCTGCACACATTTTGATGCTCAGCCTCCACTTTTTAAAACCAGCGACGGCTGATTTCACCTGTTCTGGTTCAGCTGGTGCTCAGAGGGGTCGACGTCTCTTTAGTTGTCAGTCTGGTTGAACTGTTGGACTGAAACTAAACATTATCTATTAAGAGGACTTTCTACAAGTTAACAGCATGAAACACCATATGTGAAAAATATCTGAAAATAATTAGTAAAATATGCAAAAGATATACCAGAAAAATTTGCAATATAAAAAATATCCCAAAAAATTTAAAAGAAATTGTGTAAAATGTGTGAAAATATCCCTCAAAAATCTAAAATATGTGAAAAAATATTGAAAAATGTCAAAAATGTCTGAAAATCGACAGTGAAATATGTGAAAAATAACCAAAAAAAAATTCCCCAAATTATTAGTAAAATGTAAAAAAAATCCCAAAAATCCCAATATTAGTAAATATGTGAAAAAAAATATTGAAAAATATCTAAAAAAAATGTCTGAAGATTTGTAGTGAAAGATATCAAAAAGATAAACAAAAAAAGTCCAACAATTATTGGTAAAATGTGTGAAAATTGCCCAAACATATTAGTGAAATATGTGGGGAAAAAATATTGAAAAATATCCAAAAAATGTCAGAAAACCTGAAGTGGAAAATATCCGAAAAATGAAAATTATTAGCAATATATGTGAAAACTAAGCTAAATTACATTTATTATTAAAGAGGACTCTCTGCAAGCTAAAAACATGAGAAAACGCAGGATATTTGAAAAATGTCCACAAAATATGTGAGGTGTAAAAAATATCTAAAAATTGTTGAAAAATATTGGAAAATGTCTGAAAAAAATATGTGAAAAATATTCCAAAATAGATGAAAAAAGATTTGTAAAATATGAAAACTAAACATCTGTTTGTAAACGAGACTTAATAACAGCTTAAAGCATTAAAACATCCAGAAATATGTGAAAAACATTCGAAAAGCATATGAAAATCATTTGTAAAATATGTGAAAAACTAGTCAAAAATATCAGTACAATTATAATTATTTTCAGAACTAATTACTCTGTTTTTCTCATCGGGACATTACAGTTTGTCTACTATAAAAGCAGAAACAAATATAAGAGAACACCAATATAGAAATATGCAAAATGTAAATCATGTTCATAATACTATAACGTTTTAATATATAAATATGTGTGTATAAATATGTGCACACATACAACACATAGCTACAGTTTAGAAAAGTAAATACTGAAACAAGCAGATCAATGCTGAGCAGTGGGATGTATCTCAGAGTACTCAGACCTCCAGGGATGCCCTACCACAGAACCCCGTTGAACCCCTCTCTGGGGTAAATGTAGGGGTATCTCTGCACTTGTTGCATGCCGAACGGAAAACGGTCTCCGACATGTCACAAAACAAACAGACATGTCTGAAAGAAGCGTGTCGTCGTTTTATTATTACTGGTTTCCTCAAAGAAACGCCAGTTTTGTGGCGGGAGGCTGGTGGAGTCTAAGCGGTTAGCATCGTTAGCATCGTTAGCATCGTTAGCAGCATTAGCAGCGTTAGCAGCGTTAGCAGCATTAGCAGCGTTAGCAGCATTAGCAGCGTTAGCAGCGTTAGCAGCATTAGCATCGAGACTTACGGGTAAAGTGGTTGAGACAGGCGACGTCGAGGATCTTCCCTCGAAACTTCATCCTGAGCTGAGACGGTAACGGTGACGGTAACTGTAACGGTAACGGTAACTGTGAGTCCGGTGAGCTGACCGCGTCTTCATCGGCGGTGTTTTTAAAGCGCACCGCGTTTATTTGGTCCGTCTGTATCTGAGGTCCGACGGAAACAGCAGGCGGATTCAACAGTTCCGGTTCGTTGTTTGTTGTTGTTATTCTTCTTCTTCTTCCTCCTGCTTTTTCTCCTCCTCGTCCTCCGTCTTTTTCTTCCGTCTTCTCTTCATCCTCCTTCTTCTTGTTCTCCTCCTTCTCCCCTCTTGTTCTCCTCTTTCTTCCTCCTCATCCTTCTTCTTCTTTTTCTTCCTCCTCATCCTTCTTCTTCTTTTTCTTCCTCCTCCCTCTTCTTCTTGTTCTCCTGCTCCTTCCCCCCTCTTCTTCTCCTTCTTCCTCTTACTTTTATTAATACATTTAATAAATAATAAATATGATACATAATAATAATATAAATAATAATACATGTATATCATTCCACATTCATAAACCTGATGATTATTTTCTTAATCTCACTTGCTCAAAATAAGGAGACAGTTAAAACTCATTCATTTCACTCTTTTCACCTTCTTGACTGTTTCAAATGAAACTCGTGATCTCATGTTTACAACATGAGAAGTCCTGTACACGGCAGGTGTGTGGTTAAATCGTGACAACACTTGGTTTATGGCCGTTGCCATCTTGGTTTATGGCCCTAGCCATTTTATTTTCTGGTCTGATTTTTGACCATTGCCATGTTGGTTTTTACTTGTCGCCATCTTGGTTTTTGGCCGTCACGGTCTTGGTTTTACTTTTCAGATCTGGAGGTTGCTCCCAGGTGGTGACAGATTTTTAAAGATTCAGCTTTAAATTTGTACAAAGAAATCTGTAACTTCAGATCCAAAACCCTATACATCCGTTAACTCTCATTCTGAGGCCACCAAGTACGTCGTGATTTGTTTTAATTCACATTTTCTATTTCATTGTTGTGGACCGAGTTATTTTTGACTTCCCACAGCTGTGTAAACTGACACTGCAGCAGGCGTCAGCAGCAGCTGAGCGATGCTTCATCATCTCTCTGGGAGCGTCTGGCACATGATCCCGTACCGAGCAGAACATCCCTCCTCATGTCGCTGTGGCTGTAAAGTCACCCGTTTGGTTTCGCTGTGCTCGGTATCTTCACTCTGGCTTTAAAACTGAACCAGTTACAGCCTCTGACAGACCGTAAAGTCTGCGGGTCTCAGGCGGCTAACTGGACAGTTTTGATGTGGATCCATGTATGTGACTAGTTTACTAGTCTGGAATCACATATTTCCATGTGTGTGTATTAGTCTGAAGTATTTCTGTGGGACAAATAAAACAAAGCTGGGTTTTATGCTGAGTGGGGCAAACTGAGGTGGCCCCTCAGAGGGCGTGGTCTCATGAATGCATGCGAGAGGAAGAGGAGCAGATGAAGCTCCGGTTTAACAGACGCACGCCGGCATCCAGCATCAGGAGGACCGACAAAACCCAAGACCAGCACCGGAGAGAGAGACTACCAGGAGGAAAGATGAGGGAAATAGTTCACATCCAGGCCGGACAGTGTGGGAACCAGATCGGGACCAAGGTCGGTACCAGTTCTGAAACTTAATATGTGAGTTTGTTCTTCTCTGGCATCACTGAAGCTTCTTATTTCATTTTTCCAAATTATAATCCTATAAAATTATTTTCTTGCACTGACAGACTGCAACAAACTTCCAAAGACGACAAATACTTCGTCTAGTACTATCTATAATGATGCAAAGCCACGTAGAATAAGTGTGAATGTCTCAGAGTAAGAATGAAAAGGGAACAAGCTGTTATATTTAAATGCTATACCGTCTCTTTAAAACTACTTCTGTGTTAATGGGCGGAGGTGTTGCCTCTTTAAGTCCAGTGCAACCAGCACTCAAATTATGAAATTATACTTGATTAAGAGGATACAGATCATCCCATATACACATATTGTACAATAAAGCTTCATCACACTAATAATTTAGGATCTGTCTTATCTGATATGGTAGTTTTACAAACAAGTTTGCAGTAAATTCAATACCAAAGTTATGAGACTAATGGAAAATCTGTATTTTTAAAAAAACAGTTTGTTCAATAAGGTCTGTTTAGGTGTTGATATGAGGGCTGTCAATCAATTAAAATGTTTAATGATTGTCCAAAATTAATCAGAATTAGTCACATTTTTGGTAGAAGCAGAGATGTGAGCTGCAGGGTGGAGCAGTCTGAGGGTCTGACGATCAATATGGAGGAAAATAACTCTGGACTCAGCTGGTAGTGACTTTTACTACTTTCAGGACGTCAGGATTTAAATGTGGACATTTCAGTGTCCTACTGGGACGCTGATTTATGAAGACTCATTGGAGTTTTCAGTCCAAAATGGCGTCAGCGCTACTGCAGCGCCGTCGAGCAGCGCTTGGAGTTTAGTCTCTTTGCTACGGTGATAAAACATGAAAACCCACCAAAGAATCCAGTGTTTGGTTTTATCGTCGTGGGCTGTGGACTGCTCTCTGAGGGGGAGTGAAGTGGACTCAGAGCCACTGTGGGACTATTCCAGGAATCTGAGTGAACACACACACACACACACACACACACACACACACACACACACCACACACACACACACACACACACACTGTAGCTGTGAAGGCTAAACGGTCACATGCTGCAACCTCCACAAAGGCTGCTGGGTAATGAATCAGTGTGATGACGGCTTTTCAGACAAAGGAGAGAAATGGCTGTACAGCATTGTTAAATAAAACTATCCGGGCCACATTTAGGGAACAAAATAAAGTCAGAAGATTACCAGGAAAAGCCAGAAGTTTGCAAGAAAAAAAGTCATAATATTACAAAAATAAGGTAATAATACTACAAGAATAATTTAATGAGAATAAAGTCATCCTTTTACAAGAAATATATATATATAAACAACTTTTTTTTCTTAAATTTATGACTTCATCCTCATAATTTACAGCTTTTTTCTCTTAAACTTATGACTTTATTCTCTATCTTTCTTTATCTCTATCTTTCAGGTGGTGTTCCCTCCATATTCAAATCCCAACATTCAAATTTTTATGTATTTTTTAGTGTCAAAAGTCTACTTCCCCGTCAAGTCCCACTAAAAACTTTTTCCCACATGGTGACCTGACGAACGTTTCTGCATGACGAATATAATATGTATATACAGTATATATACAGTATACACACACACACACACATATGTATGTATATATATATATATATATATATATATATATATATATATATATATATATATATATATAAAAAAGAAAGTCTAGACCAGCTACTGCCCTGTTCTGAGAGGTAAAATGACTGTTTTTATGAAGGGAGTCTGGTGGCTTTGAAGAGAGCGATATAACGGCTTTAGTTCCCGTCAGAAAGGGCTGCCTGACGGAGGCAAAGAAAACTGATACTTACTTTTCGTCTAAAATCCGATTAGCTCAGTGTGCTAACCTACATCACTGCTTTTCGGGGCGTTTCTATTCGAAAATGGCAGATGGACCCGCCCTTCAAACTGTAGTGGAGACTCTCCAATCATACAAATCTGTAATGTTGAAATTTGAGGAAATTTGTCTAAAATGATGCACAGTACATTTTGAGTATTTCACTTAGAGAAGGTGCGGTCTGTTCTGAGGGCCGGGTTGAATAAAGGTTTTATGAACATCTATGTAAAGGGTCAGTTCACACTAACGATTCAGCAGGACTCCTGAGTTTAAACCTTCTGGAGTCTAGTCATGCAGATTTCTGAGTCAGCGCGAGCTGCGTGTCAGCAAACGCACCGTACAGACAGGAAGTCACCAGGTCTTCTTCTTCTCTGTTTCTGCTGCCGGTGGCGACTCGGTCAGTTTTGGGAAGTGATCAGCGACGAGCACGGCATCGACCCCGCGGGGAGCTACGTGGGTGACTCGCCTCTTCAGCTGGACAGGGTCAACGTCTACTACAATGAGGCGTCCTGTGAGTACAATACGACAGTAGAGGAGTGAGTCACACACTTCCTCTGAACGACCGCCGATGGTCTGACTCTGGTTTCGCCTGGAAATAAATCACATTTTCACCTCTGAAACTAAAAGAAAAGTGTCTCCTGGGGGTCAGGAAGATGGAAACATAATGTTGCCTGAAAGTATTTAGAACCAAACGACTGATGCTGGCGAGGACCTGGATCTGGTTTATAAGGTTAAAAACACAACATGTTAGTGCCAGGAAGTGACAACATTCTTCTGTCTGTGCAGCACATAAATACGTCCCCCGGGCTGTGTTGGTGGACCTGGAACCAGGAACCATGGACAGCGTACGCTCGGGAGCCTTCGGACAACTCTTCAGACCGGACAACTTCATCTTCGGTAACAATCGCCTGTTTATTCAGGAGTTGATTCAGTTTACAGGTCAGTTAATGGGAATTTACCTAAAAGTCCAGTAACGATGTTCACCAGGACTCCATTTGACACAAGATGTGAGTGACTTTCAAAATAAAACAGGAAACACACTAAGACAGAAACCCAGCACCATGACAGGAAGAAAAATTAGACATGACACAAGAGTTGAGTGACTTTCAAAATAAAAAACAGGACACACACACACACCAATTAGGACAGAAACACAGAACCATGACAGGAAGTAAAATTGGACATGTCACAGAGAACCATGACAGCAGGTCTGCAAATTTCATGGTAATAATGGTGATAATTACGAAGTGCCCTAATTGAGTCAGATAACGAGAAGAGGCCCTACAGGCCTCTGGAGCGATCCAACTTTCCAGCGTTAAATCTGTAGCGTAGCCTGGTTTTATAAACAGATGTCAGAAGGAGAAGAAGCAGGCAGCTTGTAGATCACGAGTGTGTCTGCACGCACATTCCCATCTGCTGTGGCGATCATTTTACATTTCACACATGGATTTTTCTCTGTGCCGATTGGATGTCTGCAGGTCAGACAGGTGCGGGGAACAACTGGGCCAAAGGTCACTACACAGAGGGGGCGGAGCTTGTGGACTCGGTGCTGGACATAGTGAGGAAGGAGTGTGAGCACTGCGACTGTCTCCAGGTGAAGAGAGGATTAAGCTTTTCAGATATTTACGGTGGTGCAGTGGTTAGCACTGTCTCCTCACAGCAAGAGGGTCGCGGTCCCAGAGGTCCTCTGTGTGGAGTTTGTATGTTCTCCCTTTGTTAGCGTGGGTTTTCCCCAGGTTCTCCAGTTTCCTCCCACAGTCCAAAGACATGCAGGTCAACTGGTGACTCTAAATGTCCCGTCGGTGTGAATGTGAGCGTGAATGGTTGTCTGTCTCTATGTGTCCTGTGATGGACTGGTGACCTGTCCAGGGTGAACCCGCCTTCACCCAATGCCAGCTGGGATCGGCTCCAGACCCCCCCACGACCCCTAACAGGATAAACCGTTGCAGATGGAGATATGCAGATATCACATACCATACTGCTGAGCCAATCATTGTCACCGATATTGACAGCTGGTATCAAATGTCTGGTTAGCTCCTGCCTGCTTCCGGAAAGTAAGGTATTAACAAAGTATAGTTTTGGTATCTGTACCAAAACTCGGGTATTGTTTTGTCATGAGAGAGAATAGCTCCACTGGTATGAGGTCATGCAAGTTTTCCTGAAAGTGCCAAATAATTACATATAAATATCAGAAGTTTAAAGCCTGATCCATTTACATATCTGCCATCTTTCTCACCACTGTTTGCTGTGAAATAAACTACTACTGGCTGTGATTCCACCGCAGGGTTTCCAGCTGACTCACTCGCTGGGAGGAGGCACCGGCTCCGGCATGGGCACCCTGCTGATCAGCAAGATCCGGGAGGAGTACCCCGACCGGATCATGAACACCTTCAGCGTCATGCCCTCACCCAAGGTATCAGCAAGGTTCAGCACTGAGGGATGGAGGGCTAGGAGGGTAGAAATCAAGCCCCCAGTAAGAGCACCTGTCTTAGATGCAAATTTTCATAGTGGCCAAACGTGGTACAACAACATCCGCGTCCGTCATGTGATGCCATTAGGCCCAAAAATACTTTTTTCTATTGACTTAGATTGGGAAAGAGACAACTGTAGCTGAGCGGATCATTTTTTTAGGTGGACCAACTCCCCTGCACGAACACTCAGATAGTCCTAGCGTGTAACATCTCTTTAAATCAGACCTCCTTTTGACCCATCAGGTGTCGGACACCGTGGTGGAGCCCTACAACGCCACCCTGTCGGTCCACCAGCTGGTTGAAAACACAGACGAGACCTACTGCATTGACAACGAAGCCCTTTACGACATCTGCTTCCGCACTCTTAAGCTCACGACGCCCACCTACGGCGACCTCAACCACCTGGTGTCGGCCACCATGAGTGGCGTGACAACCTCGCTCCGTTTCCCTGGGCAGCTCAATGCAGACCTCCGCAAGCTGGCCGTCAACATGGTGCCCTTCCCCAGACTCCACTTCTTCATGCCGGGGTTTGCTCCTCTGACGGCGCGGGGCAGCCAGCAGTACCGAGCACTCACTGTCCCGGAGCTCACCCAGCAGATGTTCGATGCCCGAAACATGATGGCGGCCTGCGACCCTCGCCACGGACGATACCTGACTGTTGCCACCGTCTTCCGTGGGCCCATGTCCATGAAGGAGGTGGATGAGCAGATGCTGAACATCCAGAACAAGAACAGCAGCTACTTCGTGGAGTGGATCCCCAACAACGTCAAAGTGGCCGTCTGCGACATAGCTCCCCGGGGGCTCAAGATGGCCGCCACCTTCATCGGCAACAGCACGGCCATCCAGGAGCTGTTCAAGAGGATCTCGGAGCAGTTCTCTGCCATGTTCCGCCGAAAGGCTTTCCTGCACTGGTTCACTGGCGAGGGCATGGACGAGATGGAGTTCACAGAGGCCGAGAGCAACATGAACGACCTGGTGTCCGAGTACCAGCAGTACCAGGAGGCAACCGCAAACGATGGCGAGGAAAACTTTGAAGACGATGAGGATGAGATCGTCGAGTAAGGAGATCGAACATGTTCGGTAAAAAACTGAGAGAACGCTGGTGGAGTGATCATGGGCTGATAGGGTAATAACATTAAGTAATAACAAAAAGACAGAGTCCGTTTGAATTCAGATAATCCACTCCTTCTTTAGTAATACAAATATTTGCCTCAGCTTCAAATACTTGATTTGAGAAATGAATACTTTCTGGGTTGCTGATTAGATATCTCAAGAAAAATGTTGGACTCTTCTGTTGTATCAACCCAATTTCACAGGAAGGCGTCTAAATAACACATTACAAGGACATTCTGTGTGATGCCATTCACACGCCACAAAACAAAACTACGGTAACGTCCACAGTTAAGTTCATGCATTTAGGTTTTGGGAAAACCATCAAGGTTGGGCTTAAAATAAATACGTAAACTAAGTAAAATACGTGCGGAAAACAATGTCACTAGTATAACTTACAAACAGAACACAGGTCTCCTGGTTGAAAGTCTTGTGTTTCTGCTTGAACCTCACAGCTTTAACCACAGAGGCTTCACATCAGAAAACATCACTAAAAAACACGTCTGCCCCACACTAAAAGATTTATTAAACCTTTACTGATGTGTAAAATATGACAGCCCACAAATAACGACATGTTGTGATCAATTTTACAGTTTTGTTCTTGCTGTTTGGTCCAAAAAGCACAGCACACACTAACAGATTCAATCATCAAGAGTCCCACTTAAAAAAAAACAAAAAACAGAAATATCACAAAATCTTTGGTGAACAAACAAAACTTTAGTGTAAACAAACATGGCCGACGATGGGCAGGAAGAATTAGTGATGCTAGTTTTTACTTGGCTCTGAAAATTCAGATGGATGAAGTCATGGAGACACTAATCAACAAGTTGCTCCTCCGTTTCTGAGCACCATTATAAGATAAGATAAGATATTCCTTTATTGGTCCCACAGTGTCGTCCTGCCTTCTTAAGTCACCTACGTACTCTATTGGCTATCGTTTTTCCCATGTGACTGGAAAGATCATTATCATTATCGTGTCATTCATACGCCTTTTTGTGTGAACGGGCTGATTTTATCAACATTTACTGGAATAACTGAAAAATTTGTCAACAGAATTGTTAGCTGTGTCTTTAAATCTAAGTTTTTCTATCACAAACACACTGAGGATTTCTAAAAATGAGCTTCGTATGTTCCAGAGTTTCATAGTTCACGTCAAACCTCTTAATTTCACCGTTTTAGGGAATCAGATTTATTAAGTTTCTTTAGACAATGATCATAGTCTTTCTCTAACTTTAACCACATAGGTTTGTGCTTGAACCGTAGAGGCATCACAATAATAATAATAGTCATAGATTAATACACAAAATGCTTGGTAACAGTTGCTAAAACACTTAACAGGACAGTTTAATGTGGTGAATATGTGCAGTAGGTGTCATGAATGCACGGACATACAGTAAAAGTTTATTGTGAAAAGACGATTACATCTTTTCTGTACAGGCACGTGATCCTGATCAACTCTGTTTGAGCTGTTTGTTGTTTCCAGGATGTGATTTTTGTACTTGAGGTTGAAATAAAAGTTTCTTTCAAGGCCTTGCACTTTCACATGTTTACTGTGTTTGTGTTGTGTTTCTGACCTCTACTACGACTACTACTACTACTACTACGACTACTACTACTACTACTACTACGACTACTACTACGACTACTAGTGGATCTGTCTATTTATGTCACACATTTGGCACCTCACTCAGATGTGTCTTTTTGTTTAATTATCCTGGTGGTTCATCCAGTTTCATAACATACAGTATGTAGTGTAAGTTCAGTGTGTTATTACTTGGTTATGGATAGGTAACAAAACTACTTCTCTTGGTTTGGGTTAAAATAACAGCATATGTTATGTAACATAATGTTATTTAAAGTAAGTCAAAGTTGACTTCTGGTTTTGCACAGAACACAAACAGTAATTTCCTGAGTGGAAGTCTTGTGTTTTTTTGACCCATCCATTACAGACTACATCACCTGAATTCCTCCTTAGTATTCTGGATAAAATTAGGTTTAAATCATAGTTTACTGCATACCCATAATGGTATCCTGCCATGCAAATCGTTTCCTTTTTGATCAGATAGCTCCAAAATGAAAACCTTTCTTTTTCAGCCTTAGACTAAAATCTTGTGCAACTGATTTGTATTTAAACCAAATTTAACTGGACTTGATAAGTTTAGATTTTTCACTTAAACAGGAAAAATAGGATTTGTAAAATGTTAGGGGTATTGCTGAATGCTTAAATTAAGAGTTTTGTTCTGGTTTCTAAGCACAAGATCACTGTTTTAGGACCTGAAGTCACCTCAACGCAGCGACAAAACACCACATCAGCCCGTCAGCAGCGAGTTAATCTCCCTGGTCCAGCGCTGCAGTTCTGTTTGTGTAGTGGATTACGTGGAGAGCAGCGGCAGCCGTCGCTGTCAAAGACAAAAAAACGCTTGGCTCATGTCTGTCGGCCCGAGCTGATGTCTGCGGATCTATTCTCCATCGGTGGCTCTTTGTATCTCTGCAGCACCAGGTATTCAGCAGACTCGTGTACAGTAGTGCAACAGTCAGGCCACTTAAAGCAACAGTGTCACTGCTGTGCATCATCTACTGGACATTTTGTCTGGTCCTCACTGTTTCAAAAGGCTGTTTGAGAGTTAAGGCTCTGTTGTAAGGGTTAGAAACAGGGCTAAGGAATCTATTAAATCAGTGATGGTACTTGTACGAACGTCCAGCTGCTGTCTCGGTCAGGAAGCCAAAATAAGTCTCGAGTCTGTCGAGTCTTTTTCTTTATTTTGGGAAGCAGAAAACTTTTGGTGGACTGAATATATTTAGCTGAAACTCTGAGGACTTATTTGCTCATCTGGATCCTCATTAGCATCACTAACCGATCTCACGGGAAAGCATATAAATATCACGACAATACAAAAACATGAGGCATGTCATTTTAGGCTTTTCACGAATCATTTTTGTGCCACGCAGCGTAATGTCCAAAGTTAGGTTAAGGCAACAAAACCACTTAGTTAGGTTTAGAAAAAACATTATGGTTGGGTTTAAAACAAATCCATAAACTAAGTACAATATGGAAAATGCATCATTAGCGTAACTTACAAACATAACACCAGGCTCCTGGTTGAAAGGCCTTTAAGGGATTCAACACTGTTTAGGGACCCCAGGATGTAGAAATATTCAATTGAAGTATTTTGACATGCAGTTTCTAAAAATCACAATCAGCATATTAGCAGGCTTCTGTGACTGTGTGACATTTTCTTCTTAGTTGAAAGTTAAATGTTATTATACCATTTATTGGAGATTTTTAACTAAATGTGTTTAAAAGCAGCAGATACTCATTTAAGATGTGGATCTATCGTAAAGTTTAGTTTAGCCACTGCAGGAATCCAAATGAGACAGTAACATGTCTATTTTATTTTATTTTATTTATGTTCTTCATTGTTGATGCAGGGCTGCACGGTGGTGTAGTGGTTAGCGCTGTCGCCTCACAGCAAGAGGGTCGCAGGTTCGATTCCAGCTTGCGGCTCTTCTGTGTGGAGTTTGCATGTTCTCCCCGTGTAAGCGTGGGTTTTCTCCGGGTACTCCGGCTTCCTCCCACCATCCAAAGACATGCTGTTTAGGTTAATTGATTACTCTAAATTGCCCGTAGGTGTGGATGTGAGTGTGAATGGTTGTCTGTCTCTATGTTGTCTGTCTCTATGTGTCCTGTGATGGACTGGAGACCTGTCCAGGGTGAACCCTGCCTTCGCCCAATGGCAGCTGGGATCGGCTCCAGGCCCCCGCACCCCTAACGGGAAAGCGGTTGACAATGGATGGATGGATGGATGGATTGTTGATGCAGTACAGCTGATTTCCCTTTTAGAGCCACACATGTTCTCAGTAGTGGATAATTGTATTTGACACAAAACAAACATACGTTGGTGCAGTTTAAGATGAGTTAGGTCGCAGCCTATTTTCTCTCTCTTTCTTGTTTAACTCTTTCTTTTCTCCTCCAATCTTTTTCCCTTCTTCTTCCTCATCTCCTCTCCTAATCTCATCATTTTCTGTAATTGTCATGTGCAGCCACTAGGAGGAGCTGCAACACAACTTATTTGCAGCCTGACTGACGGACCTGACAACTATTTAACAACCAGTAACGACGGCTGGACGATGAGACAATGGAGGAGCAACACAGTGACCTTATAGTTGTTTAGCCTCTTTTTGTTCTTGTTTTGTGTCACTTTGTTATTATTTTGGTCATTTTGTTGTGCTGTTGCATCTCTTTGTGAAACTTCTGTGTGTCTTTGTAGTCGTTTTGTGTCTCTTTGTGGTTGTTTTGTGTCTCTTTGTGGTTGTTTTGTCCCTTTTAATAGTCACTGAGGATCTTTTGTGCCTCTTTTTAGACATTTTTAATTTAATTAATTTTTAATAGTTATTTGTTTATCTGTGGTTGTGTTGCCACTTTTTTTTTACTTCAATTGTGTGTCTTTGTAGTCATTTTTGTATCTTTGCAGCTGTTTTGCATGTCTTTAAAGTCACTTTGTGTTTCTGGAGTTGTTTTGTGTCTCTTTGGTCATTATGTGTCTTTGTGGATGTTTTCTGTCTATTTGTAGTCATTTTATGTCTCTTTGTGGTTGTTTTGACTCTTTAAATAGTTGTGAATCTTTTTGTTTCTCTTTTTAGACATTTTGGTCTCTTTGTAGTCATTTTGTGTGTCTGCAGTTGCTTTGTTTTTTTTTGTAGTTATTTGTATATCTATGGTTGTGTTGCCCTTTTTTAAAATTGTATTCTGTCTTTTTACTCCTTTTTTGTATCTTTGCAGCTGTTTTGCGTCTCTTTAAAGTCATTTTGTGTCTCTTTGTAGTTGTTTTGTGTGTTATAGTAGGTCTGTTCAGTAATTCATCCATACTAATAACTACATATAAGCCCACACATAAACACATAAGAACACTCTGACTTTGTGCAACGATGCAATCAGCCAGCATCTCAAGGGCAGTGTGTGTGTGAGAGAGTGTGTGTGTGTGAGAGAGTGTGTGTGTGTGTGTGTGTGTGTGTGTGTGTGGTGTGTGTGCATGTGTGTGTGTGTGTATTCCAGTGAATAATTCCACATCCTGGCTTCATCTCTCCTCAAAACAAATTCACCTCAAACTGAACTTCAGGAAACATAAAGGTGAAAATCTCTGAGACATTTGCTCAGCCAGCAACTTTTTGAGTATGTGTTTTAGTCAATTAACGTTCTGGTGAGATAAGTAGCTGCCCCTAACGAGCGACCTCAGATAATTGGCTGCGGCTAACGAGGAGGCTGTGATAAGTGGCCGGCTGTAACACGGTGGCTCAGATGAGTGGATAATGTTAACGAGGATACTGCTCTGTGATCGACTGCCAAAACGCTGCAGAGACGGGCTCGCCCTACGCCAGATGGTTTAATTGGCAATTACAGGGACAAAAAGCGCTTTGAATATTCAGAGAGGCTGTCTGGTTGCAGCTGCTGGTCGTTTCCAGAAAGTCGACTGGGATTGTGCTGCTGGATGCTGCTTCTACTCTCACTTTCTGCTTCTATCACCCAAACA
Source organism: Pterois miles (assembly GCA_947000775.1). Lineage (NCBI taxonomy): Eukaryota > Metazoa > Chordata > Actinopteri > Perciformes > Scorpaenidae > Pterois > Pterois miles. The sequence goes on along the minus strand of CAMQGK010000028.1, from coordinate 2,046,432 downwards.
TAGACAGACTTCTCTCTGTCCTTAACTTAAATCTGTCTCTTTGTTCTTTGGACAAAATGTACCAAATGTTTTCTCCATCATTTCTACTAAGTTGATAAGGTGACCTTGTTAGCAAACAGCTGTTTACTTCCACCTCCAGCAGTTACAGAGCAGCATGCTGATTCATTAGGCAGCTTTGTGTTGTGTCACCTGATGAATCCCATATCTTCTCTCTTTTAGCTCTGTTTTGGTCTCCACCACCTCCTGAGGGAGGTTTCCTTAGCTGCTAAATGCTCCACTATGTTCACCAGCTAGTCTCTAACTGCAGTCGTGTTTCCATTCAATTGTCAAACAAATTTTAAGCAAACTTTTGCAAAAAACAAAAAAAAAAAAAAAAAAAACAATTAAGCGTGCCTTTATCAACTGGTTTGGAGTGAATAATCGCAGCTACATTATTTGGTCAGTAGTTGGCTTTATAGGCTGTAATCTGTGAGTAAACAGTGTAGAAGAAGAATTAGAGGTTAAAACAACAACAAGTATCCTTGGCCATCTGACCCAGTGGTTCCCAACCTGGGGTCCGGGTCCCCCTTAGAGGGGCTTCAGGATTTCTCTGCTCTGAGGTTCTCAAAACTATATTTGCTCATGTATAACCAAAATTATAACTGACTTAGTGGATAATTTATACAAAAGTCTGGACACAAACTATTAAAAGTATATAATTTTTTGCTACTTAGCTGCAAAATCTAACAAAATATTTTGCCTCAATCCATGTTTGTTGGCGTTTAGTCTTTCAAAAACAACATCTTCAAAAACCTTCAAACCTTCAAACCTTCAAAAAAATAGGTTTGGTCAAAAACCTATTTGCTGTCCCGCTTGATGTATTAGGACTAGCAGCAATCTAATCACAATTAAAAAAAAATCTATTTTGGCTCTAACGCTATTATAGTAATTTAATTAAGTCATTGTAACCTCAATTATAATACACTTAGTGGATAGTTTATACAAAAGTCTGGACACAACCTTTTGCTTCTTATCCACAAAATCTAACAAAATATTCTGTTTCAATCCATATTTGTTGGCGTTTAGTCTTTCAAAAGCAACATTTTCACTGTTCACAAAAAACTATTTTCTCTCCTGCTTGATGCACCTGTATTAACAGAGCAGCTATCTGACCACAATAACAAAAAAGTTGTACAAAAAAGATCATATGTTTCTGCATTTGTTTGGCGAATCCGTCAAGACGTCTTCTTTTTATTTATGTTGAAGAAGCCGACAAGTTTAAAGAAAGCTGATTTAATAAAAATGATAAACTCATTTAATATACTGATCCACTTTATTCAAGTTGAGGATTTGAGGGGATTAGTATTTTGTTTTTAGGGTGATGACGTCAGGAGGACCCAGGTTTTACGGAAAATAGGCTGGAAACCACTGATCTAACCATCCATGAGGTCTTCAGGAGTTAGTTTCAGTAGTTTTTCGTGTCAACAAGTGTTGGCCATGTTTCAAAACAACAATTCGCCCATTATGGGAACAAACTGAATTTCCCCACTGTGGGACTAATAAAGGAATATCTTTCTTTCTTTTCTTTCTTTTCTTTACAAGAAAATGCCAACAGCAGAAACTGACGATCAGTCGTGAGCTAATTGTTCAGTACATCAAAACTTATAAAACAAGCAAGCAAGTTTAAATGTGGAGACGCCTGTAACAGCAACAACTGGGAGAGAAAATCAGAGGTGCTCAAATTATATTGCTCATCAATAATATGACTCACTAACTAACTCAATGTTGACTTACTGCTTTTTGTGGACCTCGTGAACTTATTTCTTTACTTATAGCACCTGAGTAACTTCTATTTACTTTGGATGTGGTAAAAAAGCTAGTACACGATCAGTGAATTTTAAGAGTGATTGCCCCTGCTCAGATTATTTAGTTAAATTAATAGTTTTAAGCACAAAATATAAACAAAACATTTGCTGGTTAAACCTTATAATTTATCATATTTATCATTCCAATGTATTTTTTTACTGCTGCTCAGAGTAAAAAAGAAAACTAAAAATACATTTTGAAGTGTCTAGTCCAGTGATTTAAACTGTCACCCTGTTTTCTTGTCTTTTGGATTGATGTTTGCAATCTTCACACTGACTGCAGAAGGCAGCGAGGGCAAACAGAAAGAGACGAGGCCAGAATACAGTTAGAGACGAGCTGGTTAACACTTTAAAGCATTTAGCAGCTAAAGAGACACATACTGCCCTCAGGATGTGGTGGAGACCAAAAACAGAGCTAAAAGAGAGAAGACATTAGACTTAGATTCATCAGGTGGACCCCAAACTGTAACTGCTGGATGTGTAAAATAAGAAATTTTGCCGGAAGATCTTTTATAGAGAGCTGAAGTTTTAGCTTTGAGTCCAGACTAAGCTCTGTAAAGCCAGGCAGACTTTGTAAGTCACAAATTGTTCACCCCCGACAGTTTGAGGTCACCACACCTGATTAACTATGGAGACAGGGACCTGCCAAAATAAAAAAAATCAAATAATAATCAATGTACAGAGAGCACTTAGTCTAATGTGATTCAATCAAATATCTGTCGGACTGGGGAAGATTGAAGGGACATGGTGGAAATCAACCTCCATTTTTTAAGGTTGCAAAATTACGTGTATAAAACCATTTTACAGGTCTGCAAATTTCATGGTAATTAGATGATAATTAGCAAGTAACCTATTTAAAATTTCTTTCCCCAATATTTACCTGATATTTGATAAAAAATTACTTTATTATAAACTTTACTTAAAATTATAATCTGCTATTTCCCAGTAGCTGCTAATTTATTTAATGCATTTCCAGGAAAAGAATACAAAGTTGATTGATCTGCTCAATTTCCATGTCTGCTGATAAATAGATAATAATTGGCAAATAACTTCTTTGACATGTCTTAAAAACCTCCCTGAATCATGATATCAGTGTGTACAAGAGGTCGTAATGATGAGATTTGATTCTGAGCTTAGTTTTGGTTTTCCACCACCGATGAAGAGCAGCCACTTCTCAAGCCTAAGGGCCCTATTTTAACATTTAACTATCAAATCATTAAATCGTGTTTAAAATAAAGTAATTTCCAATAATTTTTAAGGTAAATATTGGAGTAATTTAGCAGTAATTCCAAAGAAATTTCAAATAGGTCACTTGTTAATTGTCACTTAATTACCATGAAATGTGCAGACCTGTAAAATAAAGTGTTACCAAAACTACACGAGATAAATGCATACAAAAAATACAAAATTGTCAAAATTACAGTCCAAACATACGTCAAATTGTACTGAAGTCTGTGAGGTCTTCAGTTTTCTTTCCCCCAAAAAGGGGCATGGCCTTGACTTTTTGCCATGTACCTGTATGGGCTGGTGTAATGTACTGTTCCATGAGAACGTAGTCATGTCGTATCACTCTAAATGAGCCAAATATTGTCCTTCAATCATATTATATCGCTCTAGATGAGACAAATCTATGGAAAATGGAAATGGATCTATGGAAAGTGACATGTATCATTGTTAAACCATATCGTTAAAACCCTACTAATTACCAGTCTGGTTTAACATCACACAAACACATTAGCACATTTTAAAACTCCGAAAACATTTTTCACCCCTGAAAACATCAAACTCCTCATCGAGCAGCCTCAGCAGTGAGGGCTCTTTCTTTATGTGTGCTGCAACTTTATTGGCATTTTTACAAATAGGGCAATTACCGACATGCCCTGGGCCCCTGAGCTGTTTTTATTGGAGCCATGTATGGCACAGGAGTGAGGGCTGGGGGAGGAGAGGGGAGAGAGAGAGGGGGAAGAAAGGGAAAGTGAGATAAATGGGGTGAGAGCTTTTAATTTGGCGAGGCTCTGTGAAGCTGCATGTAGGGACTGAACCTTAGCAGAGATCTGCTGCCGTGGTAACGGGGTGAAGAGGGGGAGGATGGGGTGGAGGGGTAAAAAGAGAGAGACAGGTATCTAAGTATGGAGGACCACAAGAGTCATGTAAATAGTAACAGAGCATTTAACTGATTAATAACTAACTGCACAATTAAAAATAGGCATTAATAAACATGTTATATTCATTAATCACTGAATGAATGGACGAAGATAAAGATGACGATAAAGATGAAGCTGATCGGACCGTACAGTGTGATCACTCATCACTTAACGTGATCACTCAGGTCGTGGCTGACGATCGATTGACTGATGACGGGACAGTACAGCATCATCATTCAGGTAGCAGCTGACAATCAGACAGTAGAGTGCGATCACTCAGGTTGTGATTGATGATCAGACCATACAATGTGATCACTCAGGTCATGGCTAATGATCGGAGCGTAGTGTGATCACTCAGGTTGTGGCTCATGATCGGAGTGTACTGTGTGATCACTCAGGTCACGGCTAATGATCGGAGCGTAGTGTGATCACTCAGGTCGCGGCTAATGATCGGAGCGTACTGTGTGATCACTCAGGTCGCGGCTAATGATCGGACCGTACTGTGTGATCACTCAGGTTGTGGCTGATGATCGGAGCGTAGTGTGATCACTCAGGTCACGGCTAATGATCGGAGCGTACTGTGTGATCACTCAGGTTGTGGCTGATGATCGGACTGTACAGTCGGATCACATACATCGTGAGCTTTGGCTTCGCATCATAAACAATTTACTCGCAGCAGTAATAGGAATTACACAAGAACATTTCTAAAATCGTTTGGTGTAATCCAAGCTTTCCTCTAACCGTAACCATCCCAGTTAAATGCTTGATTCGAACCTGAACTTCAAAACCAAGTCTGAACACTCAAACAGGCCTCTGTCCCAAAGTGAGGACCGGCCAACGTGTCCCCACTCTGACGGTCTAAAACTCACATTGGTCCTCACAAGGACGACTGTACAAGTACATGCTCACACACCCACAGAGTCAGAGACTTAACCCTAACTGGAACTGTAACCAAATCCTAACCCTTACCCTAACCTTGACCTAAACCCTTACCTTAACCTAGCCTAACCCTAAACCAAGTCCTCACCCTAAAATACAATGATTTACGTTATGTGGACGTACGTTTTTTCGCCCATTTGGAAGGCGAGTCCCCACAATGTGACTGTACTAACAGTCCCCACTATGTCCCCACAACGTGGCTAAAACATGACCACACACACACACACACACACACACACACACACACACACACACACACACACACACACACACACACACACACACACACACACACACAGATTTGGTAGGAAAGGAAAAAGCTGGGAGTTCAGCAGCAGACTGAAGGAGGAAGGAAGAGGAATGGGGCTGAACGAACAAGCCTGAACACACTCTCTCTCGCTCTCCCTCTCTCTCTCTCACACACACACACACACACACACACACTTACATAGCCAGGCAGTAAGACGTAGGGAGAGCGAGGCAGCAGCAGCGCGAGGAGAAACCAGAGCCGCCGGAGACGTCCGCCGGAGCCGCCAGCATCTTAACGGACTGAGACCTGCTCCTCCAGCTGATGTCAACGCCACATGTCAGAGTTTTGGACTTTCTGGTGAAACCAGGAGGATCCACACACACAAAGACTCTCTGCAGACCTGGTGGTTAATCTAAGCAGATTAAATGTCTGCGTTATTCCAGCCAGAGGACCCACGAGTTGTAGGATTACAAACAACAAAGGAAGAAGTTTAGTCGTCTGGATTTAGCAGACAAACAGTGGAGCATCAGTTTAAAGAGAGAGAGGTTATCTGGATCTGGACACCTGCTGACAATCCCTCAGTGGAATTTCTTTTGGAGGTTTAATCGTCACCTTAAGGAAGATCACAGAGTTTAATCATCCTTACTTTGCAGACAAACGTATTTCCTCACTTCCAAAGGAAGTTTAACAATCTGAGAGGCACAGCATCAACTACCTGCTGTTGAACGGTGAGCAGTCAAATTTCACTTTTTTGAGATTTTTTTGGTGTTTATTATGACATCAGAGGCAAATCAATTACCTCGTAAATTAACCCGAGGAACCTGGAGGACACTGGAATCCCTTCAGGTTTTTACTAGGGCTGTCAAAAATGAGCACGCTAATAACGCAAATCTGTCATAACCCCGCTAATGTCTTCAACACATCAACACAATTTCTGAGGTTGTAGCAGCTCAGTTTTAAAGCTAGAGTGAAGATGCTGATATCATATGAAACTATAAAACTTCAGGAATATATTGGTGCCGAGGGTCCCTTGACCTCTGACCTCAAACGGCTAAGTGAAATCTTATACTTGCACTCAAACTAAAGTGTTGGTGAAGTTACAGAGCTGCCCGTCTGTCGTCACTAAACATTGTGGGATATTTAAGCCGCCGTACTATGCAGGGTTTACAAGCTGTAATATTTCACCTGAAATAGTACGTAATGTACTACAACTACATTTTTTATTTCTACATAAAAACTAAGTTTGGCCAATTATCCAGACCATCATGGAAAAGGTGAGAAATACATTGAAATATATTATTAGTGCTGTCAAAGTTAACTCGATAATAACGTGTTGATGCAAAATCGTTTAAACGGCGCTTATTTCTTTAGTGCATTAACGCAATTTCGGAGGTTGTAGTGGCTCACTTTTAAAGTTAGAGTGAAGATCCTGGTCTCATCTGAAACTAGAGAACCTGATGGATCCATCAGTACCAACCAGGTCAGACTACTACTACTACTACTACTACTACTACTACTACTACATCTACTACTACATCCTGGTATCATCTGAAACTAGAGAACCTGATGGATCCATCAGTACCAACCAGGTCAGACTACTACTACTACTACTACTACTACTACTACTACTACATCCTGGTCTCATCTGAAACTAGAGAACCTGATGGATCCATCAGTACCAACCAGGTCAGACTACTACTACTACTACTACTACTACTACTACATCCTGGTCTCATCTGAAACTAGAGAACCTGATGGATCCATCAGTACCAACCAGGTCAGACTACTACTACTACTACTACTACTACTACTACTACTACATCCTGGTCTCATCTGAAACTAGAGAACCTGATGGATCCATCAGTACCAACCAGGTCAGACTACTACTACTACATCCTGGTCTCATCTGAAACTAGAGAACCTGATGGATCCATCAGTACCAACCAGGTCAGACTACTACTACTACTACTACTACTACTACTACTACTACTACATCCTGGTCTCATCTGAAACTAAACCTGCTGGATCCATCAGTACCAACCAGGTCAGACTAGCTGGTAGTGAAGGAGGTTAAACAAGGCTCCAGACTCGACCTCTGACCTCCAGATGTGTAAAGCAGCATACTAGTCCACTAACATGTTGATCAGAGGATTAAATACTGGACTGATCTCCTTTAAGGTTCATTTAGAGCAGAGAAATAATGTGTGGATAATTTGTAATTAACTATGAACAATCATGCGATTAATGGTGATTAAATATATTAAATGACTGACAGCCTTATTAAATAATCTGACTTTAAGATGAGAGAACCGTGTTCAAATTCTGGGTTTTACATCTCATTCCTGCAGCAGTGTGATTAGTTTGAGATTAATCACACTGAACTATTTTAATTATTTGACAGCCCTAGTTTTACTTTAATTTTTTACCTTTAAGAGAGAATAGTGTTGGAGGGCTTTAACAGACCTGTCTGTGACTAGGTTACAAAACCTCTTCTGCTTTTACTTTAAGTTGTTGCCATTAAAGTGGGATTAATAGTTTCATATTTTGGATCTTGGTCTCTCCAGCATCCCATGAGACTTCGACCAAGAAGACTAAGACTGCCAGGGGTTAACTGTAACGGCGAGAGTCCTGCGGTTGCTGGCCAGACTCTCGCGGACCCCCTTTTACATTTCAGAGATGCAGGACGGCTCCAACAGCCGCCATTGCAACTCAAGGACTTGGACGGTCTGCTGTAGATTTGTGAGAGGGTAAAAGGTGACGGTGAGGAGGTAACTGGCTCCTGTTGCTTTCCTTCTCAGCGACGCTACACAGACCAGCTTCAGCTTCAGGGGCTACTTACAGGACTCGGACTCGATGAGTGAAACTAACTGCCTGAAGGAGATCTGAAGGGTCACTTGGGGGTTCTGGCACCTGTTGCATGTGAGTGACGACCGGCAGCTACTGTCTGATATATATATATATAAATATAATATTCAATATTTTTATTTTTAGGATGTAGTAGTAGTAGTAGTAGTAGTAGTCTGACCTGTTGATGGATCCTTCAGGTTCTCTAGTTTCAGATGAGACCAGTATCTTCACTCCAGCTTTAAAACTGAGCTGCTACAACCTAAAAATCACAAGTTGCGTTAAAGCGTTAAACCAAACGTGTTATCAGGTCATCTTCGACAGCCCCAACATAACTACTTTACAACAGTAAAAAGAAGAAGTCAAAAGTCGTTGTTTTCTATCGGCATGATGAGGACGTCACTAAAGCGTTTCTACTTTCAGTATCAGTAAAATGTTCAATTATTCCCTGGGCCAAGACGGTATGTTTTGGTTAGTTTTCTGATTGTCAACAGGATTAAAGGAAAACTAGCGGCTCCGTTTTTATGGCAGCAGGGTGCAGAACGGGCCAACAATGAAGCCACTGCATTTTGGAGCATATTTAAAATCACGCTGCGGATACGAGCTACTTTACGTTCGTGGAAACGGCCTTGGACGGAGGTCTACGAGTGCCCCTCTAGTATCAGTTTTCTGCCAAAATGCCTACAACAGAACATCTATTGGTAGCAACTGCAGCGTTATTAAACTTTTATGTGGGTCTATTTAGGCAAGAAGAGTCCTGGTGTGTTTCAGTCACCTCACATTGTCCACTATGAGCCTCACCCTGCCAGGGAAAACAGCTCAGTAATGATGTGAGAATCAAACCTGTAAGATCCTGTAAATAGCAGCTAATCTATGTTTTAATCTCCTGGGAGCAGTGTGAGAACAGCTGCAGCAGCCGTCGCCTCTCACCACCCACATTCCCATCAACAGGAAACTCTGCAACGCTGATATTTTGAGAAGCAGGAGATGCCTGAACTTCGGCTGGTTTTCTTTAGAGTCTCTGCGACAGGCGACAGCGGCGAGGACTTCTGGCAGCTCGCTTTGTGTTTTCCACTGCTGTAGTTTTAGAGCTTTTTTTTTCTTCGTTCGTGGTCTGGTTGCTTCAGAGAGAGGAACCACAACCACATCAGGAAGCTGTAATGAGGACTAAATAATTGGACAGCAGAGTTTTTGGATGTGTCAGCCAAAGACTTTATAGCTGCAAAACGTGTCTACTGGTCCAACAGACTGGAAGAGCTGCTTGTTTGAAAGTGAAGGTGTTTTTTCATTCACATTCAGACCAGTAAAAACCTGAGTGAGTGACCCAGAACTGGGACTTTCACCAGGAAACTGCTGTTCACATCCTGTTTGAAACCAGAAGTCAACACTGAGTTCTTTAAAGTTACGCAAATATGTTACGTAAATTACTTAACATATGTAAACATTACTATGTAACTTAAGTTAAGTAACAAACCAACCCGCTCTCATGGAAGGCGCATAATTAGCATGACATTTTGAGGATGTTACCATGAATTGGTCATGGTTAGGTTTGGGCAACAAAAGCACTTAGTTAGGTTTCGGAAAAACGTCATTAAGTATATGAACTCAGTAAAACATGTACACAAACAATGTAACACAAGTACGGAAACACATCGAAGTTATGTAACAAACTAGACCAATTTCATGACAGGTAAATAAACAGCACAACGTTTTAAGGACATTCTGTATGTCATGATAATGCATTTTAGGCTTTTTGCATGTCATTAGTGTTGTTGCCTAAACCTACGCAGGTTGTTCTGTTTCACCATTCGGAGCTATACCTATGAATAGTAATGCACCGTAAGTTGCATATATCCCACTAAATCAGTTTGTATGTTTGAACCAGGCAGTATAAAGAGTGACCAAAGCTGAGTGGAAAGGACGTCCGGGTGGATGAGTGGGTCAAAAGGCATCAGACTTTCTCCAGGAAATGGTTGTACACGCTGATTTATTGTCATGTAACTTCCATGTTTAAGTAACGCTACTTTCGTAGTTATTTTAACCCAAACCACCATCTTTTCCTAAACCTAACCAAGTTATTTCCTGTGAAGATGGAAATTTATTTTGAAAAGCTTGTACAGATGTAAATTGACACATGTTGCTGGACACATGTTGTAGGAAAATGCGCAAAATTGAGGAATAACTTCTCGTAAGATATCAGACGAACCGTTGTATGAGGATACGTTGACTCAAGTGACGCCAACCATGCGTCATGTGACGAATTAGGAATGATAACGGGTTGCAGCTTTCTTTTAAAGTCGACAAGCTTTAATTCCACTGTGAGAAACCCTCAACTGACCCTGAAGATGGAGCAGATAATTAGCCTTTTCAACAAGAACATCAGAGGAGAAATCACAGCTTTCAGAGCTGCTCTCCTCTCTTGAATCCTTCATCAACTGTAGGAAAAAGAGTCAGAACGTTGCCTTCAACACTCCACAAAACCAAGTCTCTCTGCAGACGAGCTGTCCGACAGGAAACAGACGATCAGATGTCACCGTTCTGCAGGGTTTCACTCATAAAACTCAATAAAAATTGAAGCTTGAGTTCATGAAAGAAAAACTTTGATCAGCAAAGTCTTTCTCAGTGTTAATTGCTGTTCTTCTCTGAAGTCACTGATCAATAAGAGTTTCTGATTATTGTTTTTTAGAGCAGAAGGCTGAAAAGTCCATCTGACTCACTCTTTCTTCTCTTGTCACAGATTTTCTGTCAAACATCAGCGACGTTCAGACATCAGAGTGGCACCAACAAAATGTTTCCCTGTTTTCTGACATCAAGGAAACTTTTCTGCATCTATTTTTCTTGTTACTCACTCATTAAGGAACTCCAATATCAAGGACATTTTCCAGCTTCCTCCAATACAAAGATTTTCTTCTGCTGGATGTTTTGAAGTTTGTTCCTTTTAAATGATTTCAGGGACATTTTGGTCCGAGCTCGAGGTTCAAGACGACCACAGAAACTACAGACGCCACGAGGAGGACACACGAGGACGGCATGGCGGGAAGTATGCTGCGCGCGGGTGTGTAAAAGTGTGTGTGCATGCTGAGGAGAGAGTGCATTAGTGTGCACGAGAGAGTGTGTGTTTGCGTGTTGCATGCCCATGTGTCCAGATGCCACACTGCGCTGCATCAACGCAGTACGACGGCGACTCGGCTGCGTCGGAGTTATTTCCTGTTGCTCAACATTTGTTGACTCACTGTAAAGGAAATAAATCAACCAGTCGGATATGAAGAGACAAAACTTCAGCGTGGTGAAGCTGCAGAGCGAAGCTGGAGGTCGGACCCTGCGACTGGAACGGGTTGCTCTGATTGGATGATTACACACTGCTTTCTTCTGCTTTTTTTTGTTGTTCGGCATCTGAACTATCTGGGCTTGTCTGTGTTTCATCAGTCCTCCAGTGGAGTTTTGCCTTCGTCCAGGAGAAACTGAGACGCAGGCTTTGATGATGTGGATCTTTTTCATCATTCAACACAAATTCTTGGATCTTGGTTTACTGCCGTTCCACCTTAACTGGCTGCTGAGCATCATGGGAGATATGAAGTCACAATGAAGATCTGGCTCCTTATTGGTGTAGCAAAATATGCTGATGATTTATTCTTTATTTTCTTAACAAAAATGTGCGCTTTTTGAATTTAAGTATGATTACGTATCTATTCTCCTTTCTGTCCTACTTGCATTTTTAAAGGTGATTTAACATTTTCAAACACTTTTTTTATAGATTTTATTTTTTGTGCAAAATTTTTATTCCTACATCAGATTTTTCACAATCTAGAGCTCTGCAGCGCCTGTCTTTAGGCGGACCACTTTTTAGCACATAATTCAGAAGACCTGGGACACTTTTTGTGCAGTTATGCTCCCTGGAGGGCTGGTGTCGGGTGGAGGGGGACGCGGTGGCGGTGGCGGCGGTGGTGGTGGCGGCGGGCTGTGCCTGCTCCGGTGGCTGGGCCTCAGACTGTGGTCCCGTCGGGGGACCCTGGTGTTCGCTCTGCTCTGGTTTGGCTCCTGGTTGTTCCTGAATGGCCTGGTTCTGGTCCACAGGAGCATCCTGTCTGACTACTGCACTGACGACAAGAGCAAGAGGATCCTGCAGAGACTGGTGAGTCAGACCATCATTATTACAGGCACTTTTATTAAAGGGTGATTCTGCAGACTGTGACTGTGCAGTAAAGGTGATAGATGAAGAGGAACACACCTGAAGTTAGCTGACAGGCTTTTTTTGTTGAAGCCTTAACTCGGTTTTACACCTGTACAGATTATTTTTTTGTAAATTTAACATTGGCTGCTGTTAGCAGAAGGCTAAACTATTAGCAACTTTTCTCTCATCTCTGAAACCCTTCTCTGATTTTGTCCGACTCTCTTTTTGTCTGACCGCTGTTCGTGTCCCGTATGAAGCCACAATTCGTTAATTATTTGTCATGTAACCTCCGTACTTACGTTACTCCACTTCTGGAGTTACATCCCTTTCTCTCCATCTCTGAAACTCTTCTCTGAAATTGTCCGACTCTCTTTCTGACTGACTTTTACTGAAGGATAGTTAACTATAGACATCCAAAGATTTATATGCCCTCAGTTTATCTTTACTGGCTAGTTAGCTAGCTACCTTGTTAATTCCACCATGCTACAGAAAATGACAGCAGGCAGCGCTGGGTAACTCCTAGCTGCTAGGAAAATACTTCACCTTGAGGAGAGCAGGTGATAGCTAGCTAGTTAGCAAGCAGACACTCTAGCTAGCTAGGTAGCGAGCAGACACTCTAGCTAGCTAGTTAGCGAGCAGACACTCTAGCTAGCTAGGTAGCGAGCAGACACTCTAGCTAGCTAGGTAGCGAGCAGACACTCTAGCTAGCTAGTTAGCGAGCAGACACTCTAGCTAGCTAGGTAGCGAGCAGACACTCTAGCTAGCTAGTTAGCGAGCAGACACTCTAGCTAGCTAGGTAGCGAGCAGACACTCTAGCTAGCTAGTTAGCGAGCAGACACTCTAGCTAGCTAGGTAGCGAGCAGACACTCTAGCTAGCTAGTTAGCGAGCAGACACTCTAGCTAGCTAGGTAGCGAGCAGACACTCTAGCTAGCTAGTTAGCGAGCAGACACTCTACCTAGCTAGTTAGCGAGCAGACACTCTAGCTAGCTCTGTAAATCTGCAGCAAGTTTAAAGTTTCTGCAGGCTGCTTTTCTGCCTGGGGAGGAGGAAAGAAATAAATTCTGAAAAACTGATGATGATTTGGAAAGTTGTCAGGTTGCAGTTTGCAGGATTGTGAAATAAGTTTCCAGTCGCCACACGCCTGTGTATTTACGGCCTGGAGGACGAGCTGCAGCTCTCATCGACTGTTTCTGTGAATGCTGCCGCCGCCGCCGCCGTTCATCAGTCAGACGTTTACAGTAAACAGGCAGGCGGGAGGAGATAACGGCCAGAGGTCAATAGCTTTTAATGGCCTGCTGCGTTATCTGCTGCAGCATCTACTGGTGCACTGTGGGTAAACACTGATAACAAGACTCTTAGCTTCTCTCTCCCTTTGTTCTCTTTTCCATGTTTCATCCCCAGTTTGCCTCTTTCTCTCATCTCTCATCCAATGAACATCTTATTGTCTCTGCCTTTTCCTAGTGTTCTTCCTTCATCAGTCTTTTCTTTCTTTCTAATTGATTGACAGCCCTAGTTATTTTATCCAGCTCCCTCGTTCAATTGTACATTTACAGGCCAGTGCTCACCTCCCCAATATGGCGGCGACGCTGACATATGGGCTGAGGAGGCCGACTCGGTATCTAGGAACCTTTCGGTGTCCTGATGCCATACAGCAAGCCTCAAACACTGCTGCTGCTGCTGTCAGAGAATCCATTTAATCAAACTCTCTCAGAGAGAAATCTCTTTCCATCATGGAGGCTGTGACGTCACCCTCCCTCCTGATATTAAACCTCTCAGAGATCCAAAGTGGAAACTGATGAAATCCTAAATAAACACACAGATCCAAAGTCAACAAACAGAGCATGTTTGCTGCACTTATGCTCCATCCATCACGTTGTTTGAAAGGTTTCAGGCTCTCGGAGGTTCAGAGAAAGGGAGACCAACAAGACGTTTTGTGTTTCCAGAAGCTAATTTGGCTCCTGAGACGGCAGTAATGCAGGACAGATGCACTTCTGCTTCTCCCTGCAACCACTGCACAGTTCTGCAAGTCTGTTAACAACGACGAGCTCTACAAACACCAGCTCAGGCTGTGCTGGCTGACTGGCAGCTGAGTTAGCGGATTACTGCGCCGACTGTGTGAGCGGCGGTTCGGGCTTGTCTCAACGGCCTCAGGTGCTGCAGCTTCCTGTGGGCTCGTCCCTGACCTTCCAACCGGCTTTGAAGCTGCACGTTAGACAGTGTTCAGGTTTAAAGTGTTTCAGATCAGCACTTCAAGCTCTTTGGGGCTTAAATGCTGAGTGAAAGGTTTGACTCTGTGTTCGCTAATACATATACGTGATAAATCAGGTGAGAAACTCCACGAGGAGGTTTATTAAACAACACAGTCTCACGGCAATCACAAAGTTTTATCCACTTGATTTGTGTTCACACACACAAATTTCCCTTTTTTGTGACTTTCAACAACAGATTTTCCTGCCTTTTGAATGTCCAGCAACATGTGACGCATGTGTCAACTTCCACTCCAGTCTTTTCAAAATAACACGACTGTTCCTTTCTGCATTGTGGTATTAGTACTTTCAGCGGGCGGCTGCATTGCTCGCTGCTGATTGTAGGAACGTAATTTGTATTTTTAGATGCGAGAGGATTATGATGCGGTTTACTTCCTTAGGTTAGTTTATGAATCTAATGGATAATTGGTATAAAGATCCTGAAAACACAGATTATTTTGATTATTTGAAAATTACACTGGAATAAATCTGCATGAAATGAACCTTAAATAAGAGCTGTGGTTTATTGCAGCAGTGACATCGATAAATACAGAGATAAAAATACCCTCCTGGGAAATCGTACAGGAATCAATCCCTGCTGTCTGGTAACGATAGATTATAATCACAAACACACCGTCCTCCATTCTGCTGCAGAATAAACTACCAGAAGAAGTATTGTCTGCCCCAATATTACAACATCAAACAGAGTTATAATGTAAAAACTAGGACTGTCATAGTTAACGCGTTAATAACGCATTAACACAGTCTATCTTTCAGAGGTCGCAGCAGGCTCAGTTTTAAAGCTAGTCTGGCTTTAATTGAAAATTAATTGCACCTTTTTTATCGTTCTAAATGAACCTTAAATGGATCAGTCCAGTATTTAATCCTCTTATCAACATGTCAGTGGACTAATATGCTTGCTTTATGTAAATGTATGTATATATTTATTATTGTAAATCAATAACAACACTAATCAATACCAGATATTGACCAGAAACCCTCCCAGGTTCTGACTTTAGCATCAACAATCTGCTCCAATCAGAACATGACAAACTGCAGCCCAACAGACAACAACAGCTGTCAGTGTGTCAGAGTGCTGACTTGACTAGGACTTGATCCAGACTGAAGAAGAAGAAGAAGATAGTCCTTTATTAGTCCCTTGGGGAAATTCAGTTTTTTCACTCTGTTAACTTTTACACACACATGCACAAACAGGATAACATACATATACATGGAACAATCAGAGAGGTGTCAGGCATGGGGGGGCTGCTCCTGACAAGCCCCCCCAGCAGTTGGGGGTTTGGTGTCTGCTAAGGGGCACCTCGGCAGTGCCCAAGAGGAAACTGGCACCTCTCCAGCTACCAGTTCACGCTCAGTTCTTGTCCATGTCGGGACTTGAACCGGTGACCCTCCGGTTCCCAAGCCAACTCCCTACAGACTGAGCTTACAGCCACACCCCTGACTGGGACTATCAGAAAGTGGGCAGGTCTGTAAAGGGCAGAGTGGTGGGGACCCAGAGAACCTCCTTTACATCCACACAGTCTGGACGTACAGTAGTAGTAGTAGTAGCTAGTTAACCTCCTTCACTACCAGCTAGTCTGACCGGGTTGGTACTGATGGATCCATCAGGTTCTCTGGTTTCAGATGAGACCAGGATTTAGTAGTAGTAGTAGTAGTAGTAGTAGTAGTAGTAGTAGCTCTGACAGTGGAGAAGAAGAAGAAGAAGAAGAAGATAGTCCTTGGTACTAGTCCCACGAGGGGAATTCAGTTTTTTCACTCTGTTGTTAACTTATACACGGTACATTCAGACCTGAACACACACATGCACAAACATGCATCAATGGAGAGATGTCAGTAGTGAGTAGTAGTAGTAGTAGCTCAGTAGTAGTGGTTTGTGTCCTTCTCAGGGGCCCCCCCGCCATTCCCCAAAAGTAAACTTGCCCCCCCCCCCCCCCCCATTCCCCCCCCATTTTTTGTCCCTTTTCGGGACTTGAACCGGTGACCCTCCGATTCCCAAGCCAACTCCCTACAGACTAGCTGCCGCCCCCAAGTTGGTCAGGACTGCAGCTCTCGGGGTTGGTTCATTTCTTTCAGTCCTATTGTGTATAAACGCTGGTCACGCTGCTGTTCAGGGCCTCAGTCTCATATAAACTGTGTAAGGTTTTGTAATTCACTGACTTATTCATGTCAGATTACTCATTGTTGTCAGTTCGGCACACATGGTTTCTGTTGAGGCAGAAATCTGTATGTTGCTCTGACTATTTATGGTCTACTGTGTAATCTGTTGCGTGGTCTCACCCTGTCCCTACATGTCTCTGGCATTCCTCTGCCTATTTATGGCTTGAATTTTTATGGACCTCCTCTGTTTTTTAATGTTTCTTTACAGGGACTTGAGAGAACTCTGAGCAGTCTGCTTCTTACAGGTGGGGGAAAAATTCCAGATTGATATTGGAATGCCAGAATCAATATATCTGCTTCAGAGTCTATGTGGAGGTAGAAGGAAGTTACCGCTTTTATTGTGGTAGTCTGAGTAATGTGGCGTCAGAACGTCGACCAGAACAAACCTCAGAAAGTATTAAAGGGTGGAGGGTGGGCGTGGATCCGACCTCCACCCTCCATGTTAAATCCAGCCTGGTAAACACTACACATCCAGTAAAGGAGGGAAACACTTTGGAAAAGCAGAGCTAGACATCACAGCTAAAGCTGCACGCTAACTCCGTCACGGACGGGAAACGTCATCGTACGGCGGTAACGTGCGGTCCGGCCGGCCGTCGCTCTCGTCTCCGTGGTCCGACGGGCCGACGCTACGACCGTAGAGCTCCATATACTGACATTTATGTTAAATGCATTCAGACGGCCCCGATGGAGCTGACCATGGATGGATAAAGAGAACGGAGCTGACGGAGAGCTAGAGACCACCTTGGAGGAGTTAGAGGAAGTAGACACCTGGGACTACGGCCGCTTTTCAAAATAAGGTGTTAACAAAGGGAACTGGATCTACAGAATCCATCTATGGAAATCAGACTGATGGATTATATTCAGCAGAGTATAAAACATTACATGACCCTGATAAATTAAAAAGAAAATCCCACTAATCTGTGAGGGAAATGGGGAACCCAGAGAACCCATTTACATTCACATATCTGGAGGTCAGAGGTCAAGGGACCCCTCTGAAAAGGTCCAAGATAGTTTTCCCTCGTTAAAATTTGAGTAAATTTGGAGCGTTAACCTCCATCACTACAAGCTAGTCTGACCTGGTTGGTACCGATGGATTCATTAGATTTTCTAGATTCATACGTTGCATTAATGTGTTACAGAAATTAGTGATGTTAAAAGAAGCTTGCATTTATGTGCTGCTATCACTTTAACTTTGACAGCACTATTTGACAGCGACAGTTATGATAGTTATGACAGGGGAGAGAGAGGGTTGACATGCAGCAAAGGGAGAGCTGAAAACATTTAAAAACCTAACATACGAGCACTGACCGAACTGCCCATGCTCAGAGGCAGTGGTGCTCCAGCGGAGGCCGATGGGTGGAGTCGCCGCTCCGTCACTGACTCTGGTCCCGACAGATTTACAGCCTCTGTTGATTCTACACAGTTGAGTCCGTGCAGATGTTGAAGTCGGCAGCTGCTGGTAAATCAACCCAGACTTGAGCCGAGAGGAGGATGAATCTCAGGTAAATCCTGGATCTGTGTTCTCCATTCAGGAGATTTACAGCTGCAGGTCACAGGTTTGATTTCTGCCAGAGAAAGAAAAGGCTGGTTCAGAGAGGAGGGATGTGAAGGTTGTGTCTGTTGACAGAATCATTCAAAAGAGGGACGAAGCAAAAATGTGTTACCGTCTCATTTCCTGTGATGCTTCTCTAGACGGCAGATGTAATGACTGCTGTATTATCCTTTATCGTTCCCATGAAACTGTGCTTCCCAACCTATCTTTCTGAAAGCGCCTCCTACTTGTGTCTAAGAAAAGCTGAAAATATTGTTTTTGAAAGGCTAAACTCCAGCAAATATGGACAGAAACTGAATTTGAAACTAGGGCTGTCAAAGTTAACATGATAATAATGTTAACGCAAAATCATTTTAATGCCGCTAATTTCTTCTGAGGTGAAAATGTTGTTTTTGAAAGGCTAAATGCCAACAAAAATGGACTAATACTTAATATTTCTTGGAAATAAGTAACCCAGTATGAAAATAGCATAAAAAGGACTAAAGAAACCTCAGACCAATACAACTGATTAGTCAACTAATCGCAGCCCTAACCCAGATCTCTTTGTTATTGACAAACTTTACCAGTGTTTCGGCTTCTTGCTGATCAACGTCACTTTTTAGATGGACGTTGCTCTCTCCAGATGGCTGTCGGTTTTGCTTCTTCTCTATGAAATCAACCCACAGACATCCAGACAATTAATACTGAAGAATCCAAAATGAACCAAGATCATATTACAGTTAAAACTTTTAATTAGCAATAGTGCAGGTGTGACAGATTCTGGTTCCTACTGCAGACGAAAATCTTTAAAAACACAAATACAGAGTTTCCATTTTAAAAAAGGCTCAGTAATTTCCTAAAAGAGCAGCACAGTAACACGAAGTTTAAGTTTCTCAAATCTCTCAACTTGGTTAGGAGTGGGTCTTTCTGCAGTAAAAAAAAAATGTATCCTTTTAAATCATTTTCCTTAAAGGCCCCCTACTTGTGTCTAAGAGCAGCTGGGCTTGAACACATTGAAAATGCTGATTTTGAAAGGCTAAACACCAACAAATATGGACGGAAACTATATGTAAATAAATTAAGTGGTGTTTAAATCATGTTAATACCAATCCAACAAGTGTGTTACACAAACACACACACTTGTGTCTAAGAGCAGCTGAGCTTGACCACAGTGAAAATGTTGATTTTGAAAGGCTAAACGGCAACAAACATGGACGGAAACTGAAATTTTTGTTAGAATTTGCTAAGTTGCAAAATCCCCCCCTTACTGGTGTCCAAGAAAAGCTGAGCTTGACCACAGTGAAAATGTTGCTTTTGAAAGGCTAAACAACACCAACAATTAGATATTAGACTGAAACTAGTGCTATCAAAGTTAACATGATACTAACATGTTAATGCTAAATCGTTTTAACGCCACTAATTACTTTAATGCATTAACTCAATCGATCTTTCGGAGGTTGTGGTGGGCTCAGTTTTAAAGCTTGAAGATACATGGCTAATAGTTTAGCCTTCTGCTAACTGCAGCTGTGAGCCATTTACTCTCCATCTCTAAAACATTTCACTGATAGTGTAGCTCACTAAAGCTTCGAATCACTACTTGGCCTCTCAAATGTATGCAATAATGTTTTAGCTATAGCTTACTCAGCTGGGAGTTCGAGGGCTGCAGCGATATCTGTTCACTTCTCTCGAAACTGTTTTTCTTGTAAATTTCCACCATGAGCAGGATGTGACATCATCTCTAAAGACATCTAGTTGTAGTCTTTCCCTGGTCCCCAGTCTTGGCTAAATGTTTGAGTCTGGGACTAAAAACTCGGCTGTCAGACATTTTTCAAACACTTTAAAAGTCTTTTCAAAGTCTCCTTGTCTAGACTAGTCGACTACGAATTTCTTAGGTTGAGGACAGCCTGGGACGGGACTAGTCTGGGTCGACAAACAAGGAGAAGTCCTTTTTAATGTGGAGACAAGAAGCATCTCGCCAAAATAAAACAACAAATAGAGACTAAATTAGATGCATTAGAAGTAAACTAGATGGGCGACAGACACTTGTGTTGGCAGGTCTTCTCTCTCCTGAAGCCAAATGTTTCTCTCCGTAAATCAGTGAAACCAAACTGATTTGTTATCCAGAAAATAACTGCTCACATTTCCACTGCACTAAATCCTTTCTTCATCACCACAACACACAAACACACAGTGCTTCTGTACTTGTGAGGACCATCATTGACAGAAGAGAAACACAAATAGCTAGATGTCCTCCAACAAACCCTCACAGTGATGGATCATTACATCGCTGTGATTCATTATTACACCATCAGCCCCCGAGACGCTCTGTGTTTGGTTCGTACGAGCCAGATGCAACAACAGCAGCGATGAAAGCATCAGAGCAGCGGCGTCATATTAACAGCGTGAGAGTCCGTTCAGGGCGGGAAGACTTTCAACCAGGAGGCTGTTCATGTCCCATGTGACACTAAAAGTAACGACTTGTCACATCAGTCGTTCGTATCATCAGTCCTGTGAGTCACTAATCCCCTGAGCCTTTAGCATCATCAGTCCCGTCAGTTATGTGAGCCGTTAGTATCATCAGACCCGTCAGTTATGTGAGCCGTTAGTATCATCAGTCCCGTCAGTTATGTGAGCCGTTAGTATCATCAGTCCCGTCAGTTATGTGAGCCGTTAGCATCATCAGTCCCGTCAGTTATGTGAGCCGTTAGCATTATCAGTCCCGTCAGTTATGTGAGCCGTTAGTATCATCAGTCCCGTCAGTTATGTGAGCCGTTAGCATCATCAGTCCCGTCAGTTATGTGAGCTGTTAGCATCATCAGTCCCGTCAGTTATGTGAGCCGTTAGCATCATCAGTCCCGTCAGTTATGTGAGCCGTTAGCATTATCAGTCCCGTCAGTTATGTGAGCTGTTAGCATCATCAGTCCCGTCAGTTATGTGAGCCGTTAGCATCATCAGTCCCGTCAGTTATGTGAGCCGTTAGTATCATCAGTCCCGTCAGTTATGTGAGCCGTTAGTATTATCAGTCCCGTCAGTTATGTGAGCCGTTAGTATCATCAGTCCCGTCAGTTATGTGAGCCGTTAGTATCATCAGTCCCGTCAGTTATGTGAGCCGTTAGTATCATCAGTCCCGTCAGTTATGTGAGCCGTTAGCATCATCAGTCCTGTCAGTTATGTGAGCCGTTAGTATCATCAATCCCGTCAGTTATGTGAGCCGTTAGTATCATCAGTCCCGTCAGTTATGTGAGCCGTTAGTATCATCAGACCCGTCAGTTATGTGAGCCGTTAGCATTATCAGTCCCGTCAGTTATGTGAGCCGTTAGTATCATCAGTCCCGTCAGTTATGTGAGCCGTTAGTATCATCAGTCCCGTCAGTTATGTGAGCTGTTAGTATCGTTATTCCCATGAGCTGCTCGTCATGTGAGTCGTTAGTATTGTCAGTTCTGTGAGTCGGTAGTCTCATGAGTCATTAGTTACGAGTCGTTAGTATCATCAGTCCCTTCAGTCATGTCAGTCATTAGTATTGTCAGTCTCATGAGTTGCTAGTCTGTAAATCATTAGTATTTGTCAGTCCTGTGAGTTGTTAGTCACATGAGTTGTTAGTATCATTAACCCCTTGAGTCACATGAGTCGTGAGTGTCATCAGTCCCATGAGTTGCTAGTCACATGAGTTGTTAGTATCATTAACCCCTTGAGTCACATGAGTCGTGAGTATCATCAGTCCCATAAGTTGCTAGTCACATGAGTTGTTAGTATCATTAACCCCTTGAGTCACATGAGTCGTGAGTATCATCAGTCCCATGAGTTGCTAGTCACATGAGTTGTGAGTATCATCAGTCCCACGAGTTGCTGGTCACTTGAGTTGTTAGTATCATTAACCCCTTGAGTCACATGAGTCGTGAGTATCATCAGTCCCATGAGTTGGTAGTCATGTGAGTCGTTAGTATCATCAGTTCCATGAGTGGCTAGTCATGTGACTTGTTGGTATTGTTAGTCACATGTGTCATTAGTATCATCAGTCCTGTAACTTGAGTCACTTGTCCCGTGAGTCATTAATATTGTCAGTTAACTTCAACCACAACTGTTTCCTAACCCTAACTAAGTGCTTGTGTTGTCTAAACCTAAGTTCCTGTGAAAATGTTTATTTTGAAAGGACACTATGCATGTAGCGAGCGTATATTGACGCGCCGTCCCAGGTCCGCCCAGCGGAGACTAACAACCCGCCTACTGATTAAACTCAGAGCCCCGAGCCTCAGCGCCAGCTGCCATTTTAATTATCAGGCGTCACGTAACGAGTGATGGAGCCGCAGAAACACCGACTAAAGTTCAGATATTACAGGAGAGGACAGTGATGGATGCTGCTCTAATTAAATATATGAAATGCAGCTGTGATGGATTTGACAGGACGTGGTGTAAATCAGCCGAGGGGAGACTGTGTGTCGTATAATCAGTTTTATATAACAGCTCAAAGGATGAATTCATGTCTGAGATCATCTCAGATCACATCCAAGGAAACGAACGAGTGCTTTCAATGTGATGATCCACAATAAATCACTGGTGGGAGAAGTATTCAGATCCTTTACTGCAGTAAAAGTACTAATACCACACTGTGAAAATACTCTAAGTAAAAGTCTTGCATTCCAAAGCTATCTGAAGTAAAAGCATGTAATCATAGAAATGTACTTGAAGTAAAAGTATTCTTTGTTCTTTTTTCTTTCTTCCCTTCTCTCTTCCTCCCTCCCTTCCATCCTTTCTTTCTTTTTCCTTCCTTTCTTTCTTGCTCACTCATTCTTTCTCTCTTCTTTCTGTCATCCTTCATTTCTCTTTCCTCTTCCATCCTCTTTCTTTCTTTCTGTCTGTTTTCTTCCTTCCATCCAATTTCTTCCTCCACTTCTCTCTACTTCCCTTCTTTATTCCTCTCCTTTCTTTCCCTTCTTTCTTTGTCTTGTTTCCTTCCGTTGTTTCCTCCTCCCTTCTTTCTTCCCTTCATCCGCTCATGAAGTACTGTT
This sequence comes from Pterois miles, assembly GCA_947000775.1. NCBI lineage: Eukaryota > Metazoa > Chordata > Actinopteri > Perciformes > Scorpaenidae > Pterois > Pterois miles. Next base: position 2,023,278 of record CAMQGK010000028.1, on the reverse strand, counting down.
ACAGCTGATACCTGCTGTACTTTTACTTCAGTGAGGATGTGAATGCAGTATTTAAGGTGCAGTACTGTGAAGAGGATGTGAATGCAGTATTTAAGGTGCAGTACTGTGAAGTAGTAATACTTGCTGCAGTAAGCTGAGCTGTGGTTCCCAGTGAAAGGCGCTCTTTGTTGTCCTACTCTCAGTATTAGGTTTCATAATGTAAAGGCTGAACACACGAGGAACATTAAAACACCTTAATGACATTCCTGAGTGCGCCGACCCGGAGACCGCGGCGAGCACCGCGGCGAGCACCGCGGCGGCAGAGAGACAACGCTGTGTCTGAACTCGCCGAGGCTGTTTAAGGCTTTTCAGGAATTAGCAGCCTGAAGCCTTTTACTAGAAACTACACTGGAGATGTTCACTTCACCGCATTCGAAGGAAGATGCTGCTTTTAAAACACCGTATGGCCACGAGACGCTGAAATGACGAGTAGAGGCTGCATTGGTTTTAATTTAGTAAATACACTCTACACTGTAGCTGCAGCATATAGACTGAGGTTAACTATCATTTCTGTCTCTCAGTCACTCTAGTTACAGTATAAACACCTTTCCTGTTAGTAACCATGATGGCGTATTTAGTGGGTGGAGTGTTTTTATTAACAACGTCTGTAGAAAGTCCTAGTTTCTGTCAGTCTGTCCTGTCTCTCTCTCTCCAGGATCACCAGAGTTAGTGGAGAAAGTTAACATTAACCAATGAGACCAGATTAGCCGACCGCTACGCTGCTGGAGGAGGAGACGGCTGGCTAACGCTAGCTGGCTAGCTACATTGTCTGTCTCTAGAACTGGCTAGTTCTTTTCCTTCCCTTTCTTCCCCAACTGCTAGTTAGCTGCACATTGTATTCTCCAGAACTGGCTAGTTAGCTAGCTCCATTGTCTGTCTCTAGAACTGGCTAGTTAGCTAGCTACATTGTCTGTCTCTAGAACTGGCTAGTTAGCTAGCTACATTGTATGTCTCCAGAACTGGCTAGTTAGCTAGCTCCATTGTCTGTCTCCAGAACTGGCTAGTTAGCTAGCTACATTGTATGTCTCCAGAACTGGCTAGTTAGCTAGCTACATTGTCTGTCTCCAGAACTGGCTAGTTAGCTAGCTACATTGTCTGTCTCCAGAACTGGCTAGTTAGCTAGCTACATTGTCTGTCTCTAGAACTGGCTAGTTAGCTAGCTACATTGTCTGTCTCCAGAACTGGCAGTTAGCTCCTACCTATTGCCTCTCCCCCCCCCCCCCTAATAACCCCCCTTTTTGGGAGAAGATGAGGCGGATGGACCATGAAGCATTCCTTCCTATTGTTGGCCTCATTTTCTGTAGCATGGTAGAATTAGCGAGGTAGCTAGCTAACTAGTCAGTCTTGTCACAGCGTAGGACAGAACAGTGGTATCACCAGATGAGGGACAACTTTGTTCACCTCATTTTCTGTGTTTCTAGACAGCATGGTGGAATTAGCCAGCTAAGCTAGCTAAGTAGCAGCCGTCCGACCAGCAGACTGGTGGCCAACGGCAGCGCTGTAAAGATAAACTGAGGGCGTATAAATCTTTGGATGTCTATAGTTAACTATCCTTCAGTAAAGTCAGTCAAAAAGAGAGTCGGACAATATCAGAGAAGAGTTTCAGAGATGGAGAGAAAGGGTTGCTAATAGTTTAGCATTTTGCTAACAGCAGCCATCCATAAAATAACATTGGAAGTGACGTAACTTATGTACAGAAGTTATTTGACAAAAACTACTTAGTTTTAGGAAAAGATCGCAGTTTGGGTTGATATAACACGAGAAGTGGAGCAACGAAAGTACGGAGGTTACGTGACAAATAATTAACGATGAATTGTGGCTTCATACGGGACATGAAGCGGTGACCGTCTATCCACCTTGACCTCCTCCCGACGTGGCGTTTGTGTTCATACTGATTGATTTTGTGCTGACCGTCACAAAAAGAAAAGTGAAATATGAGTCTATGGACACAAATCAATACATTAAATTTTGACACCATAACATGAATTGCCGTGTGACTGGACTGTTTTTATAGTGTCAGCGTCCCAAGCACAGTAAAATAAAATCCAAAAATAAAATACAGACACTTTCTGGCTTTAATATTTAATTACTATAAAAAGTGTCAAACAAGCAGGAGGCTGAGAGAACAGCGCAGAATCACATGACGTGAAAAGCATCACCCGCTCTTAAACAGTCGCTGAGTGATTCATCACCGCTGACAGGAGGTCGGAGGTCAAGTGCAGTAACGTACAGTGTCCTCACGGGCCTGCCGCGTAGATCAACACTCCATCAGTGCTCTCGTTGTGCTGAGCGGCAGCACTGCTCCGAGAACAATGGTGTGATTTTAACAGGCAGTGGGCTGTCCGTGAGGTGTGGGCTGAATGGCCTGTATTCACTGCAGCACCACACACACGGCGTGGGTGGACCAGCTGACCTCGAGGTCAGTTCACTGGAAGTGTAGACTGATCTCACAGCTGCTGAGTCCACAGCCACACATCACTGCTTCCCTGCTAACCAACACACACATCAACTTTGCTTTGGCGGAGGTTAGCCAACGAGCAGGTGACTGTTCCTTTACAGCATTGGTTGGAGCACTGGGTGCAAATACCGCCAACTGGTCAGCGACGCTCAGCATCAGAAACTGACACATGGAAGCTTTTATTCTGAAAAAAGTGCAGGAAAGTTGTTGTAGAACATGCAGTGACTTGCAGGGCTCCATGAATGAATATAGTACTGGGTTTTAAATTGTGGATTATGACTATTATTTACAAATTGCCACACACTTCTTGATCTGTTTCCCTCTAAAATAAATATAAACTACATTTATATACGGAAGTTAAGTGGTCATTATCAAAGGAAAACTCTACGTAGAAAGAAATGGATGGAAACAGCAGAAACGCTGCCAATGTGGACACCACATGCGTAAAATACGCAGCCGTTCGGCGAGGCAGCCGCGAGGCAGCCGCCACTGCTGACGTTCCCTGTGTAGACAAAGCATGAGCATCTCTAAATACCTGAGGTGAAGTCGCCAGTATCGCCGGACCCCGACAGCGTCACCGTGAAGTCAGAGCGCCTCTAAACGGCTGAGGTGAAGTCGCCAGTATCGCCGGGCCCCGACAGCGTCACCGTGAAGTTAGAGCCCTCTAAACACCTGAGGTGAAACAGCATGTTGAGACTCAGACGCTGATGCTCATCATGGCCCTGAAGGTATAAACTCATCACTCCATTCAAAATGTTAATAAACCCAAACTATGTGCTGCCAACAGGCCTGCAGTGAAACACAAACCACAGTATCAGCAGCCATCTCTCCCTGCAGGCGCCACTTCATATTAACAATTAAAAATACATAATAATAGTGATTAAAGAAACATGACTGGAGGCTGTTTCTCTGGCTGTAAAAATCCAAAATTTCTATACACAAAAGTGGTGCATGCAGTTTTTCTCCCGAGATGAGATACTGGATACTATAGACCCCTTTTCTCTTAATATACCAGATTTTTTGCACTATAAGGCGCACTTAAAATCACCCAACTGTATTAGTCAGACACCGATGATGAAGGATTTGATGGATTTGTGAACGAAGAACGAACTGAAAAGTGAGTGTATTGTTTTGTATTTCATGTGTTACAACTGAAAAATGTTGAGAGTTATTGAAGTTATTAAATGAACTGAAAAAAGTTTGACTTATCTGACCATTTGTTTCGCTTAATGCGCCTTATAGTGCGAAAAATACGGTACATAATTTAATCCTCCTATCAACATGTGAGTGGGCAAATATGCTACTTCATGTAAATGTACGTATATACTTATTACGTATATACAGATATTGTCCTGAAACCCTCACAAGTTCTGACTTTAGCATCAAAAACTGCAGCCCAACAGGTTCAGAGTTTCATATGATCCCAGTATCTTCACTAGCTTTAAACTCAGCTGCTACAACCTAAAATGTGCCAGTTGTGTTAATGTGTTAAAGAAATTAGTGGCGTTAAACCAACTTTGCGGTAACGTTGACGGACAGTTTCTAGTGACTCTCCCTGCCGCTCACACAGCAGCTGCTGATCGTGCTGCTGTAGGTTGTGGTTTTAGCGTCCTATAGGTGAATATTTCATGAGCCGTATAACAGTCTGACACAATGATGTAATCAGAGAGCTGAAGCTGCTTTGCGCTGAGTCGTGTTCTGGCCACAAGCTTTAAAATCCTGTCAAAACTCCCATTCGTCCTCGGAGAGACGCTCCTGCGGTAAGAGGGCGTGATGCACACAGCGAGTGCAGACAAAAGGCCGATTGTGAGGACAGCGTGATGAGGATCTGCTCTGCGGTTAACACAAACCTGTTTCCACTGACGATCACATGCAACGCAGCCATTAAATGCCACCATCTCATTTTGATCTACGAGGCTCATGCAAACATCCGAACGCGGTAACGACACGAGCAGCTCTGGTGAAGGCAAACACTCCTCATCACCGGACATCTTCAAAACCAAAAAGCTGGGAGTGAGGCGGACCGTGGACACATTTCACTAAGAGCTGAAAGTCAGTTATACTGTATGTAACGCCAGCGGCCAGCAGCAGAGCTACGCTTCCTCCATGCTGGACTGTAATCAAGTCCACTACCACAATGATTCGAGTAAAACGTCCTGGCTTGTGTTGAACAGTAGAAATAGAAATATTCATACTGTTATACCTGTTTACTTCTTTATTTATTTACTTAAACGTTTAGCCCAGCTGCTTCCCAGAGGAGCAGAAAGTGAGCGATGGACATAAATGGAAGCTAGAAAAATCAAGATCATAGATTCTGAGATCAATCTGAACCTTTTTCATGTCAAGGATCCAAAATAGAGTCCAGTAGAGTAGTAGTAGTAGTAGGCTCTGCTAGCTACCGGCTCTGCTAGCTACCGGCTCTGCTAGCTACCGGCTCTGCTAGCTACCGGCTCTGCTAGCTACCGGCTCTGCTAGCTACCGGCTCTGCTAGCTACCGGCTCTGCTAGCTACCAGCTCTGCTAGCTACCAGCTCTGCTAGCTACCGGCTCTGCTAGCTACTGGCCGATAGCCGGTTGTTTGTGAACAGAGATGTTAATCCAGGCTGACAGCAGACAGCCCATGGGGGGATTAGAGGATAATAATAGTGATCAATTACAGCCAATAGATCATTACTCCAGCCTCATCCAGCTAGCAGGAAGCTGGTAGAAGCAGATATGTGATATGAGCTGCAGGGCGGAGCAGTCTGAGGGTCTGGTGATCAATATGGAGGAAAACAACTCTGGATTCAGCTGGTAGTGAGTTTTACTACTTTTAGGACGTCAGGATTTAAATGAGGATATTTCAGTGTTCCTACTAGGAAGTTGTATTATATCCTCTGATTTTCAGATGTTTCTTTATACATCCATGGATACAGACTCACTGGCAGTCCAAAATGGCGGCAGGACTACTGCAGCGCCATCTTGCGGTTGTTGTTGTCAGAAAAACACCAGAGTTTTCCCTCTTTGCTTCTAAACACTTTGCTACCGGGTGGGCCAGCTAGCTAATTATTGTCTCGTTTGTGGTCTGATAAACAGTAAATTCATCAGTTTCAGTGGTAGCAAATAAGCTACTACTTCACCAGACACTAAAACAGGAAAAGCTAACTTTTTTTAACCAATGAAATGACACATAGAGGGTACACTTCCTGTGACTGGACTTTGAGACCACCTCTTAAGGTACGTGTCTATAGGGATCGAAAAGACGGAGGCTGTGGACATGTAGCGGTTGTTCGGTCTGCACCAGAGTCTGGTGTTTTCACCGACCCAAACAAACTGCACCCAGGAGTCTCTCCAGGGTTCAGCCCAACCGGACTAAAAAAGCCAGGTGCGAACGCGTTAATGTCAATGGTTAGCCCGAAGTCGGAAAGTTCGTACGATATTGTTGATAATAGCGGTTAGCACTCAGTCAGAAGTATAACGCCAAAAGTCAGTACAGCTAATGTTAACTAATGTTAGCAGTTAGCCTGCAGTCTGAAACCAAAAGTCAGTACAATGTTTCTGATATGGTTGATTCAAATTTAAACAAACGTTAGCTAATGTTAGTGGTTAGCACTCAGTTGGAAGTGTAATACAAAAAGTCAGTACAATACTGCAAATATGTCCGAATCCAATTTATACAAACATTAGCTAACGTTAGCTTCCACGGCTGCTTGTTATTGTGACAGCGAGGATGACCCGCTACCCTGCTAGACTACCAGATGTCTTCCCTTCTAAATGTAATGTTACGTGGACCGGAATGAGCTTTCCTTGCCGTGGTTGCGTTACCAATTTAGAGTCGGAACAAAGTCTTGCATCACTTTTAACTTTTAAGGGATAGTTGCTGAATCTATCTAAATATTTCCTGAGTGAGTCCATCGCCCTATTGTTGATCAGTTCATTTTTAGCGATCTGTGCGGCGTGATAGCTCGCCACGATCGACGCGTCTTTGCGAGCTGTGTGAGCAGAACGCTTTTGTCCATCTGGCCTGGATCCATGATCTCCATTTTGCTTTCTGCCGCCTCGCTTGCATCTCTGTGATGATGTTGCTCAGAAACCCGTCTATGAGATCCAGAATCAGAACCGATAACATCTGAAACCTACCAGACAGGCAAACTCACAGCTGATCTGCCGGCTGCCTGACATGCAATCTGGCCCACACAAGCTCTTTTATTTTGAAAATCTTACGCTTTAATGAGGAGCTTAGTGTGCTCTGAGAGTGGCGTGAAGTTCAGAAGCAGCGCTGAGGCTTGATGCTGCAGCTGGAAGCCGGCGTCGTTAGAAACAGTTTTAGGGTCAGCGGCGGCTTCAGAGGGAATAGCAGAGACTTGTTGACGGCGTTCGGCGGCTCTGCTGCGACCCTGCAGGCCTCCTCGTTGGTATGCCGCTCTCATCTCCAACACTGCTGCTCCCTCCGTTCTCCTCTTATCTGTCCCTCTCTGACCTTCTCTTCTCCTCCCTTTCTTCCTCCTCTCCTCTCTGTGCAGCAGACATGGATGAATACAGATCAAGAAACCATGACTGCATTTGGCTTCGACTGATAACAGTTTTCCTTCAGCTGTGCCGAGCAGAGGGGGACAAAAGTGCATGTACTCCCCTCGTAATTAAATCCACTTTAAAGTTTAGGTTTCACTTTGTGAGACTTTTTTACTCTGTTTCACTGCAATAATTCACATTTATCAGACAGCTCCAGTTACAAAGACAATGAGCTAATAAAACATGATGCTTTAGTTAAAGCTAGCAGTAAACCTGCAACACACCTGTACTTGTGATCTGTTACGACGGCATTTTAGAGCCAATATAAGTAAAAAAAATAAATAAATAAATTACGAAGCCAAAAGAGGAAAACTCTTAAAGATTAAAGTTGTAAATTTACAAGAAAAAATCTGAAATTTTCAGAGATTAAAGTCATAAATTTAAGAGAAAAAGCTCAGATATTCTCTGAGATTAAAGTCGTCAATTTACCAGAAAAAAAACAAAAATATGGAAAAAAAAGAATATTCTGTGATTTTACTGAAGCCGTGAATTTATGAGAAAAACAAAATTTTCTCTGCGATGATAAAACCATAAATTAGGAAGAAAAAAATCTGAAGTTCTCTGAAATTACAGTCGCAAATTTACCTCTCGGAAATTTACCCCTTTAATCACAGAGAATATTTATACCAGAATTTCCCTCCGGCGATTAATAAAGGTTCATCTTATCTTATCTTATTCAAGGTTTTTTTTTCTTGGAACTTTGTGAGTTTATTTCTCAGAAATTTTTAACTTTAATGTCAGAAAATATTCAAGTTTACAGTTTACAGCATCAGCCGCTAACAACAGTTCCTTACATATTGTGCATCCCCAAAAATGTGTGCAGTAATAAGTATATAAATTAGTTTAAATATGTACACACTAATAATAGTCTAAATAATGTAATCTGCAGTCTGTTTCATACGGTTTCATCCCGACATAATCTTGTTGTTACTCGTGACAGTCCAGTAAACACCATGTTGGTCACATCCTGAACACACAGTAAGTGGACGGAGATCCTGAGCGGCGCTGTGGGAACGTTTACAGTCGAAGGAGGAGGAAGCAGCTGGACAGCGAGATGTGATGCAAGACGGAGGAAATCCAGGGAATTAGAGCGGATATGTGAAGGCTGAGAGCTCACAGCGCTGGAATAAAGAAAAGACAGAGAGAATAAAGAGTCTGCAGATGTCCGAGCCAACTGGGAGGACTCCTCCTCTCAAAGAAAGGAGTTCCCGACGGACAAGAAGAACAAATACTTCAAGTAGAAGCAACGGAGCACGTTTCAAGCAGGTTTTCATAGATTTTGTTGCACAAGTGAAAGTCACAATCATCAGTTTGAACCTCAGAGCTGTGAGCTGAGATAGAGACGTGAAGCATCAGTGGAAACCTTCTAAAGCATCTAACAGCTAATCCAGAGGTGTTTGTGCTGGCGGTTCTACCGAGAACAAGTCCACTTTATCTGTGTCCACTTGACCACTGCACTCTTTGTGTTTATTCACCATATTTAAAGGTGCTAAATTCGATAATCACATCATTCCTATTGCCTCCACACGGCTCTCAACATGGCGACAGCTGAGCCAGCGCTAACAGCGCTAACAGCGAGAACAGCGAGAACATTAACAGAACGGTGCCGACAGAAACCGGGTTTCAGTCTGAACACGAAAATACTTTTTATAAACACGAGCATTAAAGGTGCAGCTGTGCAGCATCCACCAGTTCACTCCCTCCTTCACTACTCCCTTTATAATACACACATCGGTTTACTCACTAGTACTACTACCACTACTAGTAGTAGTAGTGTTGACAGGAAATCTAGCAGTTTAAGTTATTTAGTTTTTGTGCCAGACATACCGCTACAACACACACACACACACACACACACACACACACACACACACACACACGCACACGCACACACACACACACACACACACAGTGTGATGAAAGACAGCAGGAACTATTAGAAACTCAAAGGGAGGACGGGGGGACAGTAATCATAGAGTCCACTTTGACTCTCAGCACCTCCACTCCCACTCCTGTTGAGTCCATCAACACACACACACACACACACACACACACACACACACACACACACACACAGACACACACACACATCACACAGACAGAGAACGATATCAGAGACTGAAGGAGACGAGTGAGCAGGAGGACAGGTAGGGGACACAGGTAGAGGACAGGGAGAGGACAGGTAGAGGACTGGTAAAGGACAGGTAGAGGACAGGTAAAGGACAGGTAGAAGACAGTAGAGGACAGGTAGAGGACAAGTAAAGGACAGGTAGGGGATAGGTAAAGGACAAGTAAAGGACAGGTAGAGGACAGGTAGAGGAGACAGGGAGAAGACAGTAGAGGACAGGTAGAGGACAAGTAAAGGACAGGTAGGGGATAGGTAAAGGACAAGTAAAGGACAGGTAGAGGACAGGTAGAGGACAAGTAAAGGACAGGTAGAGGACAGGTAGAGGAGACAGGTAGAAGACAGGTAGAGGACAAGTAAAGGACAGGTAGGGGACAGGTAAAGGACAAGTAAAGGACATGCAGAGGACAGGTACAGGATAAGTAAAAGACAGGTAGAGGACAAGTAAAGGACAGGTAGAGGACAAGCAATTCTGATTTCCACCGAGCAGCTTTCTGTCTGCACCAAACTACATAGTAAAAACAGTAGATTTAAGAGACAACACCCCTGATAACTAGCTGTATGCTCACTATCAGAGGCGATTAAACACAGGAATTCAATGCCTCAAGATACTGAAGCTTTGAATTAACACTAACGATTTAAAACACACGTCTTAACGTTTAAAGTCTTCATACGAGCTGATCAGCGTAGATTAAAACCTGGATGAATAAATCTGGTCTGATCGGATCCAGTCGGCAGAATCGCGTCAGTTTGACTCTGAAATGTTCACATTGAGTCTTGTGCAGAGTTGCAGAGCATCTGCAGATGTTTACATCTCAGGAAACTGATATCCACGCTATCTAAACTCTGCCGTCAGCGTGTTAACTGTGTGATGGTGACAAGATGGAGGATCATCCATCAGCAGTCTGCTCTCATCAGGCTTCTTCTCCCGTTTCTCAGGCCTATTAACCCCGTCTGCTCCTCTCATCTGTCTGCTCTTCCTCAGCGGACGTTCACCTGTCTGTCTGGCTGTCTGTCTCACTTCCTGTCTCTTTAACCACGACTCACGTTACCTCGTGGCTCATCCGCTGAGCTGAGATTTACATAACCAGAGGCCTTATGACAGCTATATTTTCAAGCATTTTAAACTGCTGCACATCATTTTGGTTTCTGAGATTTCTGCCTCCAACGCATTCTCTACAGTGGAGGTGTATGGGGTCACAGTTTTATTTTTGTTATTGCTAATGAAAGTTAATACAAAAGACAGATTCCACCTTGAATATTCCCAGAATGTTGGTACAATACAGTTAATATGAAAGGCTTGTGTTTCCACTACAGGGACCAGGGTCTAAATTAAGTTCTGGGGCCATTTTACGGGGCCATTATACCCCCCAAACAGGCGGCATGGCGGTTTTGTGAATGAGAGAAAGTTTATTTTCTGATTGGTTCGTGGCCGTTACATTCTGAAGTACAAATAAATAACCAACATCCTGTGAATGTTTGGTGGAAAGCGTTTTCAAGTGCCTATTTTTCAGCGTGCAACGGAGGCACAACAAGATGAAAAACAGTTCAACCACGTCATGTGACAAGGAACAACCAATCACAGCCCACAGATATTTTTTCTTTCTTTCGTAAAAGTCAGTCTACAGTAAATATATGATGGAGAAATGCATCATTTTACCGCAGGGCTGCCAGAGATTTACATCTGTCCCACAGACTAGTTTACTGGCTTCAGCCTGTCAAAAACCAAGATGGGGACGACCAAAAACCAAGATGGGGACGACCAAAAACCAAGATGGAGACGACCAAAAACCAAGATGGGGACGACCAAAAACCAAGATGGGGACGACCAAAAACCAAGATGGGGACGACCAAAAACCAAGATGGAGACGACCAAAAACCAAGATGGGGACAACCAAAAACCAAGATGGAGACGACCAAAAACCAAGATAACCAAAAACCAAGATGGAGACGACCAAAAACCAAGATGGGGACGACCAAAAACCAAGATGGAGACGACCAAAAACCAAGATGGGGACAACCAAAAACCAAGATGGAGACGACCAAAAACCAAGATGGAGACGACCAAAAACCAAGATGGAACCAAAAACCAAGATGGAGACGACCAAAAACCAAGATGGGGACGACCAAAAACCAAGATAACCAAAAAAACCAAGATGGAGACGACCAAAAACCAAGATGGGGACGACCAAAAACCAAGATAACCAAAAACCAAGATGGAGACGACCAAAAACCAAGATAACCAAAAACCAAGATGGAGACGACCAAAAACCAAGATGGGGACGACCAAAAACCAAGATAACCAAAAACCAAGATGGAGACGACCAAAAACCAAGATGGGGACGACCAAAAACCAAGATAACCAAAAACCAAGATGGAGACGACCAAAAACCAAGAAAACCAAAAACCAAGATGGAGACGACCAAAAACCAAGATAACCAAAAACCAAGATGGAGACGACCAAAAACCAAGATGGAGACGCCCAAAAACCAAGATGGAAACGACCAAAAACCAAGATGGAGACGACCAAAAACCAAGATGGGGATGGCCAAAAACCAAGATAACCAAAAACAAAGATGGAGACGACCAAGAACCAAGATAACCAAAAACCAAGATGGCAACAGCCAAAACCTGAGATTGAGACAACCAAGCACCTTGGATAAAAGGATGAAAGTGTCATGGCCGACGTTTTTAGGCCCCTGTGGGTTTCCACAAGGTTTTCAGTTGGTCCACTAATTGCAGCACTTTCATTTGTTATTGAACTGAACTGCTTTAAACTCCGGTGTGGCGTTAAGTGGAAGTGTGTAGTTAAAGGGTTAAAACCGACAGTGTTCGTCAAGCAGCTGTTTGTGAAGCTGGAGGTGTGCGATGTCTCTGGGTTTAGTCCCGGAGCTCCTTACCGACGGATGTTTGTGTTGGAATGTGGGCAGAGCGAGGATTAGCGAGGTAATCCCTGACCAGGACAACGCTAATCCTCGGCCTCATCCCTCACACCTCTGGACACTGAGCTATTCAGGTGCTGTACAGGATCCACATGTGCTTCTCACTGAGAGGTAGATTCACCAGACAGAAGCTGCTGTATCGTACTTTATAAACATAAAATAAAAATAAAGCTAGTCCACAGATGTCAGTGAGCCTGTATTTAGCTCTGTTTGCTGCTCAACACTGTCAGTTAGGAAACACGAAATTCTGCCAAATATTATAAACTTGTTATTTCATTTATTTTAGCTCACTCACATTACCTCATTTTAACATATTGGTGACAACAGTGTCTTGAGGTTTGTTTCTTCTAGACATTTCAGTAGAAAACTGAATCTGAAAATTCAGCCAGTCAGTCCTCCACTGAAGCATATCAACAATATGAGATGGAAGGTTATGAATGTGGTGACAACCAAAAACTAGATGGCTACAACCACAAACCGAGACGAGGACAACCAAAAACCAAGACGGCGAAGACCAAAAACCAAGACGGCGAAGACCAAAAACCAAGACGGCGAAGACCAAAAACCAAGACGGCGACAGCCAAACTCAAAGCTTAGAAACAACAGTCCTGAAAAACCACTGGGTGACGTCGTGACCACGTCCACTTCTGATATACAATCACATTTTACTGCAGTCGGGAGCAGCTGGTGAGTCAAGTGAGGAACTAGTGGTAAATCGTAATCCGGTCCGCCAGCCCAACTTTACAAATAAGCCTAATTCATTTTATCTGGACACGTGGTTGTGCCTTATCACTTGTTTAACGTACGAAGTGTCTGTGTCTAAACAAGGCAGCAGAGACTGGTTGTCCTGCTGGGACCTGTAGTTGGACTCAGTCCAGGTGTGACTCTGCTCTGCCACACAGTGCCTGGAGTTCGGCGAGGGCTCGGTGACCGGGGACATGTGCGAGGACCTGTGTGTGCTCGGCCTGGTCGAGTACAAGCGCTGCCTCTACTACGAGAACGGGAAGAAGGTGATCGAGGCGCGCTGGAGAGGAAACCCCGTCATCCTCAAGTCCAAACTGGAAAATTTCTCCTCGTATGAGCCACTGGGAATACTGGACTATCAGGTGATGTCATTTCTTATGGATCCAGGGAGGCTCAGCTCAGATCCCGAGTACTCTGAAAACCATTCACAGTAATTCTCTCCGACAGGACACAGCAGAGGAGCTCTCTCCGCTGGACGTGGTTTTCTACGCCACTCTGGAAGTAAGTCAGATCAGTGCTAATAAAGTTACACATTCTCAATCCCACCTCATCAATCATGCCACCGCTTGGTCAGTGTCCCTCAGCATCCGGGTACACCGCTAGCGATACTTTTGGATGGACCAGGGACGGCTTGTCTATATACGCTTCTTACATGCACAGTGTCCTTTCAAAATAAACTCCCATTTTCACAGGAAGTTAGGTTTAGGCAACATAACCACTTAATCAGGGTTAGGAAACGGTTGAGGCTGACATTAATTTCATTAACGACTAACATGACTGTCAATATTCGTGACTCACACGACTCACGTGACTCACAGGACTGATGATACTAACGACTCACGTGACTGACAGGACTGATGATACTAACGACTCACGTGACTGACAGGACTGATGATACTAACGACTCACGTGACTGACAGGACTGATGATACTAACGACTCACGTGACTAGAGACTCACAGGACTGATGATACTAAACTAACGACTCACAGTGACTGATGATACTAACGACTCACGTGACTGACAGGACTGATGATACTAACGACTCACGTGACTGAGACCAGGACTGATGATACTAACGACTCACGTGACTAGAGACTCACAGGACTGATGATACTAACAACTCACGTGACTAGAGACTCACAGGACTGATGATACTAACGACTCACGTGACTGACAGGACTGATGATACTAACGACTCACGTGACTAGAGACTCACAGGACTGATGATACTAACGACTCACGTGACTAGAGACTCACAGGACTGATGATACTAACGACTCACGTGACTAGAGACTCACAGGACTGATGATACTAACAACTCACGTGACTAGAGACTCACAGGGCTGATGATACTAAGGACTCACGTGACTAGAGACTCACAGGACTGATGATACTAACAACTCACGTGACTAGAGACTCACAGGACTGATGATACTAACGACACGTGACTAGAGACTCACAGGACTGATGATACTAACAACTCACGTGACTAGAGACTCACAGGACTGATGATACTAACGACTCACGTGACTAGAGACTCACAGGACTGATGATACTAACAACTCACGTGACTAGAGACTCACAGGACTGATGATACTAACAACTCACGTGACTAGAGACTCACAGGACTGATGATACTAACGACTCACGTGACTAGAGACTCACAGGACTGATGATACTAACGACTCACGTGACTAGAAACTCACAGGACTGATGATACTAACGACTCACGTGACTAGAGACTCACAGGACTGATGATACTAACGACTCACGTGACTAGAGACTCACAGGACTGATGATACTAACGACTCACGTGACTAGAGACTCACAGGACTGATGATACTAACAGCTCATGTAACTGACAATGCCAAGGAGTCAAATAACGCCACATGTAGGTTTACACTGGAGTTAGCTGAAAGCCCAGGTCGTCACATACTGGTGCTAAAGGGCGCCTCACCACATCCGCCACAGCCGGGAAGCTGAACGTCGACACAGAAAAATCACAACTTCTCTTTTCGTCTGATCTCAGGTGCGAAACTCTCTGGGGCTGGCTGAGGAGGACGAGGACGAAGGAGGAGGAGGAGGAGGAGGAGGAGGAGGAGGTAGTAACAGCTCTCTGGCCAGGCTCTGGGGGAAGAAGCTGAAAAACAGAGATAAGAGTTACTCCAGAGCAGAGCTGGCCTCGCTCTGGTCTCTGCTGCAGCAGGAGGAGTACACCTTTCTCAGGTAGAACCACCAGAGTCACATTTCTACCATAAAAACCCACAGTGGAGATTAAATATTGGCTCGACAGTAGAAATACAATGGATGGATGCATCAAAAATCCAGCTTCAGTTTGAAGTCAAACGGCTTTAAATAGAAGAAACTGAATATTGGGGCTGTTGATCGATTTAAATAGTTAATCACACATTTTTTATCTGTTCCAACTGAACCTTAAAGGGAGATCAGTCCAGTATTTCCTCTTATCAACATGGGAGTGGATTAATATGCTGCTTTATGTAAATGCATGTATAAATCAATTAGCAACACAAAACAATGATTAATAGCTGAAACATACTGTTTTCACTAAAAACCAAAGACTCAGAGCCTTAAAACCACCAACCACGTCTGCCACCTTCGAACAAAACAAAGCATGTTGAAGTCGTACCGGATCAGCTCATGTCGTCCTTGGAAACGGCGAGCAGAGCCGGAGGACGGACAGAGGACGTCAGCTTGCCGTGAAGTGATATCAGCTCATGCACTGACCTACAGCTGACACAGATTGATCTGAATCACATTCAAGGAATCTGTCTTGGTGTTTTGGTGCATGACAATAAAAATAAACAGAACAAGAGTCCTGCAAAACAATCGCAAATATAAAACAGACATTTAGAGTAAAACGTCAAATAAAAAGAGTTTATTCATTCACGCTGCTCCTTCGTCTCCAGAGTCCTGCAGGACCTCAGCACCCACGTGGCCAAGGTGTTGGGCTCCTGTGGTCATTTCTACGCCGTGGAGTACCTCTCTGCCGGCCACGCCTGGGACCAGAACATCTTCTCCCTGGAGGAGGTGGCTGTCTCCGGGATGCAGGGTCAGGACCAGGCCGGAGCCAGGACCGGGACCGGGACCGGGACCGGAGCCCGAGGGAGGTGGACAGCCAGGGAGATGGTGCATCGCATCGCGCTGAGCTTCCTGGACATGGTGTGGCACTTTGACAACGACTTCACCCACAAACTGCACCTGTGTGACATCAAACCAGAGAACTTTGCCATCAGGAAGGACCTGACGGTGAGTTTTCACCTATACCTACATCTATCTATATATCTATCTATATATCTATATATCTGTCTATATATCTATCTATATATCTATATATCTGTCTATATATCTATATATCTATCTATATATCTGTCTATATATCTATATATCTAATATCTGTCTATATATCTTGTCTATATATCTGTATATCTATATATCTGTCTATATATCTATATATCTGTCTATATATCTGTCTATATATCTATATATCTATCTATATATCTATATATATAATCTATATATCTGTTATATATCTATCTATCTACCTATATATCTATCTATAATCGGCTGTCACACCCTGCAGGGTATCTATGAATCGTAATATCCATAGATCAGGATCTAACGTTAATTATATGTCAGACTATCCTCTATCTTTAATGTGATGTTCAGACAGATCTATCAATATATCCAGGTATCAGACTACTACTACTATCTATCTACTACTACTACTACTATAAGGCTGACATCCTGGTCTCATCTGAAACTAAGAAGGAACCTGATGAGACTCCATCAGTGAACCTCAAACCAGGTCAGACTACTACTACTACTACTACTACTACTACTACTACTACTACTACTACTACATCCTGGTCTCATCTGAAACTAGAGAACCTGATGGATCCATCAGTACCAACCAGGTCAGACTACTACTACTACTACTACTACTACTACTACTACTACTACTACATCCTGGTCTCATCTGAAACTAGAGAACCTGATGGATCCATCAGTACCAACCAGGTCAGACTACTACTACTACTACTACTACTACTACTACTACTACTACTACTACATCCTGGTCTCATCTGAAAGTAGAGAACCTGATGGATCCATCAGTACCAACCAGGTCAGACTACTACTACTACTACTACTACTACTAGTACAGGTCAGACTAGCTGGTAGTGAAGGAGGTTAAATGAGGCTCCAGACTTGACCTCTGACCTCCAGATGTGTGGATGTAAATGGGTTCTCTGGGTCTCCACCAGTCTCCCCTTTGCAGACATGCCCACTTTCTGATAGTCCCAGTCAGTCTGGATCAAGGTTCTGATTGGAGCAGATTTTTGATGCTAAAGTCAGAACCTGGGAAGGTTTCTTTTCTCTCAGCTCATTGGTTCCTCCTAAAGACGTAAATCTTTAAAAACACACATATAGCTTCATGTTTTGTCAAACAGACAGGAGGAAATAGAACATTTGTTTGGGACTATTTCCAGTGGCGGATGAATTTGTTGCTCTACTGAGAAATAGAAAAGTCATTAAAATCAAATGTTTTGTCTATAAAACTTGAGAGAAACATGGAAGCTGCCTCAGATAAAGCTCTTGTCGTTTTCATGGTGAATGCTATGGCCGCTCTTGTTTTATACCTTTTCCAGTGTTCAACCGTGTGACGTTAAATCTGTTCCAGGACAGACGAATCCTGCTCCTCCCATGAGACGGTAACTGGACGTTTGTCTGGAGCTCAAACTGCTCGTTTTCCTGTAACCGTGCGCCTGAAGGGAGAAAGATAAAGTGGTGATTGTTGGCCGAAGCCCAGCACAGACCTGACGCGGCGCTGAATTAATGACTGTCTGCTGCGTGAACCATAAAACCACCTGATAACGCTGAGAAAACAGCTGCTGACAGTAGTTTTATTCTGTCAGACGCTGCTGCTGACTCGTTTACACTCGGAGGGAAGAACATCCGCTTTTCTTCACCAGGCTCTTTATTTGTGAGCAACCTTCAACATGTAGTCTTAATATTACAGATGAGCATTAAACGATGGATATATCAGTTTGAGGAGTCTGTGGTTAACAGTGACTCTGAGATGACGATGTTCGGCAACATGCAGACAAAACATCGACCTTCTATTTGAAAAACATCTCACGTAATCCTCCGTCCATCTGCATCCTCTAATAGCTTTTTCCTTTTTAAAACCATCCCTTTCATGCCTTTTCTCCCAGCTCCCTGCTCTGCTTTGATTCTGCTTATGTTCATTACATCCTCAGAAAGCATGAAGGCCATTCATGCTGGCTCGTTGCTTTCCATTGAGAGTCCCTCTGCTCTGCCAACGGGTCGCAGTCTCTCTGGAAACCGGAGGCTCCGTTTACGGCGCACGGACCCGTGGAAAACAAAATGTCCTGTGCAGCGTTGCCAGCTCTTCTCTGATGAAATCACTCACTCCAAAACAGGAAGCCTGCCTAAATTACGCCAAAACGTCTCATTCAGCCACCTCAAACCATGTGGAGCAATGTGTCTAAAAGACCCGTTTGGGGTGAAGCCAGCTCTGAGAAGCATGGCGGAGGCAGCGTGGTGCTTTGGGCTGCTTCTCTTTAGCTGAACCTAGACGGGATAACGACGAGCTCCGAAGGTCCAGATATCTTGGCTCCAAACCTGCTGGCCTCTGTCACAAACAATTTCACATTCCAACGTGACAATGAGCTGAAGCACGTATCCCAGTGGGAAAAGGCCCGGTCCAAACAATGGGAGTGGGATAAAAACACTAACCCGTAAATCACCAAGACGTAAAAGTCACGTATCCGTTCCACTGTAACGCCAGCGCCCAGCAGCAGAGCTACGCAGCCTCCATTCTGGACTGTATTCAAGCTGACTACCAGACGCCAGTAAAACATCCGCCTACAAAAGTAAAACTACATCATTCCTACTCTATAGTCACATTTAATGTCTGTACTGAAATATCCTGTGTTGAACAGTAAAAATATTATAAATACTCATACTATTACAACTATTAACTTTTCTCCCAGAGGAGCATGAAGTGAGCGATCTCGGTTTTTGGCCAACGCCATTTTGGTTTTGAAGACAGCAATATCCATACTTGCCAACCCTTCTGGTTTCCTCCTGGGGTCAAAATGATCCAGATTTTTGTGATTAAAGTAAATTAAAAAACACATTTTCTATCTGTACAAAATGAACCTTAAAGGGAGACTAGTCCAGTATTTAATCCTCTTAACATATTACTGGACTAATATGCTGCTTCATATAAATGTATGTATATATTTATTATTGTAAATCAATAACAACACTAATCAATACCAGATATTGTCCAGAAACCCTCCCAGGTTCTGACTTTAGCATCAACAATCTGCTCCAATCAGAACATGGCAAACTGCAGCCCAACAGACAACAACAGCTGTCAGTGTGTCAGAGTGCTGACTTGACTAGGACTTGATCCAGACTGACTGGGACTATCAGAAAGTGGGCATGTCTGTAAAGGGGGGACTGGTGGGGACCCATGAAAACACAAATAGATCAAGTAGTAGTTTCTTTCCACTAGTCTGACACAAGACAAGAATCTTTGTTCAATCTCCAAAACCAATAAAACCCCAAAGTGTCCTGACTTCTCGGTCAAAAAGTGCCAAATGTGAAGCAGGATGAACCTGAACCCAGCCGTGTCTCTCGTGTCCTGCAGGTGGTGGCGATCGACGTGGACATGGCGTTCTTTGAGCCCAAGATGAGGGACATCCTGGACCAGAACTGCAGCAGCGACGACGACTGTAACTTCTTCGACTGCTCGTCCAGGTGTAACCTGAACAAACGCAGGTGCAGCGCCCGCCGGCGGAACAGCAACCTGCAGGTGAGACGGAGATCAGGACCATCAGAGGTACAGCAATAACAACGCTAACTCATTTTAACGCCCATGAATGCCCCTAAAAATATGTACCAAAGCCACTGACCCTCCAGAGGCTGGAGCGGCTCAGTTCTAAAGCTAGAGTGAAGATACTGGTCCAAAACTAGAGACCTGAAGGATCCATCAGGACCAGCCAGGTCAGACTACTACTACTACTACTACTACTACATCCTGGTCTCATCTGAAACTAGAGAACCTGATGGATCCATCAGTACCAACCAGGTCAGACTACTACTACTACTACTACTACTACTACTACATCCTGGTCTCATCTGAAACTAGAGAACCTGATGGATCCATCAGTACCAACCAGGTCAGACTAGCTGGTACTGAAGGAGGTTAAAGCATAAACGCTAAATTTTGGCGAGGAAAAACTGTCTTGTCCATTTTCAGGTTCATTGACCTCCGACCTCCAGAAATTTGAACGTCTGAGGGATTTTGTCCCAAAAATTGTTCGCAACATGTCTGAAAACTACTACTGAAAACTAGCCGGTAGTGACGGAGGTTTTGAAGGAGGATTTTTGTAAAATATCTGTCATTGTTTTGTTTTGTTCATTGATTTATAATAATAAATATATACATCCATTTACAGAAAGCAGCATATTAGTCCACTAAGATGATGATCAGAGGATTAAATACTGGACTGATCTCCTTTAAGGATCGTTTAGAGCTGATAAAATATGTGTGATTAATTAACGATTAACTGTTTTAAGGGACTGACAGCTCTAGTTTCAGAATACGTCACGATGGAAAAATAAATAAATAAAGACATTATTTAGGTTTTCTTCTGCAATTACATCACAAAGACAAAAAAATCAAAACTTATAGTTAAGTTATATTATATTATATTATAATGTATTTCAGTCAAAGCTTATATAAGAAATAACATGAACGCTGCCCTCAGAACACAGTTCATCTTTTCTTTTTATTCATTTATTTTATTTCTGTCAATAATATTTTGGGGCTAAAGAAATTATTGAATAAATAATTTTATTATTTAGATCTTTATGGTGAAAGATTAAATCGACAGAAAATATGTTATACATTTTTTAAAAATATTTTTGTTTTTAGGATGTTTCAGATGTTTTTTATTAAAATAAAGGAATTGTAATTCAGCGTAAGTTGATTTATTAAAAACGTACAAAATCAACTTTTACTTTAATTGGTCAGTTTTAATAATAAATGTTTCGTTTAAATGATGTAAACTAGGAAGAAAAGTGTCTTTGAGAATTTAAAGTGACAAACTGATTTTCTAAAAATAAAAGTCTGAGACTGAAAAACACAAGAAAACAAAAGCTGAAAAATTCAGACTTTTCTGAATTTATTTTTCTTCACTTTTCTTTGTTTTCAGGAGTTTCAGACTTTATGATCTAAACTGAAGTTAATGTTAATGTCTTATTATCAGTCTTCTTTATTGTTATCTAAAAATGAGTAAAACCTGTTTTAGGAAGTAATTCAGTATGTTTAGACTATTTTGGTGCTAAACAAATTAATGAATAAATAATTCAGTATTGCCTCAACATAATTTAATTTAATATTTTTTATTAAGATCTCTATGTTGAGAGATTAAATTGACAGAAAATATAATACAGAGTTTTTTAAAATAAATAGTTTTGTTTGTTTATATGATTTTAGAGGAGATGTGTTTAGGAAGGTGAATCAAAATTCAGCAGATGTTATTTAATTAAAAAAAGGAATTATAATTTCAGTTTAATTTGTTTATTCAAATTGATTCAAACTTGCAAAATCAACTTTTATGTTAATTAATCGGTTTTAATAATAAAGGTTTAGTTTAAATGATATAAATTAAAATGACACAAAGTGATTACCTAAAAACAGAAAACAAAATCTGTAAAATTCAGATTTTACTGAATTAATTTTTTCATTTTAATTCTTTTATCTTTGCTAATTGTCACCACAGCTGCTCGAGTGTCGGTGACCCGTGAAGGAAACGTTAGTCCGCGCCGTCTCGCCGCCGTACGTCCGGCTGATAAATTACAGGCTGCCCGTTTCTGAAGAATTCTGGGTAATCCGTCTGTCACACCATCTAATAACATGTGCAGCAAAGCGACGCGTGGAATGATAATTATTGATCTAACTGCTGACAGGAGGCTCTAACCGGTCCTGTTTTTAAATCTGCCATCAAGAGATATTTTACTAGAAATCTGCTTTAATTCATTTTGATTTATTTTAACCAGAGACTTTACTGTTTTATTTTATTATCTACTCTGTATATTTCAATAGGTATATACTTTATGTATTTGTACTTCTGAACCGTCCATAGATAGAGAAAGATAACTCCTATTTTCTTCTCCAAAAATCTGTAAAAATGTCAGTTTTATTGCTTTGATTCGTATATTTTGAAAGAAGCTCTAGAAATAAGACAGTTTATGTTATTATTAATTTCACTTCACCATCTTCATCACTGATCAATAAAATCTTGTGGAAATAGTCACTGAAAAGCACAAATAATTTGTTTAAAGTATAAAATCCTCATTTTAATAATGAAAAATACTTTTTGAATCAATGTGAATAATCATCATTAATCAGGCTCATTTAACACATTTTATGTCACAAATATTGATCATTTCAATTTCAGCTCAAATGAATTAACTCTTAGCTTTCTACATAACATTTTAATTCTTCAAATTTAAAAGAAAAAGTTAAACAAATTGTCGGCAGCAATTTTATTCGAGTCCTCAGGAGGTAAAGTGGGAATTTAACTTTTGCATTATTTTATTTTCTTATGTACTCGGCCGCCACTAATAAAACTTCTTTTAATTATTTAAATATAAAAAAACAATCTATAATCTGGAAAGAAAAGTAAAATTTGGCTGTTTGCTTCATCACAAATTATATATTTTTCCACTGCAAAGACAAAGTGAAACTGTCGATAGCTGCTCCGTAAATAAAGTTACCAACATTTTAATATAATTAGTTTTGTTTATATACATATACAACTATTTTCACACTTTTGCTGCTTTGCTTTTCAATTTCAGATCTAACTGATTTTAGAATCACAACGTAGTATTGACGATTATTATTATTAGTAGTAGCACTCGTAGTATTACTAATAATAATAATCATCCCTAACAAAATGATATTTTACTTTTATACATTTATTACAAGTTTCTTTTAATTAAGCAGGAGTGTTAGTATCAGTTAAATTATTATCAAAATTGTACTGAAATTTAATTTTATTGTATATTAACTGACTACATTTTAATAATTTTAAGATATATAATAACTCATTAAATTGTAAAATAATTACGGATATTGCAACTCTCAAATTATTCTTAATGATTACTGATATCATCGATATTATTAATAATAGTATTAACACTAAACTTTGTGACTACTGATGTAATGTATTAGCATATTGCTAAATTATGGCATTTTACAGAGAATCTATAAATATATATTACATAAAATCTAAATAATAATAATAATAATAATAATAATAATAATAATAATAATAAGCTACAGTTGGCCTCCACTTCATCGGCCCGTCAGATTCGGAGGAAACGTCCGGGACACAAAAGCCAAGCTGGACATCACCGCCGCCGTCACCATGACGACGTCTGGACGGACTCTCATCACCCTGCCGACTCCGGTATCACATGACACGTGATACGAGATACCTGCATTCATCAGAGGAGAATATGTGTGAATATGAGACGGAGGGAAATGTTTTTCTACGGCGATGACTGGATGTGATGCGCAAACACAGAAACGTCTGACGTTCGTACAGACGGGATCCGCTCGTCATGAAAAACAAGAAATTAAACCGAGAAAAGAGATAAAACTGAGAAACATCAGGAGAAAATAATGTGAATGGGGAAAACAAAAGGAGAGGAAAGTGGAAAAAGAGAAACGATGAAAGGAAAATCAACAGGAGTTAAAATAGTCAAAGCAAAACTGACGACAGCAACAAAAAAAAGAGAAAAGAAGATGAAAAGAACAAATTGAAAACAGGAAAACAACCAAAGATGAAACCTGAGGAGGAACTACAAATTAATGAAACTATGACGAAGTAAAAGAAAGAAAACAATCAAAGCAGCAAAAGAGGAAACGATGGAGACAAAACACAAAGAAGACGATGGAAAAAAGGGAGGAAGTAAATAAAATGTGTTGTCGTGGGGTTATAATAGAAAATAGAAAACATTTAAAGCAAAGAGTCAAAGGTGAAGAGAAAACACAAAGAAGACGATGGAAACAAGTGGAAATACAGAACGAAAAGGAAAATTAAATTAAATAAAAACTAGGAAAGAGAAAAGAGGACAGAAAAATAAAGCAGAAAAGAGAAAGTAAAGATTAAAAATATAGACAGAAGAAATACAGGTGAAAAGGAAAGAAAAGCAAGAAGAGAGCAAAGACAGCAAACTAAAGATGAAGAGAACAAAAAGAAAGAAGTTCAAATCTCAATGACGAATGGAGGAAAAATGATGAGCAGAAAAGGGAAAAATGTGGAAATAAAGGAATGAAAGTGGGAAAAAGAAAAGAGGAGTAAAAGAGAAACCAGGAAGAGGATGAAGAGAACAGGAGTTACATCAATTCAAGAGAAAAAAATACAGGCGAAGATGAAACAAGGAACGATGAACAAAGGAAGAGAAGAGGAAAAAAGTGGAGAGCAGACATGGCGATGACACGCTGCTGTCCTATTGGTCCACCTGAGGCTCCACAGGTGTGTCCAGGTGACCCTCCACCTGTCAATCATCAGAGAAAGGAGGCGTTGTCTTCTCTCTGCGTGATGACTGATTGGTGATGAAAAGCGAGGCGTCGTCTGCATAATGACAGAGAAACAAAAAGCATGAAGGATCACTCCTCTTTTGTCTTCTCTCCCTCTTCACTTATTCTTTCCTGCCCTCTCTCTCTCTCTCTACATGTTTTCCTCTCGTCCTCTCTCCTTTCATTTCTATTATTTTCCTCTTTTCGTTTCAGTTTTTGTCCTGTCGTTTCTCATTTCTTCTCATCTATTAATTTCTCTCTCTTCTCTTCTCCTGACCTTTCCTTCTTCTCTCACATTCTCTCTCTCTTTATCCCTCCTTTCTTGTCTTCTCTCTCTCCACCTTTACAATCTTCTCCTCTCTTTATTTTTTTCTCTACCTCTTCCTTTCACTTTCATCTTTTTCTCTTAACTGTTCTCTCCTTCTCTCGTCTTCATAATCCTCTTCTATTATCTCCTCTTTTCCACTTTTCTCCTCTCCCATATCTTTCTTTTCTCATACTTCCCTGTCCTTTCTTTCCCTTCCCTTCATTTCCTTTACCTTTTTTCATTTCTTTCCATTTACTTTCTTCCCCTTCCCTTCCATTCATTCCTTTCCCTTCTTTGCTTTCCATTAACATTTCCTTTCTGTTCATTTCCTTTACTTCATTTCTTTCTTTTCTTTCCCTTTCCTTTCGCTTCCTTTACTTTCTTTCTTTCCTTCCTTTCCTTTCTTTCCCTCCGCTGGTCTTCGTCGCCTCATTTCATCTCTTATATGCATCTCTTATATGCTTCCTAACTTCCTGTCATCTTCTTCATCCTCTCATTTCTTCTTTTCTCTCTTTACTTCTTTGTGATTTTTACTTTTTCATTTCTGTTAATCTCTTCTCTCATCTACTGTCTCCTTTTATTGTTTCCTCTGCCCTTCCTCTCCTCTCTCTCTTATCCTCATCCCTCCTCTTCGGACTCCATACTTCTTTATTTCATCTACTTTCCTGTCCTGTCTCCCCTCTTCTTCTCTTCCTTTTTGACTCTTCTCTCCTCTCTTCTTCTTCCTCCCTTCAGGTGATCTGTGAGAAGATCTTCAGGCCGTGGTTTTCTCCCACGCTGCTCGGGGCCAAAGCAGGCCTCCCTCTGCAGGTAGGACTGCTTCTTTATTACCTTTATTGTCTTTACTTGGATATTTATATCTATGTTTAGTGTTTGTTGTTAGATATGATAATCACGCATGTGATTATCATAAAGTGATAAAACAAAACAGCGGTTTCCTGTTTGTCCTGTTACCGTGAAACATCCTCAGTTATGTTTAGGCAACAAAACCAATTCGTTTGGTTTAGGAAAAAAACATCACTGTTGGGTTTAAAAGAAGTCAGTAAGCTGAGTAAAATACGTACAGAAACTATATAATGTCAGTATGGAAAACATGTTAAGACCGTAACTCGTAACTCGGGACCCCTTTGAAAATGGACATGACAGTTTTTCCTCACCTAAATTTAGCCCAAGTTTGGTGCGTGATTTAACCTCCTTCATGACAAGATGAGTTGAGTATTGTCACTCTAGCTTTAAAACTGAGCTACAACCTAAAAACTGCAAGTTACATGAGTGGCCTTAAAACAAATCTGTGTTAATGTGTTATTATCACGTTAACTTCGACAGCCCTGATATATTTGCATGACTAACAACTTGCTGAATTACATCACATTGAGTTGTAACAGAAGTTGGACAGGTTCAACTTCTTTGCAGACGACACTACATTTTTTGTTTGTTTTTTTTTTTTGTGCAAGTTTGGAGCGTTATTGAACCTCCTTCATGACCAGCTAGTCTGGCATGGTTGGTACCGATGGATCCATCAGGTTTACTTGTTCCATATGATACCAGGTTCTTCAATCTAGCTTTAAAACTGAGAAAATAAATTAGGGGCACTAAAACAAATTTATTATGGTGTTAATTTTGACAGTCCTGATAAACTGTCTTTTCTGGACAGGTGGAGCTGCAGCGAGCGGTGCAGGAGTGTTCAGAAACAGACGGAGGTGTGGAAGAGAGAGAGGAGAATGGAGGTGGAGGAGGAGAGGGCAGGGATGTCCATCAGCGCCTCCTCAGCATCCTGACCCGCCTCCTCCAGGAGGGAGGGGCCTCAGGTGAGGGAGGCGGGGCTTGGGAGGAGAAAGGTCACATCCACACTGCACTGAACTTCTGAGGAGGTGAAGAGACGACTGTCAGGGGCCTCGGAGGGGCCCTACAGAGGGGGGAGCCTTGGTCCTCCTCCTCATACAGGAGGAACAGATCATTTCTTCTTCAACAGGTTGTGAGAAACCGAGGTCCATCCTGGAATCCAGTGGCTCTCTGGGGAAAACACAGATGTTCATTTACACGTTTGCTGACAGAAAAAAATCAATCCAGTGGCTCATTTTCATGTCCAGAGCCACAGTTTGAGCCACTAGGACGATGTTTCAATCAGATCGACAAGGGATCCGAATCCAGATGGACAGAGATCACAAATATGGACAATGTCAGGAATATTTCAGGATCTGGTCCAACATGAAGTATAAATTAACACACTTTTTAATGCTGCTAATTTTTGATCTGCAGCTTTTAAATTTTTTCATATAAACTTTTAAAACCTCTCGATTCCAGCGGTACCAACCAGGTCAGACTAGCTTGTCATGAAGGAGGCTAAGTAACGCCACAAACCTGGAGCAACTGTCATGTCCACTTTCAAAGGGGTCCGCTGACCTCTGACCTCCAGATGTGTGGATGTAAATGGGTTCTCTGGGTCCCCACCAGTCTCCCCTTTACAGACATGCCCACTTTCTGATAGTCCCAGTCAGTCTGGATCAAGTCCTAGTCAAGTCAGCACTCTGACACACTGCAGCTGTTGTTGCCTGTTGGGCTGCAGTTTGTCATGTTCTGATTGGAGCAGATTGTTGATGCTAAAGTCAGAACCTGGGAGGGTTTCTGGACAATATCTGGTATTGATTAGTGCTGTTATTGATTTACAACAAATACTTGCCAAAATATCCTTTTAAGGTATATTTTGAACAGATTAATCATGGTTAAATATTTAATTGATTGACAGCCCTAGTTTTTGTCCATGTTCTGGAGTTACAGTATGAACCCAAATGGAAAAAGATTGGATGGAATTTGTTGGACAAACAGTTTTAAAAATCAAAATGGTGGAATGAAACCAAACCAGACAACGAGAAGGAATCCTGGAAGAAAACTGTACACCTCCTAGTTTAGGAGCCAATTATCAATTCAACGTATCATACAGTGGTTTGTATGATACCTTACGATAAGTCATTTGTTATTTTTCATGCATTCACCTATGAAGGTCCAGCTCCTCGATCGATCAGTGCGCCTGATCATTTGATAGTTGAAAATGAGCTCAGTAAAATCCTGCTTTTACATGAGTGAGTAGTTCAATTGAATGTGGAAATTAGTGTTTGGTGGATTATTTCCCTGTTGGTCCAGAGCTAATTGACATGTTTGGAAAGCCTGTTTATTTACCTTCACAATGATGTCCAACTCACATAATCAGCTGTGCTGCTCATCCCACAAATACATGATCCTTATAAGCTGAACATCATTGTGAAGGTAAATAAATAGGCTTTCCAACCATGTAAAATACAATGACAGTTAGCATTGTCACAACACAGAAATAAGCCACCAAACACTAATTTACCAACTGTTTTCCTGAGTTTATAAGAGTAGAAGAGTCACAGTTTAATACCTTACATTTGACTGATTATGCTGATGCACTGACGTGCTTGGACTCCTGCCATCGTCAGTCCAGTTACTCTGTGAGGAATCTACAGTATGTGATCGCCGGTTTGTTCTTATTCTTACTGTAAAGGTCCTCATGTATAAACACTCGGCGCTCTCAGGTTGCAAACCTTCTCCAGCTGCTTCCCCAAAACTCAGCTGCTGCTAGTTTAGTTGTTTTTTTGATATGCTGCAAGTGACTGAGCAGCTTCCAACAAAACAAATCATTAGTGTGTCGACAAACTCTCTCCACTGTCCACTGACAGCTGGGTGTGGACGCCAGGAGCTGATTTACCACATTACATTACCAGGAATAAAGAAAAGGTTGTTTTTGTCTCATAAATGTGGGTCTGACTATCAGGAAAGCAGCTTAACTTTAAGAGGAGCAGCAGCGGTTTTCCTCCCACGGCAGCGACGTGCAGCGGCTGTATATCTCCTCCTCCAGACGTCGGCCTCCGGCCAGATCAAGTTTCAGTGTTTCTGCAGAAATGAAGAAGAAAACTGAGATGAAGCAGATGAAGAAGCAGCAGCAGCAGGAGACGGAGGGTAGACACAACATGTCAGAGACAACCTCCGTCCATCTGGACTGAGAATCCAAAATATAAACTGAAGCTTCAACCAAACAATGGCACATATGGATGAGAGAAATCTAATATCCACTCAGTTTAAAAAGCCTCTGTGGGCCTCTAAACACAGCGCCTCATCTGACGGATGTTCACAGGCATATATTTCTATTAAAAGGAAACCATCATGTTCAGTTGTTTTCATAGTTTTGTTGATTATTTCCATCAGTAATAACTCAGCTGTGATTATTAAGTGGGACGAGGTGTTGGTTCACTGAGGAATTTTTAGTTATGTCAAAGTTTCCGTGATAACAACACAAAATCATTTTAATGGCACTAATTTCTTTTTCTTCTTCTTTTACTACTACTACTACTACTACTACTACTACTACTACTACTGTCTTTAAACTAGAGAACCTGATGGATCCATGAGTCTCACCAGGTCTGACTACTACTACTACTACTACTACTACTACTACTACTACTACTACATCCTGGTCTCATCTGAGACTAGAGAACCTGATGGATCCATCAGTACCAACCAGGTCAGACTACTACTACTACTACTACTACTACTACTACTACTACTACTACATCCTGGTCTCATCTGAAACTAGAGAACCTGATGGATCCATCAGTACCAACCAGGTTAGACTACTACTACTACTACTACTACTACTACTACATCCTGGTCTCATCTGAAACTAGAGAACCTGATGGATCCATCAGTACCAACCAGGTCAGACTACTACTACTACTACTACTACTACTACTACTACTACTACATCCTGGTCTCATCTGAAACTAGAGAACCTGATGGATCCATCAGTACCAACCAGGTCAGACTACTACTACTACTACTACTACTACTACTACTACATACTGGTCTCATCTGAAACTAGAGAACCTGATGGATCCATCAGTACCAACCAGGTCAGACTACTACTACTACTACTACTACTACTACTACTACTACTACTACATCCTGGTCTCATCTGAAACTAGAGACCCTGATGGATCCATCAGTACCAACCAGGTCAGACTAGCTGGTTGTGACGGAGGTTAAATCAGGATAAATTCGGCCCCGTTTTGGCAACGAAACCAGTGAGACTGACGTGTTTAGATCATAAAGTCTGAATTTCCAGCTCCTGAAAACATTCACAAAGCAGAGTTAGACTCAGGATAAATCAGTGACCTGTTCGACAGGAGTTTACATCTCGACATGAGTCGTAACCTCCTGTAAAACACGACTACCGCGAGGTGCTGCTGCTGGAAATGAAACACGACGTAGCAGCTGCATGTAAAATCAGGACAATTCAGTTTTTCATTTCACAGAAAATCCAATCTAATCAGTTTTTTCTGAAGGATGCATCATGTTTTTTTCTCATTTACTGAAATGTATCATATAGATCTATCATCTATCAGCTTACCTGAAGATATGAGCAGGTTGCGTCTACGTGGCTTATTTCTGTTGACCCCGTCAGTCTGGACTTTACTGACGCTCAGAGGCTGAAGCAGGTAGGTCACCACTGTTTTCCTGTGGTACGGCACACCTGGTGTGCACTCGTCTCTTTCCCACTCATCACATTTTTCTGGCGTTTTTTTTTTTTTTTTTTTTTTTTTTTTTTTGGTGCACATAAAAGTAACCACCATCCAACTTGGCTGTGATGCTGGTAGACGTGGGTAGCTAGCCAGTTAGCTGCTGGAGAGGGAATTCACATCTCATGTCGTGATACCTTCATGTGGGCCACATTTTCCCGTTAATCACACTTGAACACCCAGCTGCACATGCAGCCTTGCTCCAAAGACACCAGGCTGTAGACAGGTCACAGAGGGGTCACCTGAAGTAACTATTCACACCTAGTGCCAGACATCAGTCTGGACTAAAACCCACGGGTTAGACCAACTTAACATACTGCTAAAAGAAAACTAACTAAAGAAGAAACTAACTACCCAAACTGTCCATTTTAAACCCCCTGAAACAGCAGTTACACAACTATACAAGACAAAAGACCTTTGAGCTGCATTTTAGAGTGTGACAATTGGACAGTACAGGGTGATCACTCAGGTCACAGCTGAAGACTGGAGCATACAGCATGATCCCTCAGGTCACAGCTGAAGACTGGAGCATACAGTGTGACCACTCAGGTCACAGCTGAAGACTGGACCATACAGTGTGACCACTCAGGTCGCAGCTGACAATCGGACCGTACAGGGTGATCACTCAGGTTGCAGCTGATGATCGGACCGTACAGGGTGATCACTCAGGTCGCAGCTGAAGACTGGACCATGCAGTGTGACCCCTCAGGCTGCAGCTGATGATCGGACCATACAGCGTGATCACTCAGGTCGCAGCTGAAGACTGGACCATGCAGTGTGATCCCTCAGGCTGCAGCTGATGATCGGGCCATACAGCGTGATCCCTCAGGTTACAGCTGAAGACTGGAGCATATAGTGTGACCACTCAGGTCACAGCTGACAATTAGACCATACAGTGTGATCACTCAGGTTGCAGCTGACAATCGGACCATACAGTGTGATCACTCAGGTTGCAGCTGACGATCGGACCGTACCGTGTGATCACTCAGGTCACAGCTGACAATTAGACCATGCAGTGTGATCACTCAGGTTGCAGCTGATGATCGGACCATACAGGGTGATCACTCAGGTCATGGCTGACACTCGGACCGTACAGTGTGATCACTCAGGTTGCAGCTGACAATCGGACCATACAGCGTGATCCCTCAGGTCGCATCTGATGATCGGACCGTACAGGGTGATCACTCAGGTCATGGCTGACACTCGGACCGTACAGTGCGATCACATAAATCGTGAGCTTTGGCTTTTCATCACAAATGTAGGAAGTAACAACTACATTCCTAAAATCGTACAATGTCTGCCCATCTTAACACAAATCAAGTTTGTAGAAACTGCCTCTCTGCGTCCTTAACCTCTGCTCAGCATGGAAACACTGTTCAAACCTTAAGAGGGAATTTCATGCTACAAAAAACAGTAAAATTGTAAGATAGGAACTTTATTTGTGCAAGTCGACTGTTGAAGCCTCATATAACTCCTGCAGACATGCCCGAGGTCCTGATGCGCATTAATTCCACTCAGACTGTTTCTTGGACACGCAAGAAAGAGGAGACCGAGACAAACTGGTGTCACCACATTAGTTTTATGGAAATGATTTCCATGGAATCTGGCAGAGCTCTGCTGGCAGTGTGAGTAACCCAGCCTGGCATCTGTCCACTGTTTTCATTTCCATAACAACACGCTGCAGAAAGAAGCAGGAACATCACGTCTGCCACGAACGAGACAAAAACTCGGTATCAGTTTCTTGTCTTCCTTCAATCATGAGCTGTTCTCCAACAATGAGCTCAGGCTGCGTTTCTGCTGCCAACATGCAAAGAGTTTGATGGCTTATCAGACACCAAAATACTGCACAGCTGTTTCTACTTTGGGAGACTTACATGTATTACGGCAACAATCACTTTATCCTCTGTCTCCGCAGCTCGTCGATCAGTTTTCCGCTGATTATCTAGGTTCAGTGAACTTGCATATTAGTACAGATGCTGCACAGAGTTGATAATAACCTCAGTTGACACTAAATTACAAGGTAATCTATTAGGAATGTGCACAGCGCAATGTGTTTCCAGATATCGTTGCATTGTGTCTCAGACCGATATCTCTATAGTGAGAACTGGTTGATTTATGTCCACAATCAGTGTAGGTAGTAGAAAGTAAGTAAATGAACAGTGATCATTTTTTATGCACTGCAGTCAAAGATCTGAGATTTTTTCTATGTACACAAAAGGCCTATTTCTCTCAAATGTTGTTCACAAATTTGTCTAAATCTGTGTCACTGAGCTTCTCCCACGCAGAAATAATCCATCCACCTCACAGGTGGCAGATCAAGATGCTGATTAGACAGCAGGATTATTGCACAGGTGAGCCTCAGACTGTGATGACTATGGGCTGACTATGTGTGGTTGAGGTGGGAGGTGGTGGTCTTTCATGCAGGTGACTCATAGAGATAGAGAAGCCTGGACATCCAGAGAGAAGCTCCGATCCAGTTGAGGTGGTTCAACATCTGATCAGGATCGTCAGGATATCTCTTAGGGTCCTTCCTTTGGAGGTTTCCAGGCACGTGTAACTGGTAGTAAGCCCCGAGGTAGACCCAGAACACATTGGAAAGATGATATATCTCTAGCCTGGAAATACCTCAGGGTTCCCTGGAAAACTCGGCAGGATAGAGGAGGTACTTTGCTTAGCCTGCCGCCACTGCGACCTGACCTCAGATAAGAGGCAGAGAATGGATGGGTGGATTTATTTTGTTAGCCATCACCACAGTCTAGCCAGATGTTGTATGAAGACAGAAATCCTAAAGAGCTGTAATTGAAGGTGGTTTTCAAGGTTCTTGTGTAGCGATGGGGTTCCACATGTTGCACCAAAGCTTCAGCAAGATTCGAGTGTTTTTGCAGCCCAGTCGTGTTATCCTCTCTTAACGTCGGCCTGAACACAACCTCAATGAGACACTGAGCAGAAAACCAAGGGAAGACTTTAGGTTGTTACAGTGCAGACACACAGACAGCTCACAGCACTTTTACAACAGCAGGGTTGTTAAACTGCCGCCACAGATCATCAGCTGTTTGACTCTAACGTCTCCGAGTACAAACACAGAGGAAGTTAAAATGTCGATCAGCATGGTGACGGAGTGGGCTGAATCCACAGAGAACAATAAGGCCGGGACGATTCACCTACCTCCTGATATCATACTATCACCACACTTAGATGCTGATTCGATATGTACTGCAATTTAATATTACAATTTATTGTGACAATTTATCGTGACTCTTTTTTTACCACTAGACCATGGGGGGAAAAGTTGACACCTCTAGGGACTTTTACTTTGTAAAATATCTAGATAAATCCAGTTAAAATGTTTGATTTTCAGCATGTCTGTAGTCAGAGATGTCCTGAAGTCAAATATATCAGGATCAATATCAGGAATTATTTATTAAGACATTTCCCTCACAGATTAGTGGGATTTTCTTTTTAATTTATCAGGGTCATGTAATGTTTTATACTCTGCTGAATATAATCCATCAGTCTGATTTCCATAGATGGATTCTGTAGATCCAGTTCCCTTTGTTAGCACCTTATTTTGAAAAGCGGCCGTAGTTCCAGGTGTCTACTTCCTCTAACTCCTCCAAGGTGGTCTCTAGCTCTCCGTCAGCTCCGTTCTCTTTATCCATCCATGGTCAGCTCCATCGGGGCCGTCTGAATGCATTTAACATAAATGTCAGTATATGGAGCTCTACAGTCGTAGCGTCGGCCCGTCGGACCACGGAGACGAGAGCGACGGCCGGCCGGACCGCACGTTACCGCCGTACGATGACGTTTCCCGTCCGTGACGGAGTTAGCGTGCAGCTTTAGCCGTGATGTCTAGCTCTGCTTTTCCAAAGTGTTTCCCTCCTTTACTGGATGTGTAGTGTTTACCAGGCTGGATTTAACATGGAGGGTGGAGGTCGGATCCACGCCCACCCTCCACCCTTTAATACTTTCTGAGGTTTGTTCTGGTTGACGGATACCGAACGGATATGACGTCACAGTACTCAGACTACCACAATAAAAGCAGTAACTTCCTTCCTTACATGGATTCAGATGAAGCAAATATATTGATTCTGGCGATAAAACATTTATTTCAAAATCGTAAAATTTAAAAGAAAAAAAAATCATGATACATCGGTGAATTGTTTTTTTCCCACCCTAGTGAATAACTAAACAAAGGGTTTAACATCGGCTGTGAAAACACCTGCTGTCACTCCACTGATGGAGGTGTTTCTTGAACTCTTACCGTGTCGGGCTGAGAGATTCAAAGTCTTGTTCCAGTCCGAACTCGTATTCCTTCGTGCAGGAGGAGACAAGTCGAGCCGCCACTGCTGGAATTCTTCCTGTCTGCCAAAAGAAGGTCGTTGGATTACAGGTTAATGAGATCATTAAAGATCTGCAGTGTTGGTTTGATGTTTGTCACTTCGTGGCTTCTTTTAGCCAGAAAATCAGATTAATCAAAGATGTGTTTGACACTGAGAAGTCCCACTCTGTTGTTTTTGTAAGCTGAGATAAAGTATGTGGTGGTAAATTATCTGTTCTAAACGCACCCAGCTGCAGCGTTAGCTCAGCATGTCACGGCTGTTACTGATGATGAGAGGAGCTACCAGGCTGCCAGTCTGACCTCAGCCTCAGGGGCTCTGTTCAGACCTGCTATTAATATGCATTCTGGGTGATCCGATCACAAGTGGACAGCTCAAAGTACAGGTATGAATGCACCCAAAACACACTGAGGACGAACTGAGATGGAGGACATCTGGGCCACATTAAGGACCAGCAGACGTGATCCTCGCCGCATGGAAACGCCTTCTCTTAACTGCTGTATCCTGCTGGTACAACTGAACTTTCTTTATAGGCTATAACAACATATTAAAACACATCTCATCAATGAGCTACATGTCTACAGACTATCAGGCTAGGCACAGGAAGTGTACTATTATCATAACATCGGATGTGGCCGCTCGTTCGTTCTCATCAACCCCTGGATGGATAAAACAAACACAGAACTTTCACCCAGGAAACCGCTGTTTGTCTCCCAAACACATAAGAACGTGCAGTAAAGAGGGTTAATATTTATTTACTAGTTATGTTATGTAACACTTAGTTATGTTGTTACATTACGTTGTTACGGTTGTTAAGTAACGTTATGTAACGTTCCGTAAGAACGTGTGCAAAGCGAGGTTATCATTTTATGCTCCTTATGTTATTACATTATGTTGTTACGGCTGTTATTTAACATTATATAGTTAAGTGCGCTAAGGGAGATTGTTATTTATTCATGCTAGTTACGTTACATTGTTATGTTATTATGTTATTATTTTAGGAACCATAACCAAGTAGTTTTGTTGCATAAACCTAACAATCTGTTTCACAAAGTTAACCACGAGGCATTGTGCATACGTGGCGGATATGAAATGTATTTTTGTTTCAGAAATGCCCACATTCAACATATCCCGTGGTCCGTAGAAATGTACGATGCCATTTTTTCTGGCGACTTGGTTGGTTTGTCAAACAGGCTGCGATCAGCTTTTAAATGAGTACAAACTGAGAATTTGTGGCCCTTTTACAACACCTGAGTTGTGATGAGTGATGTTTGATTCTATCTGTTACTACAGAAATTCACTCATTTCATAACCTGTAAGAATCCCAAATGTGATTTCATTGCTGTGGAAATTAAACTAAAGCCAGACTGGCTTGAAACAAACGATGGATGATTTCCTGGTTTGGGGATCGGTGCTGTATGTTTCATCTGCATCTATTACTTGATGGGGACTGTAATGTTTCCAGCAGCCACTGCAGTGGACGAGCCAAGTGAAGCTGATGGTTTAGGAAGTTAAAGTGAGACAGCAGAGGAGGAAACACTGTGATGGAGCCACGGAGAAATATTCAGACACCAACATCTCAAACCAGGACAAATACACCAAAAGTATCTGCATGGGGAGGTTTCATTCTCTAACCCAACACATAATAACGATCCTTCTGAGACATGAACATAGTAGGACACTATGTGATGGACACGCCGTTTCCAAACGATCTCAGCTGATGTACTGTATGTAAGTACATATGTAGATATTTATGGATATTTTTGTCAACTGCAGCAGGAGAATACACTGTTTAGTATTGGCAGAGAATTTTGGCAAATTGTAGTTGGGCGCTACCCACATATTAACGTTATGTAACATTATGTAGCATTCTGCAAGAACGTGTGCAAAGGGAGGTTATTATTTTATGCTCCTTATGTTGTAACATCATGTTGTTATGGCTGTTATGTAACATTACAAAATTCCGTGCACTATGGGAGATTATTTATTCATGCTACACTGTTACGTAGTTCCAGTGTTACATAGTTACATTGTTCCATTACGTTCTTTTTACGGTAGCTGTGTTTAATTATTGATTTACACCTGTTACATTGTTACATTTTATTGTTGCAGTTGTTACATAACATTCCATAAGGTTCTGTATCGTTCCATAAAGTTCTGTAAGAAAGTGAAGATAACTAAAGTTACTAAAGTTAGTAAAGTTGGTTATAATTCATTTATGTTAGTTACGTTGTTACATTAAAGGAGAAGAAAAATTTCCTCCTTTTTTTCCCCCCTCGGGGGGTATTTTTTTTTTCCCTTTTTTTTTCTCCTTCTTTGTTCATTTTTCCTGACATCCTAAAACCCTCATTCATTCATTAATGGAAAAATTTCAAAGTGGGGGCCCCCCCCTGCCCCCCCCCCCGACCAGTTGGGGGTTTGGTCCCTTCCCCCGGGGCCCCCCGCCCTGCCCCAGGGGGTAAACTGGCCCCTCCCCCCCTCCCACTTCACCCCCCTTTTTTTGTCCATCTCAGGACTTGAACCGGTGACCCCCCGCTTCCCAAGCCCACCCCCTACAGACTGAGCTACTGCCGCCCCCATTACATGTCATGTCAAACACAATGACAGTTAGCATTGGAACAACAGAGAAATAATCCATAAAACACTAATTTACTAACTTTTTTCCCAAGTTTATGATACATAACCCAGGATTTTTCCGAACTGCATTGAAAAAGTTGGATTAAATAATTCATCAGTGTCCCCGTTCCTCAGGACAAAGTGATTTTTGTTTGTTGGTTGGTAGAGTAGTTCCAGTGAAATCTGTTCCCAGGTCTTTGTGCAGTGTTTCCACTCAGTAAGCTGCAGTATTCAACTCTATAATTAATTGATCTTGGAGTCCGGTTCATTCAGAGTCCAGTTCAATTAAAACAGACGAGATAAAAGGTGATAAACCGGCTCGTTGGTTCTGTTCTTCAGAAACTAATTTCACAGTGTGTTGAGTCTGAAGTGGAGCAATAAAATGTGTGAGCTGTGGTGAAGAAGAGAGTGAAACATCAGAGGCTATAACTCTCCTCCACACGCCAACTCCTGCAGATATTAAGAGAGCTGCTGTGTTCTCCATGTCGGCGCCTGTTCCTGTTCATCACTGCTAAAAAACAGACGATGGAGAGAAACAACGTTCTACCTCGTCTGATGTGGATAAATACATGGATGAAACAATGATCACCTCGAGCAGAGAAGCTGAAGTTCTGCAGAAACGAGGAGTTCCCGATGTGTCGTTCTTCTCCGAACGCATTCAAAATCTGAAACGACAGAAACACGATGTTTTTGTTCATCAGGACGCTCATTTATATGACACTTAAACAGGACAATCTTTACGCTCTCCTCGGTCATCTGCAATGCATTTATTGTCAACGTCAATGCGATAATAAATTCATTTTGACAAATATCTATTCATGTCCATTTTCAAAGGGGTCCCTTGACCTCTGACCTCCAGATGTGTGGATGTAAATGGGTTCTCTGGGTCCCCACCAGTCTCCCCTTTACAGACATGCCCCCTTTCTGATAGTCCCAGTCAGTCTGGATCAAGTCATAGTCAAGTCACCTGTTGTGTTGTTAATTGATTTACAATAATAAATATACACATATGTTTGCATATAGCGGCATATTTGTCCACTCACATGTTAAAAGAGGATTAATGTATTTTAATCGATTGATAATTTGTTGCCATAAAAGTGATCTTATGCCATCAGTGAATCAAAGTTAAATCTCTCTCCGGCTCTTTTGGTAGATAAATACAGTTGTTTCGCCAGTAATTCACTAAATAAAACCTGAAACCAGCCCATCAGCACACAGGACGCTGACGCTGGCTGCACTGACGTCATCTGGGAGAAAACGGTTTGAACTCTACAGAGACGTTGATACAAGGAGCTTAGATTACAGGTGAACTATGCCTTTAAAGTCAGGCAGCTATACAGTGTCTTAACAAGTCTGAGCAGGCTGACGACATCGAGTCTGAAAAGCACACACACACACACACACACACACACACACACACACACACACACACACACACACACACACACACACACACACACAGCTTTGACCTCTCCTGCTTTCTAACATGTGATCAGCTTCCTGCCATCTGGCTGCAGTTGTTGCAGCGTCTCTGATCTCAGAGCAGCAGACTTCAAAGATGAACTGCAGCCTGAAGGAGGCTCAGAGATGGAGGACAGAGCTTTAGGGTGTCACCTGTACATATCCACTCTACCTGGGAGTCACCTGTACATATCTCTCTACCTGGGTGTCACCTGTACATATCCACTCTACCTGGGAGTCACCTGTACATATCCACTCTATCTGGGTGTCACCTGTACATATCTACTCTACCTGGGAGTCACCTGTACATATCTACTCTACCTGGGTGTCACCTGTACATATCCACTCTACCTGGGAGTCACCTGTACATATCCACTCTACCTGGGTGTCACCTGTACATATCCACTCTACCTGGGTGTCACCTGTACATATCCACTCTACCTGGGTGTCACCTGTACATATCCACTCTACCTGGGAGTCACCTGTACATATCCACTCTACCTGGGTGTCACCTGTACATATCCACTCTACCTGGGTGTCACCTGTACATATCCACTCTACCTGGGTGTCACCTGTACATATCCACTCTACCTGGGTGTCACCTGTACAAACATGGATATAAAGTGATAATCTCTCAGTGACAGCGACACTCATCAGTAGACCTGATCCAGATCTAGCTGATCAGAGAACGCTACTGATTAAATGTTCGAACATTGA
The DNA here is from genome assembly GCA_947000775.1 of Pterois miles. Classification (NCBI taxonomy): domain Eukaryota; kingdom Metazoa; phylum Chordata; class Actinopteri; order Perciformes; family Scorpaenidae; genus Pterois; species Pterois miles. The sequence goes on along the minus strand of CAMQGK010000028.1, from coordinate 1,983,739 downwards.
CTGGTCCACGACGGCTCCAGATGTTTCTGCTCTGCTAAACCTCTGGATTCAAATGATTACCAGACACCGCAGGGCATCCTTGCACTAATAAAGACTTCCTGCTGAATAACACGAGTCCCGGTTCTTGGGTTTGACGGCTTTACACATGTCTGCAGTTTACAGCTGTAAAGAAGGATCTACTCAACAGCTAGCAGGCGCCTGGTGGATTCATTTCTCATCAGACTAGCTCTTTAAATTCATTCACGTCAGTGATACAATAACAGTCTGCTGGTCCTTAAAAGTTCCCACCATCCTTTGGGAACCAGAGAAGCGTAGCAAGATGATCAGCAGTGAGGCCGCTGACCCCCAACAGGTCAGGAGGTCAAACTAACTGTTGGTGTAACATTACAGTGGCCTCAGGCTCCGGTTTACCGCCATAACACATGCCGATGCCTCGATGTGGCATTCACAACGCCGACCCCCCCGGGACAAACCGGAGCTCTTCATCACCACTTCAAAAAATGCTTTTTAAAATTAAAAATTTAATTAACTTTTAATTGTGAATATTAATCTCCACATTGTGCTAAAAAAATTGAGATTTTGTTTTTATACAGAGCCCCTGAAATGTTACACACTGGTCCTTTAGTACAGAGACCTGAGGTATAACATGAAGTTTTAAAGTACTTCCTGGCAGTAAAATAGTGCTTCCTGTTTGGTGTGAAGGGTTAAAAGATAGTTTCATCACAGAGGATCCAGAGGAAACCTCAGGCAGCAACTTTCATCTGCTGCTCCTCTTAATTAATCACACCTCCAGCAGCAGAGTTCAGCTTGCTGCAGGCTTTTAAATTAATCGCCTTCGCTGGGAAACATTCATTACATGTACCTGACAGATGAGAAGAGTGGAGGGCATTTGTCATGCTGCGGAACCTGAGCCGGCCTCCAGGTTTATATATATATTTATATATATATATATATATATATAAATATATATATATATATAAGGTTCTCCATATATAACATGTTTTGCAAAACCCCACATTCCATTACAGTCACCGTTCTCTGTAAATCTTTCTGTGTACAATATCTGCACCTACAGTATAGATCAGGGATACTGCAAACGGTCGCCAGTCTCCACTGTCTCAAATGTTACGACACCAAAAACACCATATTTTTGCATTAACCCATAAAATGGACATTCTCTATCTACGTAAATGGCTTTGTATTTAAAACTTGTTCCCTACGGTATAACACTGATGCTCTCTAGTTCCCTACGATGTAACACCAACGCTCTCTAGTTCCCTACGATGTAACACCAGCGCTCTCTAGTTCCCTACGATGTAACACCAGCGCTCTCTAGCTCCCTACGGTATAACACTGATGCTCTCTAGTTCCCTACGGTATAACACTGATGCTCTCTAGTTCCCTACGATGTAACACCAACGCTCTCTAGTTCCCTACGATGTAACACCAGCGCTCTCTAGCTCCCTACGGTATAACACTGATGCTCTCTAGTTCCCTACGGTATAACACTGATGCTCTCTAGTTCCCTACGATGTAACACCAACGCTCTCTAGTTCCCTACGATGTAACACCAGCGCTCTCTAGTTCCCTACGATGTAACACCAGCGCTCTCTAGCTCCCTACGGTATAACACTGATGCTCTCTAGCTCCCTACGGTATAACACTGATGCTCTCTAGTTCCCTACAGTGTAACACCAGCACTCTCTAGTTCCCTATGGTGTAACACAGATGCTCTCTTGTTCCCTACGGTATAACACTGATGCTCTCTAGTTCCCTACGGTATAACACTGATGCTCTCTAGTTCCCTACGGTATAACGCTGATGCTCTCTAGTTTCCTACGGTATAACACTGATGCTCTCTAGTTCCCTACGGTATAACATTGATGCTCTCTAGTTCCCTACGGTATAACACTGATGCTCTCTAGTTCCCTACAGTGTAACACCAGCACTCTCTAGTTCCCTATGGTGTAACACAGATGCTCTCTAGTTCCCTACGGTATAACACTGATGCTCTCTAGTTCCCTACGATGTAACACCAGCGTTCTCTAGTTCCCTACGATGTAACACCAGCGCTCTCTAGCTCCCTACGGTATAACACTGATGCTCGCTAGTTCCCTACGGTATAACACTGATGCTCTCTAGTTCCCTACAGTGTAACACCAGCACTCTCTAGTTCCCTATGGTGTAACACAGATGCTCTCTAGTTCCCTACGGTATAACACTGATGCTCTCTAGTTCCCTACGGTATAACACTGATGCTCTCTAGTTCCCTACGGTATAACGCTGATGCTCTCTAGTTCCCTACAGTGTAACACCAGCGCTCTCTAGTTCCCTACGATGTAACACCGGCGCTCTCTAGTTCCCTACGGTATAACACTGATGCTCTCTAGTTCCCTACAGTGTAACACAGATGCTCTCTAGTTCCCTACAGTGTAACACCGGTGCTCTCTAGTTCCCTACAGTGTAACACCGGTGCTCTCTAGTTCCCTACGGTGTAACACTGGCACACTCTTGTTCCCTACAGTGTAACACAGATGCTCTCTAGTTCCCTACAGTGTAACACCGGTGCTCTCTAGTTCCCTACAGTGTAACACTGATGCTCTCTAGTTCCCTACAGTGTAACACAGATGCTCTCTAGTTCCCTACAGTGTAACACAGATGCTCTCTAGTTCCCTACAGTGTAACACAGATGCTCTCTAGTTCCGTACAGTGTAACACCGGCGCTCTCTAGTTCCCTACGGTATAACACTGATGCTCTCTAGTTCCCTACAGTGTAACACAGATGCTCTCTAGTTCCCTACAGTGTAACACCGGTGCTCTCTAGTTCCCTACAGTGTAACACCGGTGCTCTCTAGTTCCCTACGGTGTAACACTGGCACACTCTTGTTCCCTACAGTACAGTACGGTGTAACAGCCCTTTCTTGTTCTTGTTCCCTAGCATCCTCTCAGCTGCTGTAAATCAAATATAGACACCGACACCCTTCTCCAGCTGGATGAACAGAAAAGGAGCATTTCTGATATTTTCCCAAATGCCTTATTAGCTCCTTATTAATATTAGAAATAAACAACAAAAAATATTAACAGTATATTTCACTAAACAAAGAGATGACTTAGTGGGATTTCAGTTGTACTTTCATCCATATATTTTCATTTATATCCTGATCTGAGCCTCTGCTTCATGGATTCCCAGAATGGACAAAATTAGCTTTAAAAGTGTTTCTGCTCAGCTTGTTTTAACATGAAACACAGTGTAACACCAGACGGCTCGGTCGGCCATGATATCAGAGCTGACAAACATCACTGCCTGTATGTGTGTGTACCTGCACGCCGCCGTATCTGATGATCCTATTGGCCGGCAGCCGTCTTCACATTCCAGACCGATGGAGGCATGAAGGAGAGCGACGTCCTCCATCAGATAAAACCTGCAGACACACAACACGCTGCTCTCTGCACACGCTCAGACCGGACCAACGCCTGTGCTGTAATCCGTACACAAACGAAACGGACCGGCTGTTTCCTGTCGTTATGCTAAGCTAAGCTAGCTGGCTGGTTTCATGTGTGGGGTGTTATCGACCTGAACTTCTGACTTTCCACCAGAATGCAAATACTTCCCAGAATGCTTTGTTTTCAAGCTCTGGCTTCACAACATGGAGTCCATTGACCCTTTAACACAGAGATATAGAAAGAAATGTAAAGATGTTCACAGAGGATGACTTTTAATGAGGACTACATGGGCTAGAAATACTAGTTATCTTCTTAGTAACAGTGAGGTGAAGCACAAGAGAGCGGCTCAGTTATCCTGGAAACACTTTAGTTTAGTTGGGAGGCGTGGATGTGGGCAAAACCCCACATTCATTCACTGACAAAATAAATAAAATAATAATTTACAAACTTTACAAACTTAAAACAACAACTTTTTTTGATTTAATTTTTTTAAATATTAAAAACTCAAACTATTTTTTAAAAAAACACTTAAAAACACTAAATTTTTTTCAAAACTTATAAAAATCAAAAATTTTAACTTAAATATTATAAAACCTTAAACTTAAAAACTTGAACTTTAAAAATGAAAAACTTACTTCAAAAAGTATATGAAAACTTAAATAAAAAAAACTTTTAAAAGTTAAAATTAAAAAAGATAAAAAATAACTTAAAGCTAAAAAAGTATAATAAATCTTAAAACGTAATCTTTAACAAAAATATAAAAACTAACTTAAAAAAATTACAGTTACAAAAGAATAAAAAAAAAAACCTGAAAAATGAAAAAAAAATTAAATTTAACCTAAAACTTTAGACAGTTAAACATAAAAATATTTTTTTTAAATTTAAAGTATCATAAAAACTTATTCTTTAACAAAATTATTAAAACTTAAAATGAAAAAAAAAACATAAACATAAAAAAATTACAATAGAATTAAAAAATACAAACTTAAACTTAAAAACCCTTAATCTTAAGGAAATAAAGAACCTAAACCTTATTAATTTGTCATATACAGCCTTTCAGTAGGGTCTCGTGGACTAAAAATGCTGGTTATCTTGTTAATGGTATTTTTTTAAAATGTATTGTTGATTTCATCATATCAATATCAACATTCAGCCCCACATACAGTATATCAGTAGCACCTTTCTTTCCTTTTTCCTTTTCATTAGTCTGTTTCTGTTCAGTAGAAAATTAACTGACACATTTCATTTTAATGGATCTAACGGTTTGCTGTGTATTTCTAATGATGAGGGAAGTGAAAAGGTTTAAACTCAATCTGGAGAACTCAGATAAGAGAGACCTTATCTTTTTTTATTAAAGTGCAAATCTCACAGTTCCAGATAAAATCTCTCTGGATGCATGCAGTTTAGTTTCTCCTCTGACCTCACACTGTCCTATCATTAGTTTCCATATAAACCTCCTAAATCAGTGTATTTAATATGAAGCAGAGGACATGCAGGGAAAACTGGGGGGTTTAATATCTACCAGGGTTTTCTTCTCCAGTCGTCGTCGTGTCACCAAGGAGAGGGAGGCTGGCATGAGGAAATCCTCCTTCCTGAGAAGAGAAGACAGGAAGAATGAAACTTTCTCTGATAAATGATGATAAAGATGGATGCTTCTGCTGTACGGCAGACAGAAAGACTTCATGGGAAATATTCTGAGTATTTTCTCAGCCGGATGTGATGGATTATTGGGCCGGGAACAAATTATTCTAACAGATAAAATGTCCTCTCTGTGACCGAGCCACAGAAGGTTTATATAGGAAGAAGCTGCTGTAAGTCCTCCCTCCCTCAGAGTTTAGAAGTGAAATATTCTCTCTCTCTCTCTCTCTCTCTCTCTCTCTCTCTCTCTATATATATATATATATATATATATATATATATATATATATATGCTCATCTGATGGTGCTACTAAAGCGATAGCTGTTCTTGTTGCTTCATATAAAAGTAATTTATTCCAGTGTTTAGTTTTCTTTCAGTCCATAGGTGTGGGACAAACTCCAAAAACACTGAAAACTACATTTCCCATAATACACCTGGATAGCAGCTTTCATTACGTTGTGTTCAAACCAGGAGGAAATTTTCATCTTCATCAGTTGGACCATCGGTATCATCTGTGTTCGTTCGCTCTAGATGCTCCAGAGGAGGAGGAGCTTGTCTCCATGGATACCAACATTTCCTCCATCAACATGTTAGAAAGCCAAACACTGTCTTTGGGTGGCCAAAAACCAAGATGGATGCAGAAGACCAAAAATCCAAAAACCAAGATAGTGATGAAAGACGAAAAGCGATGAAAAACCAACAGCCAACCTTGCAGTCAACAGATGACCTCTCTACCCTGACAATTAATTTCAGTCTTTGTTTTAGTTATTTTAAACCTCTAATAAATAGACAGACAAATAACCTGCCTGGATAAACATTAACGTTAACTCTGCTGTCCAACCGCCAGAATGTGGACAGTTTCCCGCCTCAGTCTGGACTCATTTTGTGCTGCTGGTCGGGATAAAGGAGAGGTTAGATCGATCAGACGAGGAGGCTGAGGGCAAATTAAACAGCCGATCAGAGCAGAAAGGAGGAACGCCACAGGATTACAAACAGCCTCAGTGTATTAATCAACTAAATACATACTATCGAACACATCTTCTGTCCTCTCACTGCAGACATGCTTCTGTTATTACCTCGGACCAGCTGGTTTCACAAGGTCCAATGTTAACAATGTTCGTTGTCGTAGTTCAGCTCGGTCGATGCAGTCTAAGGTGGACTATCGTGCACCAAGTCCAGCTCATTTCTAGAGTCCAGTTTAAATTTTCTTGCAGGAAATAAGGAAGTAATCTCAGACGATTTCACTCCAGGAAACTTAGAAAACCAACAGAGAGTCTGTGTGATATGATAAGACTTCAGAAGCTCTGATGTTTGGTTAGAAACTGCGACATTTCAGTGACTTTATAACAGACTGTGACTTTAAACCCCCTTTAATGAGAAGACTTTGTGTGATTTCCTGTTTGTTTGGGATCTGATCCAGTTTAAAGGAGGCTGTGGACATTAAGCTGGTTTGTAATTGTTTGTTTTGCTCCTGTTGTTTAACAGCACATTGTCGCTTTAAGAAAAACCCTACGTACGGTGTCCCCTGAGGACAAACGCCATGCAAGAAGCACCAAAACGCTGAGAGAAAATTACCTCTAAAGCAAAAAAGGTGCATCAATACCAAGTCAAAGCACCCGGCAGCAGAGCTTTGTTTTGGAGTTTTGGACGCCACCACATCCTCCGCCTTCATAGTCCCGTTCAAAAATTTAAAAAAATAATTTCTATTCTATTTCCATATTTCAACCTGGTCTCACAGGAAGGTGTATAATTACCACGACATTACATGGACATTCTGGACATTCTGCACATTTTAGCATTTTTATGTTTCATTTGTACGTCATGCAAATTAGATTCAGTCAAGAAAACGTCACGGTTGGGATTCAAATAAATAAATGAACTAAATAAAATATGTACGGAAACAACTATGAAAAACACGTCAACAAAAACACGTGACAAATGCCACTAACGCAAGTTACAAAACAACGGTCTGCAACACCAGACTCCTGGCTGACAGGCTGGTTTCTGTTGGACCTGCCCACCATAAGTCTTCTTTGTCGCTTTTTATACGTCACTAACTCGTACTGTAGTACTTATACACGGATGTGTTTACATTGTGGTCAGTAGAGGATACATGGTGTACAAAAGACACGTACCTATAGCATGCGAAACACCTTGCCTGTTATGATGGCATTTATACGCCGTCTTGTACGGGACTACATATATACATAAAATAACTCTGGATTCAGATGCTAGTGAGTTTTACTACGTCAGGATTTAAATGAGGATATTTCAGTGTCCTACTGGGACGCTCATTTATGAAGATTCATTGGTGTTTTCAGTCCAAAATGGCGGCAGCGCTACTGCAGCGCCGTCTAGCAGCTGTTGTCTAAAAAGCTGAGTTAACGTCTCTTCGCTAACTTGAAACAACTTCTGTCTGAAAAGTTCACATTTCAAACAGAAACCTCTGACTGTCTCCTCTGGAGCAGCTTCTAGTCTCTAAAAAACATCCCCAGAATAAAGAGACATGATTGCAGAGGATAAATCAATACAGGGAATCGCATGAATAATAAAGGCTGGGTGCTCATTAGTGGTGTTTGCCTGCTTCACTCTGCAGTGAAAACACAGCTGATAACTCAGTGAAACATGCAAACATCAGTCAGCGCCTGCATCTATTAAAACGTGTTTTAATGAGTCTTTTTCTGCTTTAATTCCCGGAGGCAGAGCAGCGACTGGAGTCAATCGATGGACGTGAATCCATTTTAAACACGTCAGCCTCGCAGCGATTCAGCTTCTTCATCTTCATGCCAGACGCTTCGCAGGTCAAAGCCACGAGGACAACAAACACTTCGTACAGTTAAACCAGGCCGTCGGCATTCGGCGCCACCGCACGGCACCGTTTAGCACCGGTACGAAACAAGCTAGGTGTTCCATTAACTACAACGTAAACTCATCCAACAGTACACGCTCCAAGAAAGTAGGGCGGTATTAGTATTTGGCTGTCGCTATCTTGGCATTTGGTCATCTCCATTTTGGTTTTTGGCTGTTGCCATCTTGGTTTTTAGTTAAGTTTAGTTTTGATTACCCGTTTCATATATTGGATATTTAGTTTAGTTTATTATTTTTTTATTTAAAATATATAAGTAATAAATTAGATTGGAGAGACAGACCATGGGTGTTGTTCAATAAATGTTTACTGAAGTTGAGAAATTTTGTGTATCATTTGTTATTATTAAGCTATTATATTTTATCAGATGGAGGAAAAAAGAAAATCAGCCAAAAATATCGGCCCCCCGAAAATGGGCATTACATATCAGCCATCAGCTATCCTGATTCTCCAATAAATCAGCATCGGCCATAAAAAACCTGCATCGGTCCACCTCTAATCGTTTTTGCAGCCAGAAGTGACTCAGAGGGTGGAGCTAAGTACAACTGAATACTATCTGGGATATTTTTAGGCGACTATAAATATTATAATAATAACTTTGATGAAGTGAAAACACACTGTGAAAGGCTTAAAGATAAAAACAACTCTCTGACTGGACAACGCCACGGCAACGACCTGTCAATCACCAGGTAGCCCCGCTGTGATCATGAGCTCAAACTTTACACATTTTTCATACCATCTAGCATCCTTCACACTCCGTCTTCCTCCTGAATTAAGCCAGAGGTCGTCCAGTACTGGAGCTGGACCTGTGCTGCTGCATCTCACCAACTACTGCAAAGCCTCAGACAGACAGTACAGGAAAAACCTGCAGACATAAACAAGAGCAAAGGTCGTATTTTCAGTGTTATCCATGCATTATAATATGAAAAGGTGTGTGTTTGGGAACTGGCGTCCACGCTGGTTAAGAGTCTGATGTTTGATGACACACCACCGGGTGCAGTTTCAGAAGAAGGTGGAGTCCAAGGACACAAGCGAGACTGAAAGGAGCAGAGATTTCTCTCTTTGTTCTCAGCTGTCAGAAAATCTTTTGTCCTCGTGTTTGCCTTTTACTGGTCTGCATAAACAAATGGGAAAAGGACAGAGAGGAATAAAAGAAGAGGATGAATCCATTTCAGACCCCGGGGGACAGCTCGATTGTCTGGGCGAAAAGAAAAACTGCTGCGTGTTCAAAAGTCGGAGCGAAGTCACTGCCTGGAGGAAGGACTGAAACGTCTCAGACTGAAATGTCAGCGAACAAAAGCAGCAGATTGGCACAGCGAGGAAAACCTGTACGGCTGCCAGGCCTGCTCAGACCACCTCAGTCCTGGTTCTGGGTCAGGACAACAGAGGACACACATTTCTGCTTCTGTGTTCTCATTAATGGTTTTACTGGGCCTCTCGTTACAGGTCTACACTGTGTTACAGGATCTTTGTCTCTGTGGTTGTTTTGCGTCACTTTGTCTGCTTCTTCCAGCACTTCAGTTAAGCAGAGCTACACTATCTTATACTGTGATATCTAATTTAACAAAATTCAAAAATAAAAAGAAAGAAAGGAGAATGTGTGGGAACAATAAACATTAGACAGTAAAAAGTGCTAAATAACATCAGAAATAAAAAGCAGGAAATAGACAAAGAGAGAGCAGGCTGGGGGAGAACCGAAAGAAACGAAGGAGCAGAGAAGATGAAACAGATGATAACTGCTGGAGTGTGACGGAGGTCAGACTAATCAGCTCCACATCACAGGAAACGAGGGATGAAAGATGAAACGAGACAGAGCGGCCCTTGAAGCAGCTTGTTAATAAAAGATCTTCTTCCCTGCTTTGCTGTTAATCATGACATGTAGGTGGCGTAGGACGTAGGCGGCGACGACGACGGGAAGTAGGTGGCGTAGGACGTAGGCGGCGACGACGACGGGAAGTTGGTGGCGTAGGACGTAGGCGGCGACGACGACGGGAAGTAGGTGGCGTAGGACGTAGGCGGCGACGACGACGGGAAGTAGGTGGTGTAGGACGTAGGCGGCGACGACGACGGGAAGTAGGTGGCGTAGGACGTAGGTGGCGAGGACGAAGGAGTAGGCGACGAAGCAGGAAGTGGGTGGCGTAGGACGTAGGCGACGACGACGGGAAGTAGGTGATAACAGCAGGCTGTAGGCGGCGTAGGACGGGAGTAGGTGGCGTAGGACGTAGGCGGCGACGACGACGGGAAGTAGGTGGCGTAGGATGTAGGTGGCGTAGGACGTAGGCGACGACGACGACGGGAAGTAGGTGGCGTAGGACGTAGGTGGCGTAGGACGAGGCGACGACGAGACGGGAAGTAGGTGATAAAAGCAGGCCGTAGGTAGCGTAGGACGTAGATAGCGAGGGAGAAGTAGGTAGCGTAGGATGTAGGCAACGACGACAGGAAGTAGGTGATAAAAGCAGGCCGTAGGTAGCGTAGGACGTAGGCAACGACGACGATAGGACGTAGGTAGCGTAGGACGTAGGCGACGACGACAGGAAGTAGGTGATAAAAGCAGGCCGTAGGTAGCGTAGGACGTAGGCGACGACGACGATGGGAAGTAGGTGAGCGTAAGACGTAGGCGAGACGACAGGAAGTAGGTGATAACAGCAGGCCGTAGGTAGCGTAGGGCGATGACGACGACGGGAAGTAGGTAGCGTAAGAACGTAGGCAACGACGGGAAGTAGGTGATGATAAAATGTAGGCGGTGACGACAAGATGTAAGCGACGATAGGAAGTAGGTGATAACAGCAGGCCGTAGGTAGCGTAAGACGTAGGCGACGACGACGGGAAGAAGGTAGTGATAAGATGTAGCGATGACAACAGGACGTAGGTGGCGTAGGATGTAGGCGACGACGACAGGAAGTAGGTAGCTGATAGGACGTAGGCGGCAACGACGAGATGTAGATGATGACGACAGGACGTAGGTGACTACAACAGGAAGTAGGGATGTGGCGTAGAGTTGTTTAGTATGCTCGCAGCAAGACTAACTTGATCAAATATACAGTAAAACCAAAGCATGAAACTTGGTTGGGATTTCCAGGTGTTACAAGGCCCTACACGTTGTCTTCAACCTGGAGGTGTGAACGGCTGTCCTTTCGTTAACCATCTCGGTGATTTGCAGCTCTCTCTTATGTCACAGTAACTTATTTAACGAGCAGCTTCACTTTCACAGAACACATTGAGTTCTCACCATTAACCTTCACAGATATTTATGGTTTAAAGTGTTGAACCTTTTGAGTACAGGACATTCTCTCTGACCGCCAACTCTCAGTAAAAGGCAACACACACTCTATAAAACACAGCTAACTGGTGCATATCCATCACTCTGACTTTCTCCTGGTTCTGGTCCTACAGAAACAAAAGAGTCTTTGTGTTGGATCAGGACTGGATCCCTCCTCTCTGCAGCCTTGCCAACTTCCCCACACGAGGATTTAGGAATTAGGCAATGAAAAAGGAGGCAGTCGAGATAAATCCCACAGCTTATGAAACAACTCCCTCACCACCACCCCTGCTGAAACAACAGGCCACAAACAGGGACTTTGCTTGGTGTGTATGCACAGCGTAAAAGAAGTCTCAGGGAAGTCAGTCCTCATTAGGACCTGTAGTAGAGAATCCAGAACCTGCACGGAGTTCAGGGTTAACGCCTCCACACTGACGTTTCACTTCACAATCAGTGGCAGAGTTGCTCAGCACCAGTTCTGGTTCAATGCACAACCAGGCAGCAGCTGCTGTACTGGTACTGGACGTATCAGGATTTTGGATTTGGTCTATATGGATGTAATTTCTTGGAATACTGGGCTGAGTATTGTAACGTCATTAGATCTGAGACTATAACAAATTCAAAAGGAGAACTCGTTAGGAGTAGAAGAAGTAAAATAAAATAAAAAGAATACAAGCAACAAAAGACCAAAGGGTCTACGATGAAACCAGGTCACAGTTTTTGGAGAAAATGTGACTGGAATCAACTTCTCATAAAAGAAAAGATCACCTTTAGTTAAAGAAGAAAGAGAAGCAGAAATGTGGTTGACCAGCTGTGGTTAGGGTTTAGGGTTAGGGTTTAGGGTTTAGGGTTAGGGTTTAGGGTTTAGGGTTAGGGTTTATGGTTTAGGGTTAGGGTTAGGGTTTAGGGGGGGGTAGGGGTAGGGTTATGGTTTAGGGTTAGGGTTAGGGTTTATGGTTTAGGGTTAGGGTTTATGGTTTAGGGTTAGGGTTTAGGGTTTAGGGTTAGGGTTAGGGTTTAGGGTTTATGGTTTAGGGTTTAGGGCTTAGGGTTAGGGTTTAGGGTTTAGGGTTAGGATTTATGGTTTAGGGTTTATGGTTTAGGGTTAGGGTTTATGGTTTAGGGTTAGGGTTTAGGGTTTATGGTTTTAGGGTTAGGGTTTATGGTTTAGGGTTAGGGTTTATGGTTTAGGGTTAGGGTTAGGGTTAGGGTTTATGGTTTAGGGTTAGGGTTAACAGCTTGGGGATCGCTGCAGAATTAATCTGCAAAAACAGGGTTAGGGTTTATGGTTAGGGTTTATGGTTTAGGTTAGGATTTATGGTTTAGGGTTAGGGTTTATGGTTTAGGGTTAGGGTTTATGGTTTAGGGTTAGGGTTTATGGTTTATGGTTTAGGGTTAGGGTTTAGGGTTTATGGTTTAGGGTTAGGGTTTATGGTTGGGTTTATGGTTAGGGTTTTATGGTTTATGGTTTAGGGTAGGTATGTTTAGGGTTATGGTTTAGGGTTAGGGTTTATGTTTAGGGTTAGGGTTTATGGTTTAGGGTGTGGTTTAGGGTTAGGGTTAGGGTTTATGGTTTAGGGTTAGGGTTTATGGTTTATGGTTTAGGGTTAGGGTTTATGGTTTAGGGTTAGGGTTAGGGTTTATGGTTTAGGGTTAGGATTTATGGTTTAGGGTTAGGGTTTATGGTTTATGGTTTAGGGTTAGGGTTTATGGTTAGGGTTAGGGTTTATGGTTTAGGGTTAGGGTTAGGGTTAGGGTTAGGGTTAACAGCTTGGAGGGATTTCGCTGCAGAATTAATCTGCAAAAACACTGACCAGCTGTGAAAATTCCGTTTACTTCTGAACACCGTTAGGGTTAGGGTTAGGGTTAGGGTTAGGGTTAACAGCTGGGGATCGCTGCCGAATTAATATCCAAAAACACTGACCAGCTGTGAAAACTGCTGTTCACTGCTGAACACGGTGCTGGAAAGTTTGATGTGATTGCTCCTGATTTAAAATAATTAATCTTGTAGATAACTGTCTTCAGAGTCAGATGTGTATTTTGAGGGGCGGCGAGGCTGGGAATAAAGTGTTGCAGGGAGGGGAGCGTACAAAATAATATGAACGGCTGTTTGGACGTGCGCCGTTCGGCGGCAGTGTTTCCGCCTTCAGAATAAAACTCCTAATTATCACAGATGTTTCAGGGACTCTTGAAGTTTGTGAGTGTTTTAGATCTGAAGTCTGTCCAAACTCTCAGTTCAGTTTAGTCTCCTCACAGGAGAGGGTCTGTCAGCTGATACATGTACAGCACGGTGTGTTGGGTCGCTCAGGGGTTAGATGTGAGTCGTGGGACCGATGCCAGATGTTGAACACTGTTGACATCCAGAGAGTGAAAATGATGAAACACCTGACAGCTAACAGTGACCTCACCACACACACACTCAGCGTGTCGAACACATTCCTCAGCCTCCCATCGCTCAGGGTTGAGTTTCCTGGTGGGGGGGAAGCTATCAGAATGCATTGTGGGAAACATTAGGCTTTACACAGAGCCCCCCCCTCCAAACAGTAACACTGAGAGGCCAAACAGTCAACAGGTGGCTGCTGAGATAACAGGAAATGAACTGATATCCCAAAAACGAAACCCTTTGGCACCATTTTCAGGAAAGAAACCTTGTGTCACTGGATATACTGGAAAATAGTGCACAGATGACATATTTTTTTCCCACATCTTGGTTTTTGGCTGTCGCCATCTTTCTTTTTCAGCAACACAGAGAGGTCAAACAGTCAACAGGCGGCTACCGAGACAACAGGAAACGAACTGATATCCCAAAAACAAAAGTTTACAAAACCTGGCACCTGTTTCAGGAACCTTGTGTGACTGGATGTACTGGGAAGTTGTGCAGAGGGGTTGTTCCACTGGGTTTGGATTATTGCAGAAAATCAGCTCTGTGGCAAACAAACGTTCATGATACCAACTTGTTTTGTTCAGCGACATAATCTCCACTAATGAGCACCACTTTATGATTCATGAAGTCTGAATCCATTGTTAGTAAAAAGCTAACGTTGGGCTCTAAACGTACAACACATCACACATCAGCGTGAATATCAACAATAAAGTAAAGGAGGACGAGTCGGCGTGATGCCGTTTAGTCGTCTCATTGAGCCACTCATTCACTGCCTGTTTTAAGACACAAAGGCTTCAAAATTCACCATTGGGGTATTTTTTAGGGTTGTCAAAGTTAACACGATAATAACAACCTTTTAATGCATTAACACAATCGATCTTCCAGAGGATGTGGTGGGATCACTTTTAAGGCTAGACTGCTTGTCGTGAAGGAGGTTAAATAACGCTCCAAACGCTCAATTCTGGCAAAAAGAAAAGAAAAAAAAAAGGTCCATTTTCTAAGGGGTCCCTTAACCTTAAATCGATTGACAGCCCTAGTATTTATTAATGAATTTTATATATCGCAGAACAAAATGTTGAAATCTCTATGACTTATGTTAAACACAGACTTATTTCAGGCATCTAACTAAAAACACTGACTTCCAGATGAGGGAGCAGGAATTGCTGAAATGCTGACTCATTTCTGGGTTTTGGGACTCAAGAAGGCGACTGAAATCAATGAGCACCCAGGGAAATTATCATTAACATAAAAGACCACAGAGAGCTAATTCATAGGCCTCCAGCACAATGTGCAACACTACAGGAATAAACAATATTAAACAGAGAAGAGTTTAAAATGAACAGATCTGCCTCAGGAAAGTTCAGACTTAAATGTCAACATGTCGGCGAATTACGAGAAGAAGCTCAGATAAAGTACTGAGCGGATAAAACCAGCCAACAAGTGACGAATGGAGACATATTCAGTAAAATTATTATTTTTACGATTACAAACGTGTCTCCTGGGATCGCATCTTACTGAGCTGACTACTCTCCTAGACTGACATTTATTTTGAAAACCCTCCTTTTGCTTCACATTTGGAGGCCAATATCCAAACACACGTCCCTCCATAACTAAGGCTGGCCTGTTTTACTATGGCAGTTATATTTAGAGCAGTGTCTGTCATCGGGAGGAGAGCCCGGCTCATTAAGTGGAGCACTAAGATGTTTACACTGAGCAAATCTCTCACTATCATCTGAGCTCTGTATATTTTCATAGAGACACTTTAGATTTGTTTCTACCCTCGTTCCCAGGAAGACACACACACACACACACACACACACACACACACACACACACACACACACACACACACACACACAGTGAAGAGCCTGTCTTCTTCGTTCTACACATACTTCATTAAGAGACGTTACTGTAATTAATAAAAACAGAAGACCGTTATTGAAGAGACTGTCAGCATCAGAGGGAATCTGCTGGGTCACGCTACAGCCACCACACCGATAGAGGGCGCTGTTCTTCCACAATAAACAGGGCTACAGTCTCCAGATCACCTCCTGTCTCCCCTTTATTCCACTAGGATCTGTTAATCAAATCTCTCATTGGCATGGCAAAAAACAAAGAGGGCTACAGCCAAAGACAGAGATGGCGACGGCAAAAAAACTAAATGCCAACAGCCAAAATCTAAAATGCTGACGGCCAAAAACCACGATGGAGACGGCCTGTCAAAACAAAAAGATGGCGATGGCCAAAAACCAAGATGTGACACAAGAGAACTAAGATGCTGTTTCCAAATATCAGCACATCACATCATTTATTAATCATTAAGGTGTGTGTGTGTGTGTGTGTATATATATATATATATATATATATATATATGTACAGAGATAAAGAGTTTGGACACCATCTTTGGACATCTCCATCTTGGTTTTTGGCCATCACCATATTAAATTACGGCTTCATGTGGTCTGGGGTAACGTTAGATTCCTGACCTGAAGTATTTCCCCAGTCTGGCCCTGTGAAGCTGTTGGTGTTTTTGTCTTTCAGAATAAGAATTAGAGACTTTTTACAGAAGCAGTTAGAGTTTTTTGTAAAGTCTGTAAAAACTATAAAGTCAACAACTGTGATGCATCATTAACACACAGCTGACTCCTGCTAACACAACAGCACTACACACACACACACACACACACACACACACACACACACACACACACACACACACACACACACACACACACACACACACTGGTCCAAGCCAAACCGTCCTGACTGAACGTTCTGGATGTTTAACCGGTTTACTGAGAGAAACTCCTGACATCTAAACTAACGCATGGACGAGTGGACACATCTGTCAAACAGCTGTCCAAACACCCCAGAACACACACACGGGTAAAAACAGGATGAAAATCAGCAGAATTAAAGAACTGACTTCAGATTTTAGGGAATAAAATATACGCACTGCACTTTCTAAAACATATTTATACACAGAACTTCAGCATGTAAATATAATTGTACATTCTTCTTCAACAACATGTAAGCAGCTGCTGTATAACTACTGGATGAATAAACAAACACTGCTTTGAGAATACAGAATATTTTCTATAAAATATGAAGCTTTTCAAATTCATAACGTTTTTTTTATGAGCATTCAACATTCAGAAAAAAAGAAAGGACCTACCTTAAACCTTTTAATGTGTTTATTTTAATGCATGTACTTCTGAGAGGTAGATAACTCACTTTAAGGTCAAATGGTTGAAAAAACTAAACCTGCAGTAAAACAGCAAAACATTTGGTTCAATAAATGTTAAAGCTGCATGAGAAAAGTTTCTCATGGTGGCGACTCTAAACGGCAACGAGAGGTAACTATTAATATAAACATAAAAACATCCTGTAAGGCAAATTTAAACTGAACCTGAACCATTGCTGATGCCTGAAATCAAACGAGACGGGAGAGTAAAAAGCTCTGTGAATATGTCACTTCCTGTGTGGATGCTGCGGTGACACGAGAATTTAAGTTTGGCAAATCTTCAGCATCTCAATTAGTGAGGATGAGACGCTCTCATCTGCTCCAGCTGCTCTCTCCGATTCAGGTTGATAAAGACCAACATATTTTACATTGAATCCTTAAACGAGGAGCTTAGTACAGCGTTAATACTCAGAGTAAGTCTATTAATCTATATGCTGTGTGTGTGTGTGTGTGTGTGTGTGTGTGTGTGTGGCGTGTCTCAGGCCTCGGCCAGACAGCCCATGACCTTCAGCATCAGCTCCTCCTTCCTGTGTTTGGCACTGACGAGCACTCCTCTTCCTCTCAACCAGGCCAACAGAGTCGCTGAGCTCAGCTTGGACAACTGGAGAGTCAGAAAGAGAGAGACAAACAGCAAATTAAAATATCGTCGTCCGGTCTGGCAGGTGTCCGTGTTGTCGTCTTAGAACTCTTCAAAAACTGTTAACTAACATTTTGGTCACCGAAACCACCAAGAAGGTGACTGCCAAAAACCAAAAGAGGCCAGGAGCCAAGATAGTGACAGCCAAAAACCAAGATGGTGATGGCCAGGAGCCAAGATAGTGACAGCCATAAAATAAGATGGTGATGGCCAGGAGCCAAGAAAGTGACAGCCATAAAATAAGATGGCCATGGCCAAAAACCTGGTTGGTTTTGAATTGGCTCTTGCATAATAAGAAGAATTTAACAAAGGGAATACATGTTGAGAATATTTAATTACCTCGAACATGCATTTGATAAGGACTGGAGGGACGTGAATCTAGGACACTCGAAGTAAAAGGTCTGTATTTTCCTCTGAACCAGCAGACATTTATAAGTGTTTGTAAAATCCCAAAGAACAATGCGTTCAGTGGTGAGGCTGTGTAAATAAAAGTAAAAGAGTAAGTGATGTATTGTTCTTGAAAAGTTGCAGGTTGGAGCTGTAAAAGTGATGAATGTTGTTATTAATATGCTGGGCTCCCTGTTGGCTCCCACCTCCTGCTGACCATTCATCACCAGAACAGTCCTCCTCGCCCTCCTCAAAGGATGTTTGGAGGGAAACAGAGGCAGGCAGCACAGTGTGTGCCATACATCACGCTAACTCACTTTAATAC
The DNA here is from genome assembly GCA_947000775.1 of Pterois miles. Taxonomy (NCBI): domain Eukaryota; kingdom Metazoa; phylum Chordata; class Actinopteri; order Perciformes; family Scorpaenidae; genus Pterois; species Pterois miles. The sequence continues at coordinate 1,965,555 of CAMQGK010000028.1, read as the reverse complement.
ATCACCTTAATGTATGTGGTCCTCCTAAAGGATGTTTATGAGGAAGATAAAGCTGCACATACAGTACCAGTGGATACACTGGAAATACATCACTTCTAAAGTCTGAAACAAGCTCTTACACCTCTTACACTTCAATACTTAAACAAGACAAACTGTACCGGGGCTGACGCCTCGGTGAGGCTGCTACGTTCATTACACCCACATCCCTCTGTTATAAAGGTCTGGATAATCGGTGTGATCTGTGCCCACTAAGAGCACCGTGAAACCGCTTTCTGTCCCATCACAAGGTCTGATTCAATAATGATACCATGAAAAACAAAGAGGGCTACAGCCAAAGACAGAGGTGACAACAGCAAGAAAACGAAATGCCAACAGCCAAAATCTAAAATGCTGACGGCCAAAAACCACGATGGAGACGGCCTGTCAAAACAAAAAGATGGCGATGGCCAAAAACCAAGATGTGACACAAGAAAACTAAGATGCTGTTACCAAATATCAGCACATCACATCATTTATTTTATATATATATATATATAAAAGCAGAAAGAGGAGGAAAGAACAATAAGATATGAAAGAAGATGTAATGTTCAGTACATCTCCTGACCTGGTTGCTTCTGGCCATTTGCTCAACATCCACGTCTCGTATCGCAGATCTGGGTTTCTTTAGTTTTGACTCAAACACAACTCCCTGAAACACAAAAACACAACAGGGAACAGTTAGAAAACACCTGAGGAGAGCACTGCTCACCTGTAGTCAGAAGGTCACTGCTGCTGACATAATATTAACTGCAGTTCGGCTGAACAATCTGGCCAGAAACCAAGATAGTGACAACCAAAAACCAAGACGGCCTGCCAAAAAACTAAGATGGCAATGGCCTGGCAAAAAATAAGATGGAAACAACCAAAAACCAAGATGGTGACCACCTGGCAAAAAGACAAGCTGGAGATCTCGGATGCCGGAATCCTGGATGTTTATAGGCAAAGTCTAAGGTGGCAACGGCCATGAACCAACAAGGAGACAGCCTGGCAAAAAACAAGATCCTGAAGACAATGCAAAAAAAAAAAAAATCAAGATGGCGACAGCCAAAAACCAAGATGGTGACAGCCAAAAACTAGGATGCTGTTACCAAATCAAAAAGGGATTCTCTTCTGTATGGCAGCAATGTTAGCACATCTCAGACTCAATCATTAATCATCAAGGTGAAAGCACAAGCAGGTGTTGGTAGGAGGAAGAGGAGAAAGAGGAAGGAAGGAACGATAAGATATGAAAGAAGATGTAATGTTCAGTACGTCTCCTGACCTGGTTGCTTCTGGCCTTCTGCTCAACGTCCACGTCTCGTATCGCAGATCTGGGTTTCTTTAGTTTTGACTCAAACACAACTCCCTGAAACACAAAAACACAACAGGGAACAGTTAGAAAACACCTGAGGAGAGTACTGCTCACCTGTAGTCACTGCTGCTGACATAAGACCAAGATGGAGATGGCCAAAAAACAAGATGGCCACCATTTAGAACTTCAAGCATATTTTTCAAACTTGAACAGCAACAGAGAGTGAACCGTCTGGGTGTCTGTTAGCACTTTAGCGGAGCAGCTAGCAACAAGTTCTGCACACGTTTCTGTTACGACGTCGTTCACGAGCACACCTGATATGAAGGTCCGCACTTAAGACCTTGGATTGGTTTGGCTATGCAGCTTTTTATTTTTTAGTTTTTTCCACTCGGTTTTAGCAGCGAAGCCGGGAGACTGTCTTCAGTCTCGATTAAGTGAAGCGTTTAGATACAGACCAGCCCTAAAGAAGGCCGCAATTATAATTCAACTCCTGAAAACATTCACAAAGGAAAGAAGAGTTAGACTCAGGATAAATCAGTGAACTGTAGGAGGGAGTTTACATCTTGACATGAGTCGTAACCTCTCGTAAAACACGACTACCGCGAGGCGCTGCTGCTGGAAATGAAACACGACGTAGCAGCTGCATGTCCTTAATCAGGACAATTCAGGGTTTTAATTTGGAAATGGAAATTAAATGAAATCCTTTCAGTATTTTTTAAAGGATGCATCATGTTTTTGTCTCATTTACTTAAATATAATATAAACTTAAATCTACTCTTCAGCTTACTTAGATATGAGTAGGTTGCATCTACGTGTGTTATTTCTGTTGATCCCATCAGTCGGTATCATTGACTTATGGTCAAAGCTGTTGTAGGTTCGGTTGTATAGTTAGAAACTAGAAAACATAAGGAATTCATTGGTAACCACCATATTGCAAATGTGCAACTAATCTTGATAATCTTCAGTCCAATAATGAGCCACAGGAAATATGGTATAAACTGAAGTTACAGTTTAGGAGATGTCAAAAATGTGTTTTACAAAAACTTCAAAATGGCAGAAACTCCAGTCAGGTGGACTTTAGTGAGGAAAATCTGTACAGAGAGTATAAATGGATTTTCAAAGTTCACCCTCAATTATAGTGCCGACAACAGGCTGACGGTTCATTTCATGAGCAGCGCTTCCATTCATTGGTGACATTTCATATGCCTATAATGAATCATCCCACAGAGAAACCAAGATAGCAACAGCCGAAAACCAAGATGCTGGAGGCAAAAAACAAAACAAGAAAAAAAAAAAAAATGTCGTTGGCCCAGCAAAAAACCAAGATGGCAGCAGCAGCCAAAAACAAGAAGGAGACGGCAAAAAAAGACAAGGAGGAAGCAGCCAAAAAAAAATAGTGAAAACCAAAAACCAAAAAAGAGATAACCAAAAAATAGCCCAGAATTTCCCTCTGGGGATTAATAAAGTTTCATTTTATCTTATCTTATCTTAAAAAACAAGATGGTGACATCCAAAAACCAAGATGGCGATGGCCAAAAAACAAGATGGTGACGGCCAGGAATATTTCTTAAGAAAAATAATAAATCAGCACAAACAATATAATAAAGCAACTGTTTATGATGCTGAAATAACTCCATCATGATGCTGATCAGTAAACAGTCTGAACTGATGCTCTGTCAGGTCTGTCTGCTGGACGACAAGCAGACAGCTGTTAAAATGCTTGTTTTCTGAATGGAGTCTGGTTGGATCAGAGCCAGGCTCTGCAGCTGCTCCATCAGCCCTCATCATGAAGTCATCTAGACGTTGTTGTTTCTGCCGTAGACAGTCGGTGGTTTGGGTCTCTGGACAGATTGATGGACTGTCGTAGCTCTGGGTGACCACAACACACAAGTTTCTCAATTGAGTTGAAACATTTCAACTGCAAATCCACAAAGGACGCATTTTTTGTGTGTTGGCGTGGCATCATTCACAGCACTCGCTTCGTCTGGTGCGAATTTGCATCTATTTGTCTCTTTTCATTGACTTTGTATGTAATAATGTGTCACGAAAAGTTGGACTCACCCCTCTGCTGCTGGACGTGTCTTTGTTGGACATCTCAGAAGACTGAGGTATTGGAGGCTCAAGTGGTGCAGCTGAGGGATGTTTTGTTGCTCTTTCCTTCATTTTACAGCTGGAGTTCGCAGCAGCGTTGCATTCAGTGCTTGACTTCTTGTTGGTTTTGGGGCTGAACTTTGGTTTAGGTTTGAGCTCAGGCTTTGGAGCCAGGATGAGCCCAGGTTTGGACTTGGATGCGGGGCTGAGGCTGGGGATGTGCTTGAGTCTGGGGTGACCCGCTGACTGAGGAGTGGTGTCGCCGTGAGGTTTGGGCCGACGGTTGAAGCGAGGAACGATTAGATGAGGAGGCTTTGGGAGGGATGCAGCAGACAAAGTAGAAACAGAAGAAGAAGTGGTGGGTGTCTTCGTCTTAAAAGCAGCTAGTGTCACCCTTCCCCTCTCCTCCTCTCCTCCAATCAGCTGCTCCCTCTGCTTCTGGAGTCGCAGCAGGGCGACGTTGACGTGGTGCGATGGACACTTGTTCTTAAAGATGGGAACCAGTTTGGGAGCCGGGGTTTGAGTTGGAGGACGAAGAGGAGGGAGGACGGAGGAGGAAGGGAGCGATGAAGCTGGCTGGAAGAGTGGGAGAGAAGAAGAGGAGAGAGAGGGAGCTGAACCCGAGGAATCAGAAAAGGAGGAAGACGATGAAGGCCAGTCTCCGTCTCCTCTGCACCCTTGACTTTGTGTCAGACTGCTCCCAAATCCACATCCGTTACCCAGAAGCCTCTGGGCTCCATGCTTCTGGGAGAGAGAGGCCCAGGCTGGAGGCTTCACAGTTCGGGGAGGAGGAGGAGGAAGCTGGGTGAGGACCGGCCTGATAGAGGAGGAGGTGGTCAAGTTGACCTGCTCCCCACTCAGCACCTGAGGAGGAAGAGGAGAGCCTCATTTCATGATTGTGAAAAAAAAAATTCACATATGTATCACCATTTTTTGTTTTCCGATTCTGAAACAGATGTTTTACCGCCAGAATCGATATATCTGCCTCTTCCATGTGGAGGTAGAAGGAAGTTACCACTTTTATTGTGGTACTCTCAACAACGTGACATATCCGTTCAAACCAAAACACAATCTCACAAAGTATTAAAGGTTGGAGGGTCAGTGTGGATACGACCTGCACCCTCCCATGTTATATCCTTTGACACATTATCATACTGAATTACTGCCCAGCCCTATCTAGGGCTACACCCCTTAAACAGCTTCCTCCTTTTCCAACATCAGTCATGTCGCTCCGTGGTGTTAAACCCTCGCCATCATTAACGCAAGTTGTACTCCTCCACGCTTTTGTTTTTACAGCGACGTACAGGGACAGATTTTGACGGCGTGAACAGACAAGAGGTTGTGTGCTGCTAACTGCAGTAAAAACCTCCGAGACTCATATAGTGAATGTGCTGTACAGGGTAGTAAGAAAATACTGAATATATTAAATTTCGCGATATTATGCAATATGCTAGGATAGTGCAATGTGCTGAGACAGGACAACATGTTAAATATGGACAGTGGGACATGGTGCATCTGTGTAATATTGGGCTATTGAAGATAACCTGAGTAAATGCAAAATGCAAAAGTTTTTAAATGATGACTTTATTTATTAAGGGGAAAAAAACTATCCAAACCTCCCTGCCCTGTGTGAAACAGTAATTGCCCCCCTTGTTAAATCTTGAATTAACTGTGATTAAGCACATTTTTTGGAAAGCTGAGCTCAGTTTCAGCAGCTACGCCCAGGCCTGATCACTGTCAGACCTGTTGAATCAAGAAATCACTTCAATAAAAGCTGTCTGACAAAGTGAGGGAGGCTAAAAGATCCCAGAAAGCAACACATCACGCTCCGATCTAAAGAAATTCAAAAACAGATGAGACGCAAGATCCTGGATTATATCTCCACACTGGCCTGGGAACGCCTCGGGATCCCCAGTCTGAGCTGGTTAATGTGGCCCAGGAAAGGGGTCCCTGCTGGAGCTGTTGGCCCGAGACCCGACCCGGATAAGTGGTTGACGATGAGTGACAGTGAGTGATATCGCAATTCTGAATATTGAATGGTAACCCCTGTATCACGCTACATGTCCTAGTGCTGTTCAAAAATGTTCCTAAAACCTGAATAATAACGGCATATCACACATCCATCTTCAACCGCTTATCCCGTTAGGGGTCGCGGGGTGTTGGAGCTGATCGCAGCTGGCGCTGGGTGAAGGTGAGGTTCACCTGGACAGGTTGCGAGTCCGTAACAGGACACATAGAGACAGACAACATAGAGACAGACACCAATAATGCTCACATTCACACCTACACAACATCTAGAGTCATCAGTTAACCTGCATGCCTTTGGACTGTGGGAGGAAGCTGGAGCACCCGGGGAAAACCCACGGGGAGAACATGTAAACTCCACACAGAAGAGCCCCAAGCCGGATTCGAACCTGCCACCCTCATGCTGTGAGGCCACAGCACTAACCACCGTGCAGCCCACATATCACACATCTTAATCTGAAAATGCTCCATTGAGAAAGAGGCCTAATTTACAATATCTAAACAGACATGACCCATATCATCTCACATTCAGAATAATAGTGGAAATGGCTATTATATTAGTTTCAAAAACTGCCAAAAACAACATCCAAATCAGAAGTACCTTTTCACTCTGTAGTTTAATAGACTTCAGATTTACCTTCTTAAATATAGCTGAAGCTCAAGAGAGCCTTTCAGCTCGCAGTACAAGACAGAAAATAACTTCTCTTTCAGTTCTTACAGAAGGAAATGAACCCCGCTGAACACTATAAATATTTTAGCTTCACTCTGTGAGCACTGAATCGATCTCTCGGGAAGTTTCACCACGCAGAGTTTTCTCACGTTGGTGAAGTACACTTCAGCTGCACCCTGCGAATAAGAAACCAGCCTCTGAATTTATAGTTTCATCTATGGACTCAGGGAACTCTCAAGTTATTAAAACTAACAACTGATGTACTTTTACTTTTCCAAGAAGAGTAGTATTAATATTGTTTACCCTGCAATCATGAAGGTGTCCAGACAACATGATGAATAACATTCAGCCTGCTTCATGAACACAAGGCCTTGAGAAGATGAGACATCTACTTTCATTAGAAGTGAACTGTGAACAGGAGGAAACACACCTCCTTCACCTTCTTCCTGACATCTGTGTTATAAAAATGAATCGTCACGACGCTGAGAGGGAACTCTCTCCGTCTTACTGTGGTAACCGACGTCACTGCTGCCTGCTAACGGCTGATTGGACGTTTCTATTTCAAAAGAACGCAGATGGACCCTCCTTTTAATATCATTGCCTATCTTGTCATTGTCTCAACCACTTCCTTTATTGAATCCAAATTCTTCCACATTTATATCACAGATGTAGGAGTTAGTTTACACCGTCACCACGGTGGTACTGATTTCCGTGGTCCGATTCCTTCTACGTTTTCTTCACAGAGTGGTTTACTAAACATGGTGCTGCTTCCTAATGGAGACGTACATTAAACCCTGCAGTGTCTGAACGATGCATCCCTACAGCTGTAGTCATGTAGCAGTGTTGTGTGTGTGTACCTGTGCTGTTGCTGCAGTGCTCAGACTGACTGTTTGGTAACGAGGTTTGCTGGTCAGACGGGCAGGGAAGCTGCAAACACTCTGCAGCCTGTCGCTGACGTCAGACAGGAAGGCGCCCAGCGCCCCCTGCAGGTCGACGCGAGGGCAGCGCTGCACCGGCTGTAGGCGGACGCAGCTCAGAGGGTAGCTGCTCGGGATGACGGTTAAAGGAAGATTCTGATAAATACTCATGCAATCATTTTAGGGTTGATGTCATGGTGAAGATATGACAGCTACAATATCAGAGAAACGCTTCAGAGATGGAGAGGAAATGTTGCTAATATTTAGCCTTCTGCTAACAGCAGCTAATGGCTCACGGCTGCTGTTAGCAGAAGGCTAAATATTAGCATCATTTCCTCTCCATCTCTGAAACTCTTCTCTGATATTGTACGACTGTCTTGATTTATATGCCCTCAATTTACCTTTACAGCGCTGCTGTTGGCCATTAGCTAGCTTAGCTTGCTAATTCCTCCAAGCTTGAAACACAAATAATGAGGCAAACAAAGTTGTCCCTCATCTGGTGATAGCGCTGTGCTTTCCTACGCTGTGACCAGAGTGTGGATGAAGCATTCAGTTGTTAAATTTTACTCATTTATGCAACTGGCTAGTTAGCTAGCTACCTTGCTAATTCCTCCATGCTACAGAAAATGAGTCCAACAGCAGACAGAGCTGGGTCACGGTCCCTCTGTCCTCACCGCTAGGAGGCTACTTCACCAGGAGGAGAGCAGGAGTTAGCTAGCTGGTCAGTCTCTGGACAAGCTAGCTAGCTAACTAGCCAGTTCTGGAGAAAGTCTAGCTAGCTAACTAGCATTGTTAATAAAAACAACACAATACTCACTAGCCAGCGTTAGCTAACGTGTTCAGAGAATTATTCTGCCTTCACTTAACACTCCGCCCACTGAATACATCACCATGGTTACTGACAGAGAAGACGCTATAAAGTACATCATTATTTTAGGTGTATTTCAGTCTATTTTTTCTCTTCTTATCTTTAAACATCATAACTGAAGACTCTTTGAATTCAAGAAAAATAAGTAAAAATAAAATATACTAAAATGTTTTCCAAATAGTTTCAGCTGCACCACACGTCAGCTGTAAAGTTATAACACTGACCAGATTTTGCTCACTTGCTTTGTCAGGTTCATATTAAGATGGATAATTAATGCAATGTTTTTTTAGGATACGTGAAGAGTCTCTCTCCTACTAGTCTGAAGTAGACGCTGCAGTACACCACCTCTTCTTCTGCAAGATCAGGGAGTCTGTAGCCGTACTGGAAAACACACACACACACACACACACACACACACACACACACACACACACACACACACACACCTATCTATGAAGCATGAGAATATAATTAACAATTTCTTAAAAATCTTCAATATCTGTGCCAATATAATGACTTGGTTTTGGTTTTGACCACAATAAAGAACTGTGGAGAGCTTAATTTGACTTTTTTTTATTGTCGTTTAACACTGAGACACAACGCTTTTGGCACATTCACATCAGGGGCGAAGCAAACTTTTTGCACGGTGCCATTGCATACAGTACAAAATCAAGGCAAAGAGGCAAATTGACACAAATTTACTTTGGTCGACGCTGTGAAAGCCTGTCAGCGTCAAGATCATCCTCCTGTGGTCACCGACATCCCGATATTGTTGAATCAGAAATGGAGAAAATAAATGTTGTCGTGTCTGTGGTCACGATAGTCCATCACATCTGTCCAGAGACCAGAACCACCGACTGTCTACGGCAGAAACAACAACGTCTACATGACTTTATGCTGAGTGTTGATGCAGCAGCTGCAGAGCCTGGCTCTGATCCCACCAGACTCCATTCAGAAAACAAGCATTTTAACAGTTGTCTGCTTGTCGTCCAGCAGACAGACCCGACAAAGCATCAGTTCAGACTGTTTACTGATCAGCATCATGATGGAGTTATTTCAGCATCATTCTGATCTGGTTATTGATATTAAATCACAGCTCAGTCTGTTTATTGTGGGTTCATAGCTCAGTAGTGATCCAGTCAGTGTGATGTACTGGATGTGAATCCAGCTCACCGCCAGGTGATGGTATGAACCCAGACAGGACGGAGTCTGGTTCTCTGACACATCTGGACTTCAACATGTACAAAGCAGCTGCAGTGGTGATTTCTAACATGTTGATGGAGGAAATATTGTTGGTGTCTATGGAGACAAGCTCCTCCTCCTCCTCCTCTCTGCAGTATCATGTCTGTCTCTAGAAGTGGGTAGTTAGATAGAGGCTCTAAGTTTCTGAGCGAAACTGATGCTTGTGAAATCAGTCAGTAGACAGAGCACTTGCACCCATTAGCATCGGGTCTGCACACGTCATATTTTGGATTCAAAATTCAAACCCAGTTCCCTGTGGTTAGGTCTTCCAACTGAGGTATCGGAGCGAACAGTAAGCATGTTTTTAATCTGTCGATGCGAAATCACTCGTAGGACCCGGCATACTAGCATCATGGCATCTCACAAGTGGTCCATTTCAGTGACACTCCCACGCCACCGTACAACCCGTGCTGATCGCCACAGCGCCTGATGTGGTCTGAATGCTGCTTTATGCACCCGTGTCTGATGTTGTCTGGCACAGATTTTCCTGACTAACTTAATGTTTTAAATTAAAAGATGTTTATCTGATTAAAAATTCTGACTAAAAGCATTCTACTCCAGCTTTCAGCGCTTTACTGAGTTTTCATTCTCGCTGCCACAGTATTAAATTACGGAGGTTTTAAGAGAATAATAAATTCAGTTTTTAATCCAAACTGTTAGTTTCCATGTGATCTCACTGGTCAAAGACTAACTCCAACTGTAGCTCAAAACAATCCTCAAGCAGTTTCTATGCTAACTTCTTGCGATGCAAAGCAGCTAATTAAGATGTTTTTGTGCTCACAAATGAACATCTCTGAATATGCGTGTTGTGTACCAGGCGGTTCCAGTGGTTCTGCAGGTCTCTGTAGGTCCTAAACGGTCCATCTCTGGGCAGCCGACGGGTGATGGTGATAATCTGACCTTTCTTCATGCTACAAACACACAAACAAACATTAGTGAGAAATAAATCTGTCAATCAAAGACTCATTTGGTGGGTGAGGATATGAGGACAGAAGAAATCCAGGCGCAGCCTTCCTGTCAGTGTTTGTAAGGCGCTGCAGCTCCCCCTGCTGCTCACAGTCAGTACAGCACTACCTGCCTCCTCTTCATCAGCCTGGAAGAGAGGAAGCTGCTAAAATCCTGAATACATAACGAACTCCATCAATAAACTAATGCGTCATTAACTGTTCCAAAAAATCTAAAATAAATATAGGCATTAAATAATTGATAAATGTAACAAAATGTATATTTATGTTTTAATTTGCTTCTTTATTTAACTTTGTTTTAATTCACATATTTATTTTCCTTTTATTTTTATTCATTTTTAAATTAATTTGTTGTTTAAGTTATCTTTTAAAATGTATTTATTCATTTTTTTATTTTCATTAAATAGAATATGAATTGATAATTAATGATTAAACAAATAAAATAAATAAAAGAGAAACTTAAATAGGAAAGTTAATAAATATACATTATCAATAAATTAAAGCCTACATTTGATCCAAATATTTTTGGCACATTTAATGGCATATTAAAAATAAGGTTCAAGATTCTTTATTGTTACATCTTCATATACAAAAACACGAAAGTAAAATAATAATAAAATTAATAGTAACATTAAAATGGTGCTTAAAAGTATGATAAAATAAAATAAGGGAATTCACACAAAGGTAAATAAATGATCAAGCAAATTAAAATAGAAGTATCCACTTATGTCACATATCAGTTAATTAATGCTTATATTTAATTTAAATTATTATTTTGGGAGCATTTAATGGCATATTTATGTTGTTGAGTTGTGTACTCTCTGTAATCTAAAAATTTAAATTTAACATTTATTTACAACAATGTTCAAACCTCAGAAATCTGTAACTGTAATCAGGGTCACGGTGTGTTTCATCTGGTCACCTGACGATGGCATCATTTCCCCTCGGTTCATTCCTCAGTGTTGTGGTCGTCTGCCAGAAGCAAGATTTTAACCAGGTGAAGGACTTTAGTCACTGAACGTCCGGATCTAATGTAGTCGGAGAAATGAGCTGAGCAAACATTAACGGCAGCTCAGTCCACAGCCCCTCTGGGACGACCCGCATCCACCGAACAGCAACAGAAACACAGATTTTTAACAAGAAGCTGCTTTATTCTGTGTTTTTACTGGCTTGTTTTGGAGAGGAGGAGACCTCTGTGGTCAAAACCTCCTGAACGATGAACACTGAAGGAATCCTGACATGAGGACAATTCCCATGATCCCTCGCTGCTTCACCACGTCAACAAACTCCGTCTAGTCTTATCGATTTAACTGGAAGACCTCTGGTGGCAGAACATTTTTTATTTGGCTGTCGCAATCTTGGTTTTTGTCCATTGCCACCCTGGTCTTTGGCCATCTTCACCTTTTTATTTGTCCATCGCCATCTTGGTTTTTAGCCATCTCCATCTTGTTTTTGTGACTGTTGCCATCTTGGTTGCCATCTTGGTATTTTTTTATTTTACTTGGGGGCGGCAGTAGCTCAGTCTGTAGGGAGTTGGCTTGGGAACCGGAGGGTCACCGGTTCAAGTCCCAACATGGACCAAGAACTGAGTGTGAACTGGTAGCTGGAGAGGTGCCAGTTTACCTCTTGGGCACTGCTGAGGTGCCCCTGAGCAAGGCACCAAACCCCCAAGTGCTCGGGGCGCTTGTCAGGAGCAGCCCCCTCACTCTGACATCTCTCCATTAATGCGGGTCTGTGGGTCCTGTTTGTGCATGTTTCAGGTCTGCATGTACTGTGTATAAGTTAACAACAGAGTGTAAAAACTGAATTTCCCCACTGTGGGACTAATAAAGGACTATCTTCTTCTTCTTCTTCTTTACCGTCTCCACCTTATTTTGTTGGCCTTTGCTGTCTTGGTTTTTGTCTGTCTTTATTTATTTGGACGTCACCATCTTTCTATATTTTATTCACATTAAAGAAAATACACCACAAGTGTGGGTAGTGGTATGAAATAAGTGCGTCGAGACAATACTGGGTGAGGAGAGTTTCATAGTGTCACACATTATCCAAAAAGATCTAATTTAAGTTTCATACAGATGTGACAGACTCAGTAATGTTGTTATTGTTGTTCTCTAATGACCACATCTGTTAAATAGTAGAAAAATGCCCAGAGGTTTCTCAACTCAATGGGAGGTGCATCATCCATTAATCTTAGACCTGTGAAGCCTTTCTGGTGTTCAGCTTCAGAGCTGTCCTACCTGGGCAGGACGTGACACCAGATGGCTCCCCCGGTGGAGGTGGGGTCGAGGACGGAGTCAGGGTCACTGCAGAACCTCCTCAGCACTAACGGAGGGAGGTCAAAGTCCTCTAGCTGCAACAAACACAGAAACTCTGGTTAATCGTCTCACATTTTTTATTCCCTCAGTTATTTTTCCACCATATTTATCCTGATTTTTTGCACGCTTTACATTTGATTTTATTTTTACCTCTTTTAGGTTCTGTCCTTGGTTATGATTGTTATGTCGCACAAAAATGTGAGAAATTTCAGCGAAAATTCAGCCATGTTCTTGGGAAGAAGTGGTTAGTTTTTGGTGTAGATTTAATCATTGCTACAGGGATTTTTTTTAGCATTACAAGGCAGAGTATTGTGACAATTTAATGAATAAGTACAACCTCTGTCACTGTGTGTATTATAATCACTTTAGACAATTAGTCAAATGGACGTAGTCACCGTGACGTCGGCATCTTTTTTTTTTTTTTTTTTTTTGTCCATCACCATCTTGTTTTTTGCCATCGAAATCTTGGTTTGTTGGCCTTTCCCGTCTTGTTTTTTTGGCCGTCTTAACTTTTGGGCCACCGGTGTCATGGTTTTTGGACGTTGCCATCTTGTTTTTTGAGAGCTTCCATCTTGTTTTTTAGCCATCCTCACCTTGTTTATTTGGCCTTCTTCATCTTGATTTTTGGGACTTTTTGTTTTGGGCTTTGATGAAGTGAAAACACACTGTGAAAGGTTTAGAGATCTAAGACGAAAACAGGGACAACTCCCAGACCAGACAACGCTGTGGCAGCGACCTGCCAATCACAAGGTAGCCCCGCCCTAAACCATCCCCTGCTTTTTGGTCTATTTGACTCTAAATGAGACCATAACTTACTAAATGAACATTAGTTAAATTGAAAAACTAGTGATTGAGACCATAAACTCATGTTTACAACATTTACTGAGGTAATAAATCAATTGAGAAGTAACTGATTTTAATGCAGATTGTGATCCAGGTGCAGAAAAAAAAATTCTAAATATTTTCTGTAATTAAAACATTTAAAAAATACGAGGACAGGTGGTTGTTTTCTTCACTTATTTTGTCAGTTAAAGGTAAACTTACATGGACAGATGTGAAACAGATAAATGAAAGCTGTTTTATTCTCACTCTGGTTGGTGGCAGTCTGACTGTGTTGGCTTCAATACTGATGCACAGTTGGCCCTCGCTGGTGTTCAGCTCCATGCCTGGCGCGCACACACACACACACACACACACACACACACACACACACACACACACACACACACACACACACACACACACACACACACACACACAATTCATCCATTACATAATCCATTGGTACTATGTAACACTAATTTTTGTGTCATGATTTGACAAATTCAATAGAAATGCTCACTGAGAAGTTAGCAAAAATTTGTGACGTTTGACCAAAATTTGATGCTTAAACATACAAACTTTGACCAAAAAGTGATTGTTGGGATTTAAATAGATAAGAAACACCACTGGGAAGATACAGGATGATATAATGGACCCGTCTTTTAAATCAGTGGCTCATCAAACTACAACGTTTACAAGTCGATGGTTGTAAGTAGAGTCAGAAAAGGAGTGAAACATTTTCTTAATATTGAAATAGTGGATATTTCAGCTCTTCGGGCTTCTAAAACGTCTTTAAAACAAACAGAAGGTTTGGTTTAACTGCTCCCAATTCAAGCCCATGACCCATAACCTCATTTACTCAACCACACATCCTCAATAACACTCTCACAAATCTGCAATCTGATAGAAGTACAGCAGTAAAAAGATAAAAAGGTGTGTTGGAGATGAATGAAACTCACTGACAGCACTGAGCCTCCCGCTCTCAGTCAGGAAGTCTTTTCCTGAGAACGAACACACAGTGAGAACAAATGTTACCATCACAGTTACATGAGCCGAAGCAGCATGACGCTACAGACAGCATCTATATACTACCATATACTACTACTACTGCTTAGTTATCATCTGACTTACACTGGACAAAAACTAGGTACTCTCGTTTGTTACCTCGGTAGTTGACAGTAGAGTTTAAACCTGGCAACCCATATCGAATCAAAAATTAACGAGGACTTTCTTATAAGTTTAATTTACGGTCAATTATTTAAATTTATTCAGGTTAAGGTGTAGATGGGCGTAGTGCTTCTGTCAGCATGCTGTTAGCATTAGTACTGAGGGGTCAGTCATTCCTTTAAGAGGGACACGTTGAAAAAAATCATTGGTGCAACAACATGAATGCATAAATACATACTGTAAATAAATACACATAAATAAATAAAAAATAAATCCCAAAATAAACAAAGAGAAAATTAATTTAAAATAAATATAAAATAAATACCAAATAAATGAAATAAATTAAAAAAAAGATAAAACATGAATAAATAATGCAAATATAAATAAAATATAAATGCAAAAATGACTACAACATAATTCCAAAATAAATAAATATTAAAAATAAATAAATAATGTAAATAAATACAAAAATAACTAAAATTAAAAAAGGGATTTAATACAAAGACAAATAAATACAGAGGCAAATTTTCAAAGCACATCTTGGCAATTATTTAATTAATGCCTACAGTTCTCCTAGATTTCTTTCTACACTTATTGCCATATTTATTTATTTATTGAGTCATTTATCTCGAGTGTCCCAGGTCAGATTCACCAAACTGTCTCAACTTTCAGCCTGATGGACTCCACCTGCTCACGAGGACGTTTCTGTTTGTGAGCTTTTAGCTTTAACATCATTATGCTGCTAAAATCGGCAGATAATGGGATGGAGGGCGAAACACAGACATATCTGGACTCATTGTTTATGTCGTCTTAAATATCTACGGTCTTTCTCAGAGCTCAGACTGAAATGGAAATTTAACTTAGGAGTCACAGTCAGGCGTAAAAGTTTAAATGTTTTTCCTTCCACCATTTAAACAAGGAAACACACACATACGCCCCCACACACATTTTTCATTTCATGTCAGACTGGGTCCAAGGTGAAGGCTTCACTGAGTGTTGCAACACTCACTAAGTCTATTAATAATCTATTGACGGTGGCTGAGAATCAGTCGGTTTCACTATGGATCTTCAGTGCTGCTCGTCCTGCAGTTTTTACTTTTTGGCTCATAAACCTGCTACTGGAACTGGATTCATGTGTGATGATGTTAGTCCCCATAGGAGCCATTTCATTGATCACTGTATAAAATGACCTGTGGTGACCTCTAGGATAATCACACTACTACTACTACTACTACTACTACTACTACTACTACTACTACTACTACTACATCCTGGTAACTAGAGACCTAGAGCATTCAGAGGATGGATGGCTCTCCTAGCTACACTGACTACTACTACTACTACTACTACTACTACTACATCCTGGTAACTAGAGACCTAGAGCATTCAGAGGATGGATGGCTCTCCTAGCTACACTGACTACTACTACTACTACTACTACTACTACTACTACATCCTGGTAACTAGAGACCTAGAGCATTCAGAGGATGGATGGCTCTCCTAGTAGTACTACTCCTACTGACTACTACTACTACTACTACTACTACTACTACTACTACTACTACATCCTGGTAACTAGAGACCTAGAGCATTCAGAGGATGGATGGCTCTCCTAGCTACACTGACTACTACTACTACTACTACTACTACTACATCCTGGTAACTAGAGACCTAGAGCATTCAGAGGATGGATGGCTCTCCCAGCTACACTGACTACTACTACTACTACTACTACTACTACTACTACAAATCCTGGTAACTAGAGACCTAGAGCATTCAGAGGATGGATGGCTCTCCTAGCTACACTGACTATCAGGGGTTTCTGAGACCTTTAAACTAAGGATGGGTCATGATTTTCGATTATTCAGTTAATTCTTCATCCACAAATCCATCAAATCCTTCGTCAGAGTCTGAGTTTAACAGCTGGGTGATGTTAAGTGTGCCGTATAGTGTGAATAATATGGTACTTTATACTGTTTATTTCCCTTGTATTAACCATTGTAGGCACTGCCTGGTGCGTGGCATGTTCAGTTCAGTTGTTTTGTTTTTTTTTGTAGTGAAAAATTATGAATATTTCATAAAATTAAACTGGCATTTAAAGGGTTAAAATCCTGAAACTTACTGAATGTTTGGGAGTTTTGAGTAAGTCCCAAGTTGTTCAAGTGATTTATGAAAAAAAAAGCAAAAAAAATATACTGATGCATAATGATTTTACAGCTGTTTTTTTGTACGTGTACATTTTTGGCCACGAAGATGTCCAGAGGGTAGTAAATCTGAGGAGGGCACAAGGGTCAAACAACTGAAAATACCCGAACATGACACACGTCCAATTAGAAAATGGCAGTGAGCATGTTTAGACCTGCTGGCGTACCAGCGATGAGGAAGACTCCTGCTTTATTCCAGCGGGGAGCCAATCGGGTGATCAGAGAGTAGGACAGACAACACTGGAGGACACCTGGAAACACACACTGAGGACAGCCCAGCTACACACACACACACACACACACACACACACACACACACACACACACACACACACACACACACACACAGACACCAGTTCTCATCAACTACCAGCAGACTGAACCATTGAAATGAATCCACATAGGACCGAGACTGATCCCACCTGCAGACTGTGTCGCCGTCCGAACACCTGGAGGACGCCTTTCTGGAAAAACGACATCTGTAGGAGGAGACGACAAAAACAAAAATAAACACAACAAAATATCAGCAATAAAACACAGATTATTTGAAAGTGAAATAAATGTTTTAAAAGCCAGCATGGTAAAATCTAAAATTTGGGTAGTAGTTTAGATCAGCTGGAATGAACTGGGGGAAAAAAAGACGTTTTTTCTTCATGTTTTCAAGTCATGTCTTCAGCTGGTATCTGGTTGGTAGTAATCTGACATCTTCAGCCTGACGTAGGACACAGTACCATGTGGTTAAAAGTGTTTGTGGAAACTAGAGCCATCAAAGTTACCGTGATAATAAACAGATTCATCTAACATCACTAACTTCTTCAATGCATTAATGCAGTCAAACTTGCTGAGGTTTAAAGTTAGAGAGAAGATCCTGGACTCATCTGAAACTAGAGAACCTGATGGATCCATCAGTACCAACCAGGTCAGACTACTACTACTACTACTACTACTACTACTACTACTACTACTACATCCTGGACTCATCTGAAACTAGAGAACCTGATGGATCCATCAGTACCAACCAGGTCAGACTACTACTACTACTACTACTACTACTACTACTACTACTATTACTATACATCCTGGACTCATCTGAAACTAGAGAACCTGATGGATCCATCAGTACCATCCAGGTCAGACTACTACTACTACTACTACTACTACTACTACTACTACTACATCCTGGACTCATCTGAAACTAGAGAACCTGATGGATCCATCAGTACCAGCCAGTAGTAGCAGTAGTAGTAGTAGTAGTAGTAGTAGTAGTAGTAGTCTGACCTGGTTGGTACTGATGGATCCATCAGGTTCTCTAGTTTCAGATGAGACCAGGATGTAGTAGTAGTAGTAGTAGTAGTAGTAGTAGTAGTAGTAGTCTGACCTGGTTGGTACTGATGGATCCATCAGGTTCTCTAGTTTCAGATGAGACCAGGATGTAGTAGTAGTAGTAGTAGTAGTAGTAGTAGTCTGACCTGGTTGGTACTGATGGATCCATCAGGTTCTCTAGTTTCAGATGAGACCTGGATGTAGTAGTAGTAGTAGTGGTAGTCTGACCTGGTTGGTACTGATGGATCCATCAGGTTCTCTAGTTTCGGATGAGACCAGGATGTAGTAGTAGTAGTAGTAGCGGTAGTAGTAGTAGTAGTAGTAGTAGTCTGACCTGGTTGGTACTGATGGATCCATCAGGTTCTCTAGTTTCAGATGAGACCAGTATGTAGTAGTAGTAGTAGTAGTAGTAGTAGTAGTAGTAGTAGTAGTCTGACCTGGTTGGTACTGATGGATCCATCAGGTTCTCTAGTTTCGGATGAGACCAGGATGTAGTAGTAGTAGTAGTAGTAGTAGTAGTAGTAGTCTGACCTGGTTGGTACTGATGGATCCATCAGGTTCTCTAGTTTCGGATGAGACCAGGATGTAGTAGTAGTAGTAGTAGTAGTAGTAGTAGTAGTCTGACCTGGTTGGTACTGATGGATCCATCAGGTTCTCTAGTTTCGGATGAGACCAGGATGTAGTAGTAGTAGTAGTAGTAGTAGTAGTAGTAGTCTGACCTGGTTGGTACTGATGGATCCATCAGGTTCTCTAGTTTCAGATGAGACCAGTATGTAGTAGTAGTAGTAGTAGTAGTAGTAGTAGTAGTAGTCTGACCTGGTTGGTACTGATGGATCCATCAGGTTCTCTAGTTTCGGATGAGACCAGGATGTAGTAGTAGTAGTAGTAGTAGTAGTCTGACCTGGTTGGTACTGATGGATCCATCAGGTTCTCTAGTTTCGGATGAGACCAGGATGTAGTAGTAGTAGTAGTAGTAGTAGTAGTAGTAGTAGTCTGACCTGGTTGGTACTGATGGATCCATCAGGTTCTCTAGTTTCGGATGAGACCAGGATGTAGTAGTAGTAGTAGTAGTAGTAGTAGTAGTAGTAGTCTGACCTGGTTGGTACTGATGGATCCATCAGGTTCTCTAGTTTCAGATGAGACCAGGATGTAGTAGTAGTAGTAGCAGTAGTAGTAGTAGTAGTAGTAGTAGTCTGACCTGGATGGTACTGATGGATCCATCAGGTTCTCTAGTTTCAGATGAGACCAGGATGTAGTAGTAGTAGTAGTAGTAGTAGTAGTAGTAGTAGTAGTAGTAGTAGTCTGACCTGGTTGGTACTGATGGATCCATCAGGTTCTCTAGTTTCAGATGAGACCAGGATGTAGTAGTAGTAGTAGTAGTAGTAGTCTGACCTGGTTGGTACTGATGGATCCATCAGGTTCTCTAGTTTCAGATGAGACCAGGATGTAGTAGTAGTAGTAGTAGTAGTAGTAGTCTGACCTGGTTGGTACTGATGGATCCATCAGGTTCTCTAGTTTCGGATGAGACCAGGATGTAGTAGAGTAGTAGTAGTAGTAGTAGTAGTAGTAGTCTGACCTGGTTGGTACTGATGGATCCATCAGGTTCTCTAGTTTCAGATGAGACCAGGATGTAGTAGTAGTAGTAGTAGTAGTAGTAGTAGTTCTGACCTGGTTGGTACTGATGGACCCATCAGGTTCTCTAGTTTCAGATGAGACCAGGATGTAGTAGTAGTAGTAGTAGTAGTAGTAGTTTCTGACCTGGTTGGTACTGATGGATCCATCAGGTTCTCTAGTTTCAGATGAGACCAGGATGTAGTAGTAGTAGTAGGTAGTAGTAGTAGTAGTAGTAGTCTGACCTGGTTGGTACTGATGGATCCATCAGGTTCTCTAGTTTCAGATGAGACCAGGATGTAGTAGTAGTAGTAGTAGTAGTAGTAGTAGTAGTAGTAGTAGTAGTAGTCTGACCTGGTTGGTACTGATGGATCCATCAGGTTCTCTAGTTTCAGATGAGACCTGGATGTAGTAGTAGTAGTAGTAGTAGTAGTAGTAGTAGTAGTAGTCTGACCTGGTTGGTACTGATGGATCCATCAGGTTCTCTAGTTTCGGATGAGACCAGGATGTAGTAGTAGTAGTAGTAGTAGTAGTAGTAGTCTGACCTGGTTGGTACTGATGGATCCATCAGGTTCTCTAGTTTCGGATGAGACCAGGATGTAGTAGTAGTAGTAGTAGTAGTAGTAGTAGTAGTAGTAGTCTGACCTGGTTGGTACTGATGGATCCATCAGGTTCTCTAGTTTCAGATGAGACCAGGATGTAGTAGTAGTAGTAGTAGTAGTAGTAGTAGTAGTCTGACCTGGTTGGTACTGATGGATCCATCAGGTTCTCTAGTTTCAGATGAGACCAGGATGTAGTAGTAGTAGTAGTAGTAGTAGTAGTAGTAGTAGTAGTAGTAGTCTGACCTGGTTGGTACTGATGGATCCATCAGGTTCTCTAGTCTCAGATGAGACCAGGATGTAGTAGTAGTAGTAGTAGTAGTAGTAGTAGTCTGACCTGGTTGGTACTGATGGATCCATCAGGTTCTCTAGTTTCAGATGAGACCAGGATGTAGTAGTAGTAGTAGTAGTAGTAGTAGTCTGACCTGGTTGGTACTGATGGATCCATCAGGTTCTCTAGTTTCAGATGAGACCAGGATGTAGTAGTAGTAGTAGTAGTAGTAGTAGTAGTAGTAGTCTGACCTGGTTGGTACTGATGGATCCATCAGGTTCTCTAGTTTCAGATGAGACCAGGATGTAGTAGTAGTAGTAGTAGTAGTAGTAGTAGTAGTAGTAGTCTGACCTGGTTGGTACTGATGGATCCATCAGGTTCTCTAGTCTGAGATGAGACTGGGATCTTCACTCACTTCTGAGCCACCTCTAAACAACCTAAAACCACAAGTTGTGCTAATGCGTTAAAGAAATTAGTGGCGTTAAAACAAACTTTCATTGACACGTTACTATGGCGTTAACTTTGACAGCCATATTTGACAGTATAAAGTACTACATTGCCAAGGGTCCCTCAAACAGATAGGTAGCATTGAAGCATGTGTGTGTTTGTTGTTTGTGTCTCTTACAGCCATGACCACTGTGATATCACTGAAGGAGTCCAGAGCCGGAGAGGCCAGAATATCAGAGTACAGCAGCACCAGCTCTCTGTGGACACACACATCATTCAAGGACACATCCACAGGAACGCTGCGTTCAAGTGAAAGTAAAGTTCAGTAAAACCTGACATCGTCCTTCACACGGAGCAGCACCCGACAGTGACGGCCGTCACTGTCCTGCCAACTTCACTCAGGACAAACATGTGGACGGTGTACACAAACTAAAAGCAGTCCTCCTTTTTGGTAACAACAGAAACTTCAGAGACCAGGTCCACAGCATTCTGGAGCACAACCAGAGACCGGCGTTGATGTACCATGTGAAACTAAAAGCAATGTTCACTTATTTTGTCACGTCAGTCTTTAGCCATGTGACCCATTAGCTCTGTATAGTGAGTCCTGTGAGTTGGTAGTATCGTCAGCCCTGTGAGTCCTTACAATCATCAGTCCTGTGAGGAGTTAGTCTCGTGAGTCCTGTGAGTTGTTGGTGTCGTGAATCGCATCATTAGTATCGTCAGCCGTTAGTCTCGTGAGTCCTTACAATCATCAGTCCTGTGAGGTGTTAGTCTCGTGAGTCATTAGTATCATTCAGTCCTGTGAGTTGTTGGTGTCGTGAATCGCATCATGAGTCCCGTGAGTTGTTAGTCTCGTGAATCGTTAGTATTGTCAGCCTTGTGAGTTGTTTGTCTCATGAGTCATTAGTATCATCAGTCCCGTGAGTTGTTAGTCTTGTGAATCTTTAGTATTGTCAGCCTTCTGAGTTGTTAGTGTCATGAATCGCTAGTATCATGAGTCCCGTGAGTTGTTAGTCTCGTGAATCGTTAGTATTGTCAGCCTTGTGAGTTGTTTGTCTCGGGAGTCATTAATACCATCAGTCCCATGAGTTGTTAGTCTCATGAGTCATTAGTACCATCAGTCCCATGAGTTGTTAGTCTCATGAGTCATTAGTACCATCAGTCCTGTGAGTTGTTAGTCTTGTGAATCGTTAGTATTGTCAGCCTTGTGAGTCATTAGTATCGTCAGTCCAGTGAGTTGTTAGTTGCGTGAGTCACTAGTCTTGTCACTCCTGAGAGTTGCTAGTCATCCAAGTCACTAGTATCGTCAGTCCATTGAGTCATTAGTATTCATAGCAGAGCTAAATTCAGAGCCAAACATCGTCTTTGAATTATATCAGAACCATGGAATGTGATATGTATCGTTTCACACCGTTACACCCCTACCGATTGTTACGTTACTGAATCCCTGTGAATGACAGTAATTGTGTTATTCACCGGCAGGTCTTGATCTGTTTGCTCCTCGGCTCCTCGTCGTCCTCCTGCAGACTCAGAGTGACGCAGCACAGCTTCTTCAGGTCTGGAAGACTCAGGAAAAACATACTGGACTGCTGGACTCCTCCACTCATCCTGAACACACACACACACACACACACACACACACACACACACACACACACACACACACACACACGGTGATCAGTACAGGAAGTGATCAGGTCCATCATCAGTTTTACTAGCATTCCTAATTATATAACCATGTGCCAAAGGGATGAGGACTTGGAAATGTTTCTTTGTATTATTATTATCATTATTATTATAAGACACACGAGTTAAAACCAGTCAAATAAGAATAAAATAAGACCAATATTTCAAAATAAATAAATAAATAAAAATAATGATTATGGCCAACAATTGACCAATAATAATAATAGTAATAATAAAATTAATTATTATTATTATTATTATTATTACTATTATTATTATTGTAAGACATGGAAGTAAAAACAATGAAAGAATGAATCAATAATAAAATAATAATAATAATAACTCACAGAAGGTAAACCCAGTAAAAGAAGGAATGTGATTATTATTAGTGCTGAAAGCATCAGTCAATTAATCCAGACAGAAAATTTATCTGCAAATATTTTAATAATCAGCAGTAAATCTTCACTTACCAAGCAAGTCTCTGCTTTTAAAATATGAAAACTTGTTGTTTTTTTTCTATATTTTATGTAATTATAATTATTAACTGAACATTTACAAGAAGGGCAAACAAAATAAAATAACACATATTAAATGCTAATGGGAATAACCAGCAATCTCATCAATTAATAATACTGGTCATAAATGCTGTTACTGAAGATTTTATGATAATTTTAACAAATCCCTTTGAGCTCTGTGAACATATAATGGACATTACATGTAGACACCTTACAGACTGCAAAATAGTCAAAACATAATTAATACTACAAATACTAGTTAGTTAAACTCTAAATCACTCTCACTTACTTATTTAATTATTATTATTATTATTAACTTTGTTAATAAAGGTTCATCTTATCTTACCTGTTTGTGTCCTAAACCAGCAGCGCCTAGCTAGTAGTTAGATAAAACAAGCTAACGAGAAGCTAATTGGCTAATTAGCCTAGCTTGCGTTAAATCAGTATTTTTCCGTTTTTATATTCATACTTAGATCACCAACCTTATCTTTACATTTACACTAGAGCGTGATCGTCGTTATATTCTGGGTGAGATCTTGGTTTCCAGTCAATTATGACACTAAAGAGACAATTTAATGACATAAACGTCGCTAACAATGAAAATAGTCCGTGCTAGCTACAGATGGTTGAGAACGGCAATAAGAAGAGCTCTCACTCTGCTCCAATTTAGACAAACCAAAAACCTTCTATGTCCTACTGTAACTGCGGAGGGTTAAGTCTCAGAGACAAATGCACGTTTTATGCTTTAGTTACAGATATAATAACACACAAATCAACTCATACGTTATGATGTATTATTACAGATGAAACTACTCAGCACTGTATGAAGCAATTAAATGAGCTCCACCTTTTCCAGCTGCAACATTAAAGTGATGGAGACATTAATGCATCTATATTTACAATACAATAATGTAATATAAATTATTCTGATATGGGCCATTCTGCATATTGAGTACCTTGGGTACTTCATGCGTATTTTGAGGGTGATACTTTTGTACTTTTACTTCATTAAGACTTTAAATGTAGGAACTTACCTGTATTTCTACACTAGTCCTTCATGTACCATACTTCCTCTGACTATCATGGGACTATGGGATGTGAAACTGTTACTGAATTAATTAAAACATTAACTAACACTGTGATAGAGCAGGTGAATTAAAAAAATAAAAGTATAGAAAAATATTAACTCCATTCAAAGCAAATACTAAAGTATGGTATTGTCATGCTCATTTTCCATGTAAACAAATATAATGTCAAAAGACACAGGAAGAACACCCTTGAAAAAACTAATACTAATAATAATGCAATAATAAATACAGAAATAGACCAAATACCAAGGCATGGTATTGGCATGCCGCTTTTCCAGATTAATAAACAATATCAAAAGACACAGGAAGAACACTCTTCAAAAATAAAATGAATAATAACAAATAAATACATAATTAAACGAATAAATAAAGCATCAAGACTGGCCAGCGTGAAAATCAAGTTTGACTACATGGATGGAGTGTGTTACGGGTTGACAGTGGGGGATACTGTTTTCTGTTTTCTGGTGTGGAGTGACACGGATGTGACAATAGACTATCTTTGATTTGAAATCGATGGGTTTTCGCGCCAGAGCAGAAAAATAAAACGTTTTCTACACAGTTTGCTAACTTTCCTCATCATGTTACGGGTTTTTGCCTGTAAACTGGGCGCTGAGGACCCGCCGCAGCGCACCGAGGGCGGGGTGCGGCTCATTGCGTGAGATAAGGCTGCCGCCGCTCCCGGTTGCGTGAGAAGCGTTTTCCTTGAAAGCTGCTGAACTGAAATGACCTTTATCCTCGTCATCGCCCGCAGCTTCACCGATGACTGACAGAGTAAAGGACCAATCAGAGAGGCCCACTCTTAGGTAAGGAAGTGAGCGACCAATAGCAGCGCCTGAAGGACGGTGGGGGCGGGCTCAGTCACAGTGCTAAGAACTTTGATGCTTTGTGAAAGAACGCAAACTGACCGGATATGAACCTTTCAAAATAAAACCAATCTATTTTTTTCCCGACTGCACTACCTTTATTGAACAGCTTTAGTTACATAGCAAATTAATACAAAATATAAATGAACTAATAAATTAAGATATAGATTTATCCATCCTGCAGTATATAAAGTAATTAGAATTAGCCCCGCCTTTATGAATTACCACTTTTATATTTTTTGTTTAAACAAGATTTGAATGCAGAACTTTTACTGATAAAGTTTTTTTACACTGTAGTATTGCTACTTTTACTTAAGCTAAATATCTGTATGCTTCATCCATCACTGCATAATTCATAGACACCATGCTGGAATATTGGCTCCAACATACAGTGTATTAAGGACAGATTAAAAAGAAAATATTACTGAAATTTGTCCTATCAATCAGATTTGTTCTTACTGAGTTGTTTATTGTTTGAATGTAGGATTCAACTGATTAAATAAAATCAATTAAACAGGAAATAATTAAATAACAATACACACACAAACACACACATATATATTACCAATAATAAACATATACATACATTTGCATAAAACAGCATTTTGCCCACTTCCATGTTGATAAGAGTTTAAAATACTTGACAAATCTCCCTTTTTAAAGGTACATATGGAACAGATGGAAAATGTGTGATTAATTTGTAATTAATCACAATTAAAAATTTTAATCAATTGACAAACCTAATTTTAATGCAGACACATTACATTGTTATAGCACAGGAGTAACATTGAATAGCAATACCAAATATAAATCAATAAATTGTCATATTTTCAAAACTTTAGACTTTTTTTTTACCCCAGTTTAAGCCTATTACTTCTGTGGTTATAACACATAATAAATTAGTTTATTTACGTTTTTAACATGTTATTTTCATATTAATCAAAATTAATGTGTTACATTTCACAGTATAAACAATAATATAAAAAATGAAAATTAAAATAATTAGTGTGTTAAATAAGTGGAGTGAGCTGAACTTTCAACATAATTAAACGAGCCTTTACTTTGATAACATAAGCCGGATTTTCGTGTAGTGGTGCGGTTTCCTTGACGGCCCTGAACTCACCACGGCTGAACCGTGGGACTGTTGACAGAAACTGGGGTAAATGTCGGCGTGTTTGTGCGGAGTCACGGCCCGACTGGCTCGGTGGGATTATATAACCGCTAACAGGATCCTGACCACTTTCAGCGGCTCTCTTCTCTCCAACTGTCCGATATTTCAGGGACACAAATGGGTGAAAAGGAGGAGAAAAGTGTCGACGGAGTCAAATATTACAGACTGTCAGAGATCGAGGAGCAGAACACGTTCAAATCAACGTGGATCATCATCCACAACAGAATCTACGATGTCACCAAGTTTCTAGAAGAGGTGAGGAACTTCAGGACGTTTTATGTCAGCAGAAGCTGGCGACAACCAGAGTGTGGAAATCTCCCACGACGGGAAATGCAGCACACTGGGTGGCCAGACTTCACCTGTAGAGACGTCTAACTGAACCGCCTCCGGTTTCTGAGCAGAAAATACCTTTAAATTCATACATGGTAGCTGCCGAAGTGGAGGCAAAATGTGTGTATATGTGACTGGAGTCTGGTGGCAGATCAGCTCAGTGTCCCAGGGAGAGAGAGAGAGACAGCAAAACCCGATAAGCACTCAATAAAAGGTAGCATATGGAGGCTACGAACGAGCTAAATTATCATCTAGCCTCAAATCACTAGCAAGAAATATATATATATATATATATATATATATATATATATATATATATAATATATATATAATATATATATTATATATATATATATATATATATCATGTATAATATATATATATATATATAAAAAGCTATATAATGAACTGAACTGGAGACAGTGAACGCAGCACCGTGGCTGCTACAGTAACTCTATTGACGGCGAAATGGAGACAGTGAACGCAGCGCCGTGGCTGCTACAGTAACTCTCCTGACGGCGAACTGGAGACAGTGAACGCAGCGCAGTGGCTGCTACAGTAACTCTCCTGACGGCGAACTGGAGACAGTGAACGCAGCGCCGTGGCTGCTACAGTAACTCTCCTGACGGCGAACCGGAGACAGTGAACGCAGCGCCGTGGCTGCTACAGTAACTCTCCTGACGGCGAACCGGAGACAGTGAACGCAGCGCCGTGGCTGCTACAGTAACTCTCCTGACGGCGAACCGGAGACAGTGAACGCAGCGCCGTGGCTGCTACAGTAACTCTCCTGACGGCGAACCGGAGACAGTGAACGCAGCGCCGTGGCTGCTACAGTAACTCTCCTGACGGCGAACTGGAGACAGTGAACGCAGTGCCGTGGCTGCTACAGTAACTCTCCTGACGGCGAACCGGAGACAGTGAACGCAGCGCCGTGGCTGCTACAGTAACTCTCCTGACGGCGAACCGGAGACAGTGAACGCAGCGCCGTGGCTGCTACAGTAACTCTCCTGACGGCGAACCGGAGACAGTGAACGCAGCGCCGTGGCTGCTACAGTAACTCTCCTGACGGCGAACCGGAGACAGTGAACGCAGCGCCGTGGCTGCTACAGTAACTCTCCTGACGGCGAACCGGAGACAGTGAACGCAGCGCCGTGGCTGCTACAGTAACTCTCCTGACGGCGAACCGGAGACAGTGAACGCAGCGCCGTGGCTGCTACAGTAGTTGTTACAACAGTAGTTACAGTAATATTCATTCATAATTTCTAACAAAGTTAATTTTAAGTGTTTGTCGTCACATTTCGGTTATAGAGGGCTTGTAGGAGCTGACTGGGCGCCTCCGGCCTCGTAGAAGAAATCTTTATCTGAACACTTCAGTTAAAGGTTCGGACCTTTGACCATCGAGTCTCTGATACGTCAGAGTGGCTCCTGGTTTTCCTGCCACAGGTGTAAGACTGTACAGAGTTCAGGGCGTTGTCTACCTGTTGACCCAGTTCTGTTAGGCTGAGCTCTTAGTTTACCTCCACAGCGTGTCTATTAAATCAGCTCGTTTCTATACGGTTTAGTGACGTACGTTCAGTCTGTGTTGGTATGGTTAAAGCTGTGGCCTTGCTCTGCTGCTCAGTCATCACCAGCACTTTAAGAAGGTCAGTCGGGTCAGTTGTATATCTCGGGGTGTCTAATAACTCCAGAAATGTTGTCAGGATGCATCTGAACAGACATAATGAAGCCAGATGCAGATGAAAACTAGTGAGTGGACCTTTGAGTCGGCCTGTCGGTTCCTTTAGGGTTTGACTAACTAGAGATAAACTGCCTTGATCTTTAAAAACGAATGTTAATAATCGACAAATCATAACAGTGTAAATAATCCAGCACCTCTTAAATCATTTATAAATATAAATACAATACTATATATAAATATAATAATATAAATGTTTTCTTACTACTTACTTTACTCCTTTCATCTGCACAACTCTGAAACTATTTAACTTAGGAGCCTCAAAGTTAGTGTGATGGTTGACAGTGTGGTCTAGCTGTGACTTTGGGGGTTTAGACGTCCACAGTGACCAAAAGTTTTGAAATTTTGGCTAAAAACTTTGTTTTTTTAACTTTAATTTCATTTCCAGATCAGAAGTTGAACCTATGAACATCAAATGTGGCGTGACGGGTCATAATTCTTCCACATTTCTCCTGATCTATGGCCCTTTTTCACACCTTTTTTCTCTTTTTCGTTATCTGAACGTATCTCTGGCGCTGTTTCAGCTCTACCGTTTCCTCCTGGATGACAGTACAGCTACACCACACGTCTTTACCCAGCGGCGGCGAGCTGCTCGCGACACCACGGAGCGGCACCAGCCGTCATGGCGCGGCGCTAGCCGTTGGAAATGACGGGTTTCAGAGCGCATCGATGTCGTCGTCGTGTTGTCTGAATGCACCTTCAGAGAGAGAGAGAGAGAAGAAGAAGAAAGGAATAGAGAGAACTCAAACAGGGAGAAAGTATAATGACAGAATGAACACCGATGAAGATCAGTTGATACCAGACAGTTATTCAGTTTCAGTTCCTGAGAGTCAAAAATCAAAATAAGTCTGTTTAACATGAAATCCTGTTGCAGTGGACTCGTTTTCTTATTTTCATTCTTTAAAAGTCACCAGAGGAAACAACGTCTGAGACTAACTTCTCTGGAGGAGGACTCCCAGAACCCCCTCAGGTTTTAAAGTCCTCCCTTTGTTTTTAGGTCTCAAGGTTGGTGAGAATGACTGAAGCAGATGTTATTACACAGCTGTAATACTCAGTTCTGATTGGTCAGCCACGGTGTTCTAGGTCTGTTGTTGTTGACCGTTGCTATGGACACAGTTCTGATGTCGGGCTCTGGAGGACCGGTTTTGTGTCAAATAACTGATTTCCTGAGTAAACAGCCGCGTAATAAGTGAGCTTAAATTTCACAACAACGACTGAACCTTAACCCTAGCTGAACATTACCCTGTACTTAGTAGATCAGTTATATAGTACTGTACCAAGTAGTACTGCTAGTACCACAAGTAACTTATAAGCATCAGATAAACGTAGTGCATTTAAAAGTCAAATATTTGCGTGTTGCCCGTTAATATGATGACTGTTTGTTTTCAGCACCCAGGAGGAGAGGAGGTGCTGAGGGAGCAGGCGGGAGGAGACGCCACCGAGAGCTTCGAGGACGTGGGACACTCCACCGACGCCAGAGAGATGTCCCACGGCATGGTGATCGGAGAGCTGCACCCGGTCAGTACACCCACTCTGCACTCACATTCATGACTGCTAATATTAATACTCATCATCATGAGCTGAGCTCTGAGGCTGGGTGGCCCTCCGTCTGACAGGCTGGCAGCTCTGGGCTTTCTCTATATATGAGACCCCTCCTGGCGTCTCCTCGTTGTCTCGTCCTGTGGACCCGACACACGGGAATGACTGGATGCTGCTGCTGCTGTGTTTCTGAATGTGTCACGGAGTGATGATGTGAATGAGGCCTAACGGATGAATGAACAGAGCTGAGAGGACGCCAGGTAACCTAACTGTCTGTCTGTCTGTCTGCAGGACGACAGAGACAAGATCGCCAAACCTGAGGTAGGTGAAGCAGTCTCCCGGCGATGTCATAGTGATGTCATCAGGGTTGTCTTATGGTGCCTTCAGGTGTGGTGGTGTTTACTGTCTACGAGTCTGAACGCCCCATCGTGTCGTATTCAGACCTCGTCAGTGGAAAGTGTCTGAAAGCTCCGAGTTCACGACTTGTGACGTGTTTGTGGACATTGTCAGGAATGGTGGAGGCCATGGAAGTTCATTTATCGCTGCATAATTAATATTAATATTGTTAATATTGTAATTTTAGTCATATATTGTTGGTCATTTTATAATCTGTCTGAGCAAAGTGTTGATATTCTCAGCGACCTCCTCTTCCTCCTCTGTCATTATGTCTTTACTTCCTGCATTATGTTCCCCACTAGCTAGCTTGCTAAACTGTTAGCCTCTGTGGCTACTAGACACGGACAGTAACGTTAAGCTTATCGTTGCTTAGCAACAGTGTTCTTCACAAATAAACAAATAAACCACTTGAACGCAACGCTTGTCATGTTCACGACTTCCCATCTTGTGAACATGGTAAACACGACCCCATTTGAAGGCACCAATAGCTACAAACAAACCAAAGTGTGGTGCCATCCTTCCAGTGGCATTATGGGAAATGTAGGATGCGGTGTAAAGTAAAGTTGTTGTAAAGTTGTGTGAATAGTCATTTCTGTTCAGTGCTGGTTGCTTTCTAGGAATGTGATGATCTGATTGGTTTGTTTTACAGCAAACACTGGTGACCACCCTGAAGGACGAGTCCAGGTACACGGTTACTGCTTACTGCCCCTGCTGCTCCTCACTAACTTAGTTAGTTGGTTAGCTAGCTGTCTCTCTATCAGTTGGTGGAATAACGAGTTAGTTAGTTAGTTAACTAACTGTCTCTTACAGTTGAGAGACTAACTCGTTAGTTAGTTAAATAGCTGTCTCTCTCTTACAGTTGGTGGACTAACTAGTTAGTTAACTACCTGCCTCTCTTACCGTTGACAGACCAACCAGATAGTTAGTTAACTAACTGTCTCTCTAACAGTTGGTGGACTAACTAGTTAGTTAGTTAGTTAACGAACTGTCCCTCTAACAGTTGGTGGACTAACTAGTTAGTTAACTACCTGCCTCTCTTACCGTTGACAGACCAACCAGATAGTTAGTTAACTAACTGTCTCTCTAACAGTTGGTGGACTAACTAGTTAGTTTGTTAATGAACTATCTCCCTCTTACAGTTGACAGACTAACTAGTTAGTTAGTTGTTTAGTTAGTTAACTAACTGTCTCTTATAGTTGGCAGAGTAATTAGTTAGTTAGTTAGTCAGTTGGTTGGTTAGTTAACTAACTGTCACTCTCATAGTTGACAGATTTATTATCGTTAACTAACTGTATCTATAGTTGACAGAACTAACTGTCTCCCTCTTACAGTTGACAGCCTAACTAGTTAGTTAGTTAGTTAACTAGCTGCCTCTCTCTTACAGTTGGTGGACTAACTGGTTGATTCCCGCTCTGGCGGCGGCCATCGTTACGTTGATGTACCGCATCTACACCGGAGAGAGCGAGTGACATCATCAGACATGCAGCTGTGATGTCATCAGCCAGTGGCAGCGCAGAGCGTCTGATTGGCTGCTGCGGCCCGACAACCATTAGCCCATCTGTTCTGGACCACTGACTCAGCGCTGCACTGCAACAGCAGCGATGTATTTCCTGCTTTTTAACCAGCCAATTACGTGGTTTTATGCTAATGATGTCATTTACGTTGTTGACATTTTGTGAAATCGTTCTGATTTGAAATCTGGATGTATAATTTGTATCTTTTTTATATATTTGAATGTAAGTGAGTTTATAAATATGCAATCAGCAGCTAAGGGAGCATCGTGATGTCATCGTGATGTCATCGTGATGTCATCGTGATGTCATCGTCCCACTGCAGTCATGTGACTGTGCTCACATCCTTCATGCAGATCATAACACTGATTACGTCTTGAAGAAAACGTGTGAAGATTTTAACGACCTGGATCATGAATCTATTGTTGCCAGTGACTTTAAATATGATAAACC
The DNA here is from genome assembly GCA_947000775.1 of Pterois miles. NCBI lineage: Eukaryota > Metazoa > Chordata > Actinopteri > Perciformes > Scorpaenidae > Pterois > Pterois miles. Next base: position 1,933,401 of record CAMQGK010000028.1, on the reverse strand, counting down.
GTCTTTTCAACCTGTAAATTACTGCTTTTCATGGTTTGTTCTAAATATGTCTGAGGCTCAACTCTGTTGGACTCTGAGGACGTTTCATCGTCCTCCACCTGCTGACCTCTGACCTCTAGTCACAGGTCACATGACCAGCTTTCATCTGTTTATTTGAATGCTTTTATAGCAGCAGGAAACTCTGCAGTAACACCTCAGTTTACTGGTCCGCACATTTCATGGTAAGTTGGTGAGAACTGGCAAGTAACATTTGTAGTTTCTTTCGAATTACCTCAAAAAGTACATAATGACCCCAGTATTACTTCATAATGACTGTATATGCTGCTCTGTCTCAGAGCAGGTAATACGTAGCCGGCCGTCACGTTTCCGGTGGATTAATACGAAGATGGTTATGATTCAGCAGTCTGCTGTTTACTGGAGGAGATGGCGTCATTTCTAGAGAACATCAACGTCCGATCAAACATTCAGCATCATAGAAATATGAAATATTATCTAAACATTAACTTCCACTGTTTTAATCCGTCCATTCATCTTTCTGCTGTTTGATGGAATCAACCTGTTTACGTTCTGTTTCTTTTTACTATCTGTGGATATTAACGAGAGAATCAACGGAAAACTACTAATACCACTGTACAAATACTGTGTCCCAGTAAAACTACTAATACCACTGTACAAATACTGTGTCCCAGTAAAACTACTGATACCACTGTACAAATACTGTGTCCCAGTAAAACTACTAATACCACTGTACAAATACTGTGTCCCAGTAAAACTACTAATACCACTGTACAAATACTGTGTCCCAGTAAAACTACTAATACCACTGTACAAATACTGTGTCCCAGTAAAACTACTAATACCACTGTACAAATACTGTGTCCCAGTAAAACTACTAATACCACACTGTACAAATACTGTGTCCCAGTAAAACTACTGATACCACTGTACAAATACCGTGTCCCAGTAAAACTACTAATACCACTGTACAAATACTGTGTCCCAGTAAAACTACTGATACCGCTGTACAAATACTGTGTCCCAGTAAAACTACTAATACCGCTGTACAAATACCGTGTCCCAGTAAAACTACTAATACCGCTGTACAAATACCGTGTCCCAGTAAAACTACTAATACCGCTGTACAAATACCTTGTCCCAGTAAAACTACTAATACCACTGTACAAATACCGTGTCCCAGTAAAACTACTGATACCACTGTACAAATACCGTGTCCCAGTAAAACTACTGATACCACTGTACAAATACCGTGTCCCAGTAAAACTACTAATACCGCTGTACAAATACCGTGTCCCAGTAAAACTACTGATACCACTGTACAAATACCGTGTCCCAGTAAAACTACTAATACCACTGTACAAATACCGTGTCCCAGTAAAACTACTAATACCACTGTACAAATACTGTGTCCCAGTAAAACTACTAATACCACTGTACAAATACCGTGTCCCAGTAAAACTACTAATACCACACTGTAAAAGTATTAATACCACATTAATACCACACTGTACAAATACTGTATTCTAATAAAAGTACTAACAACACAGTATAAAAATACTTAAACTAACCCAGAAGAAGAATCCTATTACTCAGTACGTGAATCAGTGTATGATATAGTGAAAGTATTAGTACTAGTATTAGTACTTCACAGAGCAGTTGTGTAATGAGCATGCGCAGTGATGAACTGGTTAAACTCAGGAAACTTCAGCAGCGTGACGTCAGGGTGATGCGGTGATGACGACACCTGTTTGTTTACGGCAGCGCGTGACGCACTTAGAGCCACGTGGCCCGCTGAGTATCAACATCTGGTTCTCAGAAACATCTGTTTCCTCCAGTCTGGTCATCAGGTGTTCAAACATCTGGTCATTTACAGTGGCATTATTATTACTATTATTTTATTAATAACATTTTCATCATTATTACTGTTATTACCAGTAGTCATTTTACTAGTATATCGGGACTGTTTACAGTGTCTACGTGTTTCCGCTCCACGCAAACTGGTGAAAGTAAACGTGACAGTGCGCGTGTCTCTCGGACAGTATCAGCTGACAGGGGACTCTGCACGCGCTCTGTTGTCACCACGTTGTCCAGTGGAGGGGGCGGGAATCTCAACTCTGTACGAGCCGCCCCGTACCGGGACTCCCGCGGACTCCTGACCGGCCGCAGCACACAGGCCGCCTGGCTGCCGGGCTCACATGTCCCGCTCACCTCTCCAGTTCTACACCGGGGGGGAGCCGCCCTCCCCGGGGCTGAGCATGAAGAACGGTCTGGAGGAGGAGGAGGAGGAGGAGGAGGAGGAGGGGGACGATCTGGACGACGAGGCGGACGCCTCTCAGCTGGAGCGGTTTATGAAGGACCGGAGGAGAGCCAAGTCCCTGCCCGCGTACCCGGCTGCGCTCCTGGTCGGCGTCTCCGGGAGTAACGAGAGGAAGCGGGTGAAGTTCGCCGACTCCATGGGGCTGAACCTGGCCAGCGTCAAGCACTTCAGCTCGCTGGAGGAGCCGCAGATCCCGAGTAAAGTTCTGTCCCGGCACAAGAGCTTCCCGCCGCAGCCGCAGGACTTCCTGAACGACCTGTGCCAGAGCTTCAAATCTGGCCTGGACACGGACCGGCTGGTCGCCTGCTTCCCGGAGCCCCGGGAGGCGGAGCGGAGGGTCCAGCGGTTCCGCGTCTGCCTGGAGAAGGTCTCCATCACCCAGTTTGACGTGCGGGGGCAGGTCCGCGTCCTCACCGGCTGCGCCGTCAAGGAGGTCGGAGTGAGGTACACCTTCAACGACTGGCTCTCCTACGTGGACGCGCAGGCTCTTCCCGTGGCCGCGGATCAGCCGAGCTTCGTGGGAGAACGGTTCAGCTTCACCGTGTACACGCCGCCCTTCATGGACCCCAGCTCGGCCGTGCACTTCGCCGTGTACCTGAGGAGCGAGGACGGCGAGTTCTGGGACAACAACGAAGGGCAGAACTACACCCTCCAGTACCGCTGCATGCCCAGCACCGCGCCGTTTGTCAGCGCCGCGTCCACGCCACTTGACCTCTGCGTGCCCGCGCATAAAAACCTGTAAATCAGTGCGTAAAACCTATAAATCGTTGCGCAAAAGCTGTAAATCTGTGCGCAAAAGCTGTCCATCTGTGCGTAAAATGCTGCTGAAATGCTTTTAAACGCAGTAGCTGAATAAAAATCACATCTGTGTTACATGACGAGTCTTTGTGAGATCCGATCTAGTTTTCTGTTGTGTCTTTTCTGTAATTAAATCATTAACACCCATGAACGTGTTTGTGAAGCGAACAGTTCTGCATGTTTGTCTGAACTTGGATCGATGGACTTTCTTTGTTCCCACTTTAAGGAAAACGTGCTTTAGTGTCAACAACCTTCTGGACGTTTTGGACCATGTTGACACGAGTGTCTCCGTCTCACTGCTGCTCTTGGACTCCATCTGTTGATCAGAAAAATGACATGGAACAATTTCAAAATAAAACCTGTTTCTGCTGCGGTTCCGCTCCGTGATGACAGTGATGACTGTAGAGGTGATTTAAAGGTGAGTTCAGTCTCGCCGAGGCAGCAGAAACAGACAACAGGTCAATAACAACAGGAGACAAACATGTGGCTGTTATGGGCTTGTAAACCCTGCAGATCTTTTCAATAGCTTTAAAGGATCATAACACTGTTTTAAAGGGACACCGATGATTTCTATGACTCACCGTTAGTTTCCATTTACTTCTTTACGGTGTGAAAATCAGTCCGCAGAGTTCTGGTGTTAACATCAAGTCCGAGCTGATTCATTTTAATCACTGTCACACTGCTGATGCCGTTTACCTGCAGACTGAGCTGAAATGTTGGTTCATGCTGTCAGGAGATAGATGGAAATCAATGGCTGTCTGTGGATGAAGTGCATTACAATGACAGAAATGCAGCTGCATCGTTTCACACACTGATCGTCTGTACTAAACATGAGGACGTAAACATTAAGGGGAATATTTTTGTTATTCTAATAAAGGGATTTATGAAACGTTTGAGTCAGAATAAACTACATGAAGAAATTCTGCTTTCAAACCAAGAAACTAATCGTCTTCAGTTTGTACTCTCATTATCATTAAAACACTTTAACTTTGCTTTTTTAATGTATTACAGCTGATCTGAGAGCAGAGAAACGAGAACATTTACTCAGGTGCTGAACTGACGGCTGCAGTCGGTCACTGAGTAAATATGAAAACTTATTTTAATAAAAAGATCAGTATATCCTGACGGTAGAGAATGAGACAGGTGCTCCTAAAGGCTTACGGAGGATTTCATAGGCCGGAGGAAAACAACCAATCAGAGTCTCTACAGCAGCTGTCAATCAAAATATGAATCAATATTCTGTTATTGGAACGACTATTTCTGTCCTCATGTTCTCAGAAACGTCTGATAAGATAAGATAAGATAAGATGAACCTTTATAAATCCCCGGAGGGAAGTTCGGGGTCATAGCAGCATCAACAACAGTACAGATAAATACAGTCTAGTAAAAGTAAAGAGAAGGATCAATGAAGGAAACTGACAATAAAATAATCAGTAACAGTAATCAGTAAAGTGCAGCAGGTGGTGAGTATTCTATATGCACAGCACATATATATGTAATTATATAATTATATGTAATTATATACATTTGGAATAAATACGGAGCAGATGATCAGAGTCACACCTTGGTCTGGTTCTGGTTCAGACCTTGGTTCTGGGTCAGACCTTGGTTCTGGAGCCTGATGGCCACCAACAGAAAGGACCGACCCAGACGGTTTGTAGTGGGCCGAGGGGGGATCGGTCTCTGGCTGAATGTACTCCTCATCTGGACCAGTTGGTCATAGAGGGGGTGGGAGGGGTTCTCCTCCTGGTCCTCCCCTCTGCCACCACCTCCAGACTGTCCAGCTCACATCCAACCACAGACCCAGCCCTCCTCACCAGTTGGTTCAGTTTGGTGGCATCTCTGGTGCTGATGACCCCCCCCCCCCCCCCCCAACATACCACTACTACTACTACTACTGCTACTACTACTGCTACTACAGACTGGTAAAACATCTGGAGTAGCCTGTTGCACATGTACTACTACTACTACTACTACTACTACTACTACTACTACAGACTGGTAAAACATCTGGAGTAGCCTGTTGCACATGTACTACTACTACTACTACTACTACTACTACTACTACTACTACAGACTGGTAAAACATCTGGAGTAGCCTGTTGCACACATTGAAGGTTACTGATAGTTACTGTTCAGCTGTAAAATGAGAATGTTTGTGGCCCGACTAGGAAGGAAGGAAGGAGAAGAAGGAAGGAGAAAGAAGAAGGAAGAAGGGGGGAAGAAGGGGGGAAAGGAAGGAAGGAAAGAAGGGTAGGAAGGAGGACTAGGAAGGAGGACTAGGAAGGAAAGGAGAGGAAGGAGGACTAGGAAGAAAAGGAAGCATGGCCCACCTCTCTCATTCCTCAGAGTTCTCATCAACACCAAAGAGGAAGTCTAAGTCCAGATACACCAGAACCCCAGAAACACGACCTTTGACCCCAGAGACCAGACCATCGTCAGGCCGACAGACGATGAGTTCAGAGATGAAGAGTCCACCACCACCACCACCATCATCATCATCATCATCATCATCATCATCATCATACTGACTATATTCTCTATAACTGACTGCTGACCAGGACAACAGCTACGTCTCCTCTGTACCTGACATCAGGTAGGTCTTCCTGTCTGTCCTCCACCCATCTGTCTGTCCTCCACCCGTCTGTCTGTCCTCCACCTGTCTGTCTGTCTGTCTGTCCTCCATCCGTCTGTCTGTCTGTCCTCCACCCGTCTGTCTGTCCTCCACCTGTCTGTCTGTCTGTCCTCCATCCGTCTGTCTGTCCTCCATCCGTCTGTCTGTCCTCCACCTGTCTGTCTGTCTGTCCTCCATCCGTCTGTCTGTCCTCCACCCGTCTGTCCTCCACCTGTCTGTCTGTCTGTCCTCCATCCGTCTGTCCTTTTTACGAGGCCAGAGTTCACAGGTCCGACTCCTCTGAAAATAGTCCTGTTGACAAGTCTGACGCCATGTGTTTACTGTGTCAACATGGACACAGGTTCAAAGAGAAGCAGGAATATTTCAGGTAAATGTCTGAGGTGTCCCCCGAGGACAGCGGCGGCGTTATTCTCCTGATCATCCTAGAAAAACCTCAACTCAACCAGCAGACTCATCAACCATGTTTTAAAAGTCTTGACTCGGTTATTCTGAAGGGATCAGCTCACTGCTGCTGCCAGACTTCACTGTAAGTGTGCCATGTAAACACTACAATACCCATGAGGCTTTGCTGCATGTTATGGAGAAGACATGCTGCATAATCAATGTCTGCCATCACTCAACATACGTTAGTGTGAATAAACAGCAGTGCTGTATGTATCTAGAAACTTACTGTATGTCGTCACTTCCTGAGAGCCTCCTCGCCAGCTCGAGACCCGTAACCATGGTAATCCCAACCTAACATGACCAAAACCACCATTTGCTGGACTTGACCTGAGACCAACAGATGGCTGATTAACAGCCGCCGTCGGCATCTTTTTATTTTGGGCCGTCGGTTGGTTGGGTTGGTCGTTGGTTCACGGCTGTCACCACGTTGGCAGCCAGAAGTGACGTGAAAGGGTGGAGCTAAGTACGACCGATGACGTTAGCGTATAAACAAACTACACCACGGTCACATGAGCGGGAGTCTAAAAAACGAGGCTGTAAAGGAGGACGAGCTGGCGTGATGACGTTCAGTCGGCTCGTCTCACAGACTTGTTAGCCACGGCCCTTTTTAAGACACAAAGTCTTTATGTTGTAGAGCCAAACGTTAAAATCTCTTCAGCTCCTTTTAACCACAGACCTGATTTCAGACATCGAACTAGAAACCCGTTGACTTCCAGACGAGGGAACAGGAAGTGCTGAAATGCTAACTCTGAACCCCGTCTGGTTGAAATCCTCCCACAGGCCTTCAGGACTGAGCCGCGGGTCAGAATCCAGTCTGAAGGTCTTGGCGTGAATGCCGGACTCGTACGTGCACGACGACGCTGCACGGAGCATCCTGTGTGTTGGCCCGATGAAACAGCTGTCGCTGATTGAGCAACGTGATCTTTAACACCTGTGGAAGTGGGCCAGTGGGCTGCTTGTCCTTAAACCAACAGATGGATCTATTAATAGCAGCCGCTGGTACCTTGTGTGGGTCAGTCACCTCCTCCACCACCTCCTCCTCCTCCTCCTCCCCTCCTCCACCTCCTCCTCCTCCTCCTCCTCCACCTCCTCCTCCTCCTCCTCCACCTCCACCTCCTCCTCCTCCACCTCCTCCTCCTCTTCCTCCTCCTCCTCCTCCTCCTCCTCCACCCTCCTCCTCCTCCACCTCCACCTCCTCCTCCACCTCCACCTCCTCCTCTTCCTCCACCACCTCCACCTCCTCCTCCTCCTCTTCCTCCTCCTCCACCACCTCCACCTCCTCCTCCTCCTCCACCACCTCCACCTCCTCCTCCTCCTCCTCCACCTCCTCCTCCTCCTCCTCCTCCACCTCCTCCTCCTCCTCCACCACCTCCACCTCCTCCTCCTCCCCACCACCTCTTCCTCCTCCTCCTCCTCCCCTCCACCTCCACCTCCTCCTCCTCCTCTTCCTCCTCCTCCACCACCTCCACCTCCTCCTCCTCCTCTTCCTCCTCCTCCACCACCTCCACCTCCTCCTCTCCACCTCCACCTCCTCCACCCTCCTCCACCACCTCCACCTCCTCCTCTTCCTCCTCCTCCACCTCCTCCCCTCCTCCTCCTCCACCTCCTCCACCACCTCCACCTCCTCCTCCTCCTCCCTCCTCCTCCTCCACCACCTCCACCTCCTCCTCCTCCACCTCCTCCTCCTCCTCCTCCACCACCTCCACCTCCTCCTCTTCCTCCACCTCCACCTCCTCCTCTTCCTCCTCCCCTCCACCTCCTCCTCCTCCTCCTCTGCTGTCATGCTGTTAGAGTGTGTCTCACTGTCCACCTCCAACCGCAGACACTGAACACACTGAAAAACACACAGCAGTGGTGTTACAACACACTTCACCCTCTGGTATTTATCCCATGTGTCACGGACTCCCTGTGGTCCTCTTCCTCATCCAAATCTAATTTCTATTGTGGTCTAGTGGCTTTTTACAGCTTGTTCGCTCTCTCAGAGCGAGTGAACCACAACAGATACACAATGAGCTGAAACTCACGACAGAACCTGGGACCTGAACACCCACAGGAGGAAATCAGCACTGCTGGCGAGGACTTCAGCTCATCCACGTTTATCTCTTAATGACACCAACTGACAGACTAAGAAGTGGACAAAGTCACCACGACGCCACCTGTTTGGTTTGTGAGCTGCTGTTTTGAAGCCTCAAGTTTGACATTTTGACCGTCGCCATCTTGGTTTTTGCTTTGTTTTTTGGCTGTCTTCATCTTGTTTTGGTTTTTGGCTGTCAGCACCTTGTATTTGGCTGACAGATCTGCTGAGGTCTTCTCTCCACAGCAGAGATTGTAATCATAATGTTGTTATTTCGTTTCGGACATTTCAACCAATCAAAATGACTTCCTGAATTTGTAGATAAAGGGAGAATACACCAAACATCTGGAAACATCAGGACATGTGTGGACCCAACAGAGGGAGTCCACCTGCCCACCTGGAGGCCCATGAACCACAGTTTGAACATCCAGCCTTCTAAATACAGCATTAAGTGGTAAAAATATTCTCAATATAGAGTATACGTAAACTGATATTGTTTTTTTAGGTGTCGGAAATCCTCCGTCAGCCTTTCTGAGGGGAGCTGCAGCCGTTTTAGGGGTCTCCTCAAAGCCACCAGACTCCATAAAAGTCTACATACAACTCCAAAAAATCCAGTCGCACCCTTTCAGTTACTTCTACCCCAATAAAAGGGACATGACAAGTAAAAACTTCAATACCCAGAATTCCTACGACGTGTAAACTTCAGTCTGAGCTGCTTGTTGCCTGAAAGGACGAGCTGGGTTTGGACTTCCTGAGTCCTAAACTGAGGATTTCCACAGGAGACAAAGCATCTTCATCACTCTCTTCTGTTTATTTAAACCCATAAAACATTTGACACTTTCATGACCTCTCGTATTATATAATATGACGGACGACTTGTGCGTTAGAATAAAAAAATAACACTGGAAAGAACAGAAAATAAATGCAGGGATGCACCGATCGGTTGATTCTGCCTTAATGATGACAACGCCACTAATTTCTTTAACACAATGAGTCTCTCAGAAGTAGACGTGGATTCAGTTTTAAAGCTCGAGTTAAGATGCTAGAAAAGATAAAGAATCAACGTTTTGAACAGATACATTAATTTGTGATTAATCGTGAACTAATTTAATTGACTAACAGCTCCAATAGGCATCAAGTATTACAAAAATACACTGATGCCTGTTTGGGCTGTCAATCAATTAAAATAGCTGAATATTTTATGCCCTCTTTATATCGACATCCAGTTAATGACATTACCATGAAACGTTTGTATTTCATCAGTTCAAGTATTTTGGAGAATAATAGGAGATAATATTTATTTCTGTCTACATACTGAGGCTGAAACAGAAGATGGTTAACTGGATATAAAGACAAATAAATGTGAGTTTCACTGGATGTTTCCACCTTCTCATGTCTCTAAAAATCACTCAAATTAAATAAATCTGTGGTCATTTTTCTAACTTTGTGTTTTAATCTTCTCACGTGGATATTTGTTTGTTTCTGTCCGTCTGTGGAAAACCTCCCGATGGACGCTCCTCGGTTCTAACTGGCAGATTAACTGGTGGAGAAAATGATCGTTCGTCACGAGACGCTGCTTCGTTTGAGCTAAACAACACACAAAGACACTGAAGAGGAAGTGGAGCCTGGTATTGATCGGCGATCAGAAACAGATCGGTGCATCCATGACAGAAAACAAACAAACTTCAGGTTCTTCGCAGCTTCACTCCGTCCGACATCTCCCACAATGCATCTCACACCACACCTCCACACAGGCGCATCAGATGAAAGTGTGTTTGGGTCGCAGAGAAAGCAGGTTGGTGGTGATGATGTCAGAGCAGTGATCGGCCGCAGTCTGTGATGTCACTTCCTGTTGTTGGCTGGGGCAGTGCTCCTCCTCTAACTCCACCTCCAGCAGCAGAGGGGTTAATCCTCCACCACCAGCAGCAGAGGGGTTAATCCTCCACCACCAGCAGCAGAGGGGTTAATCCTCCACCACCAGCAGCAGAGGGGTTAATCCTCCACCTCCAGCAGCAGAGGGGTTAATCCTCCACCACCAGCAGCAGAGGGGTTAATCCTCCACCACCAGCAGCAGAGGGGTTAATCCTCCACCTCCAGCAGCAGAGGGGTTAATCCTCCACCACCAGCAGCAGAGGGGTTAATCCTCCACCACCAGCAGCAGAGGGGTTAATCCTCCACCACCAGCAGCAGAGGGGTTAATCCTCCACCACCAGCAGCAGAGGGGTTAATCCTCCACCACCAGCAGCAGAGGGGTTAATCCTCCACCACCAGCTTCTGGGTCTCGAACATCTTCCCGATGGACACCTGCAGAGGAGACAGACGCAGACTCACTGATGTCCATCGTCCTCACATAATCCAGACGAGGACTCGTCACTCACTTTTACCACATAATTTATAGTCTTTAATGCTCTAAGACGTTATAGATTATAATTTATAGTCTTTAATGCACGTTATAGATTATAATTTATAGTCTTTAATGAACGTTATAGATTATAATTTATAGTCTTTAATGAACGTTATAGATTATAATTTATAGTCTTTAATGAACGTTATAGATTATAATTTATAGTCTTTAATGCACGTTATAGATTATAATTTATAGTCTTTAATGAACGTTATAGATTATAATTTATAGTCTTTAATACGTTATAGATTAAATAGTTTTAATGCACGTTATAGATTATAATTTATAGTCATTAATGCACGTTATAGATTATAATTTACAGTCTTTAATGAACGTTATAGATTATAATTTATAGTCATTAATGCACGTTATAGATTATAATTTACAGTCTATAATGAACGTTATAGATTATAATTTACAGTCTTTAATGAACGTTATAGATTATAATTTACAGTCTTTAATGAACGTTATAGATTATAATTTACAGTCTTTAATGACCATTATAGATTATAATTTACAGTCTTTAATGAACGTTATAGATTATAATTTACAGTCTTTAATGAACGTTATAGATTATAATTTACAGTCTTTAATGAACGTTATAGATTATAATTTATAGTCTTTAATGAACGTTATAGATTATAATTTACAGTCTTTAATGAACGTTATAGATTATAATTTACAGTCTTTAATGAACGTTATAGATTATAATTTACAGTCTTTAATGAACGTTATAGATTATAATTTACAGTCTTTAATGAACGTTATAGATTATAATTTACAGTCTTTAATGAACGTTATAGATTATAATTTATAGTCTTTAATGAACGTTATAGATTATAATTTACAGTCTTTAATGAACGTTATAGATTATAATTTATAGTCTTTAATGCACGTTATAGATTATAATTTACAGTCTTTAATGCACGTTATAGATTATAATTTACAGTCTTTAATGCACGTTATAGATTATAATTTACAGTAAGATTATAATTTACAGTCTTGAATGCACATTATAGATTATAATTTACAGTCTTTAATGCACATTATAGATTATAATTTATAGTCTAATGAACGTTATAGATTATAATTTATAGTCTTTAATGAACGTTATAGATTATAATTTACAGTCTTGAATGCACGTTATAGATTATAATTTATAGTCTTTAATGAACGTTATAGATTATAATTTATAGTCTTTAATGAACGTTATAGATTATAATTTATAGTGTTTAATGAACGTTATAGATTATAATTTACAGTCTTTAATGAACGTTATAGATTATAATTTATAGTCTTAATGAACGTTATAGATTATAATTTATAGTCTTTAATGCACGTTATAGATTATAATTTATAGTCTTTAATGAACGTTATAGATTATAATTTACAGTCTTTAATGCACGTTATAGATTATAATTTACAGTCTTTAATGCACGTTATAGATTATAATTTATAGTCTTAATGAACGTTATAGATTATAATTTATAGTCTTTAATGCACGTTATAGATTATAATTTATAGTCTTTTAACGTTATAGATTAAATAAGCAATGAACGTTATAGATTATAGATAAATTTATAGTCTTTAATGAACGTTATAGATTATAATTTACAGTCTTTAATGCACGTTATAGATTATAATTTACAGTCTTTAATGAACGTTATAGATTATAATTTACAGTCTTGAATGCACGTTATAGATTATAATTTACAGTCTTTAATGAACGTTATAGATTATAATTTATAGTCTTTAATGAACGTTATAGATTATAATTTATAGTCTTTAATGAACGTTATAGATTATAATTTACAGTCTTTAATGCACGTTATAGATTATAATTTATAGTCTTTAATGAACGTTATAGATTATAATTTTAACAGTCTTTAATGAACGTTATAGATTATAATTTATAGTCTTTAATGAACGTTACAGATTATAATTTATAGTCTTTAATGAACGTTATAGATTATAATTTACAGTCTTTAATGAACGTTATAGATTATAATTTATAGTCTTTAATGAACGTTACAGATTATAATTTATAGTCTTTAATGAACGTTATAGATTATAATTTACAGTCTTTAATGAACGTTATAGATTATAATTTATAGTCTTTAATGAACGTTATAGATTATAATTTATAGTCTTTAATGCACGTTATAGATTATAATTTACAGTCTTTAATGAACGTTATAGATTATAATTTACAGTCTTTAATGAACGTTATAGATTATAATTTACAGTCTTTAATGAACGTTATAGATTATAATTTACAGTCTTTAATTTTGAACGTTATAGATTATAATTTATAGTCTTTAATGAACGTTATAGATTATAATTTACAGTCTTTAATGAACGTTATAGATTATAATTTACAGTCTTTAATGAACGTTATAGATTATAATTTACAGTCTTTAATGAACGTTATAGATTATAATTTATCAGCAATAACGTAAGATAAATACAGCAAAACGAAGATACGCTTAGAAAATCGAAATAAATACAGCTTAAAAGTAAGATTAAATTTACAGTCTTTAATGAACGTTATAGATTATAATTTATAGTCTTTAATGCACGTTATAGATTATAATTTATAGTCTTTAATGCACGTTATAGATTATAATTTATAGTCTTTAATGAACGTTATAGATTATAATTTATAGTCTTTAATGAACGTTATAGATTATAATTTACAGTCTTTAATGAACGTTATAGATTATAATTTATAGTCTTTAATGCACGTTATAGATTATAATTTACAGTCTTTAATGAACGTTATAGATTATAATTTATAGTCTTTAATGACCGTTATAGATTATAATTTACAGTCTTTAATGAACGTTATAGATTATAATTTATAGTCTTTAATGAACGTTATAGATTATAATTTATAGTCTTTAATGAACGTTATAGATTATAATTTATAGTCTTTAATGAACGTTATAGATTATAATTTACAGTCTTTAATGCACGTTATAGATTATAATTTACAGTCTTTAATGAACGTTATAGATTATAATTTAGTCTTTAATGAACGTTATAGATTATAATTTACAGTCTTTAATGAACGTTATAGATTAGAATTTATAGTCTTTAATGTACGTTATAGATTATAATTTACAGTCTTTAATGAACGTTATAGATTATAATTTACAGTCTTTAATGAACGTTATAGATTATAATTTAAGTCTTTAATGAACGTTATAGATTATAATTTACAGTCTTTAATGAACGTTATAGATTATAATTTACAGTCTTTAATGAACGTTATAGATTAGAATTTATAGTCTTTAATGCACGTTATAGATTAGAATTTATAGTCTTTAATGAACGTTATAGATTATAATTTACAGTCTTTAATGAACGTTATAGATTATAATTTACAGTCTTTAATGCACGTTATAGATTATAATTTACAGTCTTTAATGAACGTTATAGATTATAATTTATAGTCTTTAATGCACGTTATAGATTATAATTTACAGTCTTTAATGAACGTTATAGATTATAATTTACAGTCTTTAATGAACGCTATAGATTATAATTTATAGTCTTTAATGAACGCTATAGATTATGATTTAGTCTTGTACATTTTTATTTTTTAATTTAGTCTTTAATACACATTTTTATATTTTAATTCAGTTAGTAATAATAATTTAATAATTTAATTATTTCCAAATTTTTGTTTCTCTTTTATATTTGTTATTATTCTCATTCTTTAATTTTTTAATTTTTATTTAATTTCTTATCTAATATGGTGTGAATTTATTCTATGATTTTTTAACTTATTCTTATTTCTTTACATATCATAATTATTATTATTGTGATTATTTTGTCAATTTTTTTCTCATTTTTAATCTATGATATATATTTCATAATTTTAGTATTATTATTATTATTAGTAGTAGTAGTAGTAGTAGCAGCAGTATGCTTCTCCCACCTTGTTTTTCAAGTCACAGTAACTGTTGTTATATGAGCAGATTTATTTGTTGTGGTCTATGTTGTTCCAGCAGAGCCAATAAACTGATGATTAATACTAATAAACAGGTTTTCTTCCTCACTGGCTGCGTCTGGTGCTCCATCAGATTAACGTCATGTCGGTCCTGACGGCGGCCGTGAGGCAACACGTTAGTGTGTTCAGCGTCCAGAGAGTCACTGTGTTATGTCAATATTAGCCATCTGAACTCTGTTGTCAAATAGACGAGCCAATTATGGCCGAGTGATGCAGCTCAGAGTGTGTGCGTGTGTCGAAGCCACAGTTCACCATCGATTTCCTCTTTTTTCCAGCACAAAGACACGACAGGCCGATCTGGCCAACATGACCAAATACGACCCTGAGCATGGAGCCGCTGCCTCGCCTCTCTGAGCAACAGCTGCACTTTCAGCAACTATTTCACAACTTGTCAAGTTTTTAAAACCTGCAGACGGCGAAGCAACGCTGCACACATTTACTCCACCACTGTACTTCCTGTTCAAACCTGATTCCTCCTCAGTCTGGGGGAGGCTGGGAGCATGACTCCCAATGTGTTTCACATTGATTCTCACTATTTTACAGTCACAAGACACCAAAGTGTGGTTTACCATTTCTATTACCAGAACCAGAACCAGGTTTCTTTAATAGTGCAAATAAGTAACTACCGTATGGTTATATGTGGACTAGACGATGATAAACACTATGTACATGTGGAGATGTCGATACGCTGTATGAACAGGGAATAGGATTCATATTTACAGTGACATACGTACATATTACCAAAAATGTGTATTAATTATAATCTAAAATGTGCATTTAAGACTGTAAATTATAATCTAAAATGTGCATTAAAGACTGTAAATTATAATCTAAAATGTGCACGTCACCTTGCCTTCATAATTTCAAGTGTTAATTGAAAGAATTAAAGCAGTGGTGTGTTACAGTATTGACATATTTCAGTAATATAAGTCAGTATACTGGTCGTGTTGCTGCTGCACCACCAGGGGGCAAAATCCCTCCACTAATAACTCTTCATCATCAGCTCCATCCTCATCAGTTATTCTGCCGTCACTGCCACCCCCCCCCTCCCTGTATGGGACATCCTGATTGGCTGGAGTGTGGCGTAGGAGGGAGGGAGGTGGTGGTGAGGCGGGTGGCTCTCTGAACCAATCAGCTGGCAGGAGGCTTGGCTCTCATGTAAATTGTTGCGGCTGTGGCTCCTAACAAAGGGATGGATGGTCTCTCTCTCTCTCTCTCTCTCTCCTCTCTCCCCTCCCTCCATCAGCTTGTTTTATATCTCTTTACATTTGTTTCTCTTCCTGTCTTTATCTCTGCGGTGGTCTGCCTCTCTTTCTCTCTCTGTGCGTCTTTTCATTCCAGCTGATTTGACTTCAGTTAGTTTTACTTTTATGCAAAATAAAAGAAGAGATCTAAATATAAACCAGTGATATTTCATTTGGATTATTAAACCATGATCTAAATAACCCAATTAAGACAGACACAGCAGGTCAGCGTCTAATGGAAGCAAAGCATGCTGGGACATTAATGTGGTTGTTTGCTTTCTCTACCAGTGTGTCCCTCTATGTCAGGGGTAGGGGACCCCCCTCTATGTCAGGGGTAGGGGACCCCCCTCTATGTCAGGGGTAGGGGACCCCCCTCTATGTCAGGGGTAGGGGTAGGGGACCCCCCTCATGTCAGGGGTAGGGGTAGGGGACCCCCTCTATGTCAGGGGTAGGGGACCCCCCTCTATGTCAGGGGTAGGGGTAGGGGACCCCCCTCTATGTCAGGGGTAGGGGTAGGGGACCCCCCTCTATGTCAGGGGTAAGGGTAGGGGACCCCCCTCTATGTCAGGGGTAGGGGACCCCCCTCTATGTCAGGGGTAGGGGACCCCCCCCCCAAAATGACTATGAAGAGATGCAAAATTAAACACAAAACCACCACAGAGATGCAAAATGAGCACTGGACACACAATGACCAGAAGGAGATACAAAACAACCACAAACAGACACAACACAACTACAAGGAGACAAAGAGACAAAATGACCAGAGAGACACACATGAAGACCGCTAAGACAAAGACACAAACGAACTCAGCTCCATATAGAAACCATTCCCTCAGCTAGACGTAGCCCGACTGGTCTGCACAGAGCCGAGACCTCTTCCCCGTCCAGCACCTGGATCACTGATCCCCTCTCTAAGCCTGACCTGTCCTCTAGATTCTGAGACAACCAGTGTTTGGTCAGGATTCAACGGCCACATATGCAGTTACACTTGGCACGCTGTCAAAGCCTCATGGGAGTTCCCTCCTGCATAAAGACAATCACAGTGATCAGCGTCGTAATGGGAAGCTAAACTTAGCCTCCTTCATATATCCTCCCATCATCCACTCACTCAGAACAAGTAGGAGCAGTATGGAAACCATGAACACTGCCGAGTCGTGACTGGCTGACCTTCAGTCTTACTCCCACCAGGCAGGAGGTGGAGGATTATCATGAGACCGCTGCTCTCGGTCCAATCATGACACGAGACTGAAGATCTGAAACACTGCAGCTGTTCTTCTGACAGCGTCACTGCAGTGCAGCCACGGTCTGTAAACCGAACCTGAAACACTGACAACGCTTTACTACGTCAGGTCTTAAAGACAAAGTGTTACCACACACACATAAAGCTCTACAAGCATACGTCACCGGGAACTCTCCTCATATCCTCATATAGACTAGGGCTGGGACGCTTCATAAAAGCCACGGTTCGGTTCATTTATGGTCCAGCAGGAGGCCAATTTCCAACTTCAATTCAAACATGCATTCAATTTATTTGGTAAATAAGTCAAAAGCTATGAAACAAATATTGAAGTGTTCATATTAGCTCTACTCACGTCATATACTGTGCTTTGTCTAACAAACTAACCTAACAGTCAGACTACAGAGCCTACTGCCAGCTTTAGTTTACTACTAAGATACATGACAAACTAACCTAACAGTCAGACTACAGAGCCTACTGCCAGCTTTAGTTTACTACTAAGATACATGACAAACTAACCTAACAGTCAGACTCAGAGCTACCAGAGTTTACTACTATACATTACAAACTAACCTAACAGTCAGACTACAGAGCCTACTGCCAGCTTTAGTTTACTACTAAGATACATGACAAACTAACCTAAACAGTCAGACTACAGAGCCTACTGCCAGCTTTAGTTTACTACTGAGATACATGACAAACTAACCTAAACAGTCAGACTACAGAGTCTACTGCCGGCTTTAGTTTACTACTGAGATACATGACAAACTAACCTAAACAGTCAGACTACAGAGCCTACTGCCAGCTTTAGTTTACTACTAAGATACATGACAAACTAAACTAAACAGTCAGACTACAGAGTCTACTGCCAGCTTTAGTTTACTACTAAGATACATGACAAACTAAACTAAACAGTCAGACTACAGAGCCTACTGCCAGCTTTAGTTTACTACTAAGATACATGACAAACTAACCTAAACAGTCAGACTACAGAGTCTACTGCCAGCTTTAGTTTACTACTAAGATACATGACAAACTAACCTAAACAGACTACAGAGTCTACTGCCAGCTTTAATTTACTACTGAGATACATGACAAACTAACCTAAACAGACTACAGAGTCTACTGCCAGCTTTAGTTTACTACTGAGATACATGACAAACTATCCTAACAGTCAGACTACAGAGCCTACTGCCAGCTTTAGTTTACTACTAAGATACATGACAAACTAACCTAAACAGTCAGACTACAGAGTTTACTGCCAGCTTTAGTTTACTACTAAGATACATGACAAACTAACCTAAACAGTCAGACTACAGAGTCTACTGCCAGCTTTAGTTTACTACTAAGATACATGACAAACTAACCTAAACAGTCAGACTACAGAGTTTACTGCCAGCTTTAGTTTACTACTAAGATACATGACAAACTAACCTAAACAGTCAGACTACAGAGTCTACTGCCAGCTTTAGTTTACTACTAAGATACATGACAAACTAACCTAAACAGTCAGACTACAGAGTCTACTGCCAGCTTTAGTTTACTACTAAGATACATGATAAACTAACCTACACAGACTACAGAGTCTACTGCCAGCTTTAGTTTACTACTGAGATACATGACAAACTAACCTAAACAGTCAGACTACAGAGTCTACTGCCAGCTTTAGTTTACTACTGAGATACATGACAAACTAACCTAACAGTCAGACTACAGAGTCTACTGCCAGCTCTAGTTTACTACTAAGATACATGACAAACTATAAATCAGTCAGACTGTTTTATACTTCTGCTGAATATAATCCATCAGTCTGATTTCCATAGATGGATTCTGTAGATCCATTTCCCTTTGTTAACATCTTATTTTGAAAAGTGGCCGTAGTCCCAGGTGTCTACTTCCTCTAACTCCTCCAAGGTGGTCTCTAGCTCTCCGTCAGCTCCGTTCTCTTTATCCATCCATGGTCAGCTCCATCGGGGCCGTCTGAATGCATTTAACATAAATGTCAGTATATGGAGCTCTACAGTCGTAGCGTCGGCCCGTCGGACCACGGAGACGAGAGCGACGGCCGGCCGGACCGCACGTTACCGCCGTACGATGACGTTTCCCGTCCGTGACGGAGTTAGCGTGCAGCTTTAGCCGTGATGTCTAGCTCTGCTTTTCCAAAGTGTTTCCCTCCTTTACTGGATGTGTAGTGTTTACCAGGCTGGATTTAACATGGAGGGTGGAGGTCGGATCCACGCCCACCCTCCACCCTTTAATACTTTCTGAGGTTTGTTCTGGTTGACGGATACCGAACGGATATGACGTCACGTTACTCAGACTACCACAATAAAAGCGGTAACTTCCTTCTACCTCCACATAGACTAAAATGGAGCAAATTCTGCATTAAAAAAATGAATCATGATACGTAGGTGAATCATTTCTTCCACCCCTACTGGGTGAGGCAGAAGACAATAAATTCAGAGGAAGATGTGGGGTATCTAAGGTCTGTTTTAGCTTTAGAGAGAATGGATGGCAACTTAACACTGCAAGTATGGCGGTAATGTTTGCAACAACATAACCAAAAATAATCTTGATGTACTTTATTCTTATACTGTGGGTGGAGGGTAAAACTGTGGAAGTAGCTGCTAATTTTAGTAAAAACCATCCACAGTGGTGTGTAGTTGAAAAAGAAGCTGCCCGAACAGCAGGAGATAAAATCGAAGTATAAGTTGGAGGAAAGCGATGAAGCGACTGAGGTGAAACCTGGAGGTGGCCGGCAGAGAGGCTCACACAAAGAAAATGAGGTTTTCTTGCGTGAGGGAGAGAAAAGGGGGGAGAGGAAAGATGAAAAGACGGCGGGATGCTGTCAAACTGAAATTCATGGCGGCCTGTGAGTGTAGGAGAGAGAGGAGGATGCAGATGGAGATGGAGATGGAGGATGAGAGGTGCTCAGGTAGATAATAAACGGAGCATCAGGAGAACGCCACACTTCCATACTTCTTCTTCCATTTATCAGGAGATGAAAGCAGAGCAGCAGGAAGCACAAACACATCCAGCTGAAGAGCGACTCCGCCGTTTAGTCCTGAAAGGCAGGCTGAAAGCACAACGACCCACCTCACCTCATCCACCTCTTTAGGTTGGTGCAAATCATTTAACTTCATTTAGGAAGGGGCCACTGAGGATGCAGGGATGGAGACTTTAAATACAGCTACTGCCATCTGGTGGTTTCTTTGGTGCTACAGAATCCAGTTTGGCTGGATCTGGGATATGAACACATCACACCCACAGTGGCTGAACTAACACACTTCAGATGAGTAATCCAGAGCAGCAAACTGTTGAAAATAGCATGACAACACTGTTGAATTTTTACTTTATTATTAGGCTTAGTTGGCATGCACATTATAGGACACCTGAAAACTTTTATTTGGATGAAAATATTCTTTCCTTCAGCATGCACTGGGACCATGGATGTATTATTCATATTAGTTACGGTTTCCCCCTCCCGACGAACAGCTTTCACATTAGTAAAGCTCTTCTGTACCCCGAGTAGGCCACTTGCAACCTGAATAACACATTTTAGTTTAAAAAATGTCTTAAAATCACGTAATTCCTCATCTCAGGCCTGAATCCCTGTATTCAACATAACTGAATATCATTCTGTTATCGTGGACACAAGGACCATTATCGTGGCCAACGATAATCTTGTTTTATCACCAAAGCGTCGTTCCAGCCCTCACTCATGAGTAGAGGTTGACCGATTAACCTGGACTATTACTTGACATTTTTTCCATAATTGGCATCGGCTGATGTCTGAGCATATTAAGCCGATTATCAAGCAGGCGCATCAGCGGGCGGCCCAGTGTCGTCGCTGTAGAACACGTGGTCGACCTCTAGATGGATAATCTGTCCTTTAATTTGTCACGTGGCTGTACATTAGCTGGGACTGAGTTTTATGACCATCTTACACTAAAAATTCAAGATCACCGGAGCGCACCGCAACTCCAGCAAAACTCTTGGGATTTTATTCTGATACTGGAAATTTGTCTGCAACAGTGAAATCGCTTATAAAGTCTTTGGTGTAACATCGACTTTAGCCCAAAATTGACCAATTAATCAAGTAATTGACTAAGAGGGGGCAGCTCGATAGAAAACGATTCGGTGCGATCAAACATTTCCATGCTGACAAACACACCAGCAGGTAACGTTTTTCTGTAGCAACCGTCAAACAGCCAAAAATAAAAAGCGAGAAGAGGAAAAGTGAGAAAGACTCTGTCTGTGTGTGAAATGACGTAAACTTGAGCAGCATCATCAGCGTAGAGCTGAACCCACACCGTCACAACGGGGCAGCGACGAGGCCGAACACAAGGCCGAGGGAGATCAGAGACGGGAGGAGAAACCCAGACAATTAACCAGAGAGTCTGGCAACGAGGTGAAACTTTAAGGAATAAACTTCACACCTTTCATCTCCTTTCATTTCTCCCTCTCTCGTCTCTTTAGTCTCTTGTTGGGTCCTTTAAGGAGGTTTATCAGTTTTCACAAACTCAGTCGCCTGAAGCACCAAACAAAAAACAATTTACTCTGTTCAAGTCTTCTCTTTTAAACCCTCTTTATTTCTCCAGGGAAGCCTGGCTGAGCTCCACGCTCAACACACAGCGTTATACTTTAGGGCCTCGGCATGCCAAGCAACAGCCAGCCGCTGTCGAGCCAAAGCAGAACAACTGATGCCGAGTCGGCTGTCGAGTGCTCCAGGATGACGGATTTCTACAGGTCAAACAGGAAGTGGACATCTCCCTGGTTCCCTCAACAAAAAGCCACAGGGATTGTTCCACTGGGTTTTGGACTATTGTACAAAATAAGCTCTGTGGCACCCAATTAACTAGAGACTTAACTTTGTCTTGACTCGATTAACTAGAGGATTAACTTTGGTTTGACTTGACTGACTTGAAAACTGACTTGGACTTAAGTTGTCATGACTTCTCTCAACTGACTTTAGACTTAACTCAAACTTGTCTCGATTGAATTAGGACTTGAACTCTAAACTTGCTTTGATAAGATTTAAGATATACTTTGACAAGGTGTTAGACTTGAACCTGCCTTGACTGACTTGAAACTTGACTTGGACCAAGTCTGTCCCAACAGACTTGACAGTTGAGTCTGACTTGTCTGATGGATTGGGCCTATACAAAGCTGGAGGCAGCTCTGGCAGCAGATACTGGCTGTTTATCTGTTTATCTGGAGGTCTCTGCAGTCGTCGTGTTGCTCTGATGGTTCACTGATGTTCAAATTAAACAGCGAACATCTTGAATCTGCTGTACGACTTCGCGGACCGCCGCAGGCCAGACACCTTCACTGTCTTGCTCAAGGACAATTCAGCAAGATGGGATCGTATTTGAAGGACGACGTCGCTACGCTGCACCCATCCTGCTGCTTTGTTTCATGCTAATCCAACCAATTAAATCGCTCCATTCTGATTCTCCCCCCCCCCCCCACTCCCTCGTTTGTCCCTCCCTGCCTCCCTTAATTTGTCCTCTGCTTACCTGCTGAGTGCCAGACTGCACTGTCAAATCCACTCATTTTATTTCTTCCCCCTTCCCTCTCCGTCCTCTAGCTATCCGTGAATGTGTGTGATTAACAGTGCAGAGCGGGGGTGTGTTGGTGGAGTATTAAGGCTGTGTTGGTGGAGTATTGACGGTGTGTTGGTAGAGTATTAACAGTACAGATCAGGGGTGTGTTGGTGGAGTATTAAGGCTGTGTTGGTGGAGTATTAAGGCTGTGTTGGTGGAGTATTGGCGGTGTGTTGGTGGAGTATTAACGGTGTGTTGGTGGAGTATTAACAGTGTGTTGGTGGAGTATTAACGGTGTGTTGGTGGAGTATTAACGGTGTGTTGGTGGAGTATTAACGCTGTGTTAGTGGAGTATTAACAGTGTGTTGGTGGAGTATTAAGGCTGTGTTGGTGGAGTATTAACTTTGTGTTGGTGGAGTATTAACGGTGTGTTGGTGGAGTATTAACGGTGTGTTGGTGGAGTATTGACGGTGTGTTGGTGGAGTATTGACGGTGTGTTGGTGGAGTATTGACGGTGTGTTGGTGGAGTATTGACGATGTGTTGGTGGAGTATTGACGGTGTGTTGGTGGAGTATTGACGGTGTGTTGGTGGAGTATTGACGGTGTGTTGGTGGAGTATTGACGGTGTGTTGGTGGAGTATTAACAGTACAGATCAGGGGTGTGTTGGTTGAGTATTAAGGCTGTGTTGGTGGAGTATTAAGGCTGTGTTGGTGGAGTATTAACGGTGTGTTGGTGGAGTATTAACGGTGTGTTGGTGGAGTATTAACAGTACAGATAAGGGGTGTGTTGGTTGAGTATTAAGGCTGTGTTGGTGGAGTATTAAGGTTGTGTTGGTGGAGTATTAACGGTGTGTTGGTGGAGTATTAACGGTGTGTTGGTGTAGTATTAAGGCTGTGTTGGTGTAGTATAAACGGTGTGTTGGTGGAGTATTAACGCTGTGTTGGTGGAGTATTAACGCTGTGTTGGTGGAGTATTAACAGTGTGTTGGTGGAGTATTAACGGTGTGTTGGTGGAGTATTAAGGCTGTGTTGGTGGAGTATTAAGGCTGTGTTGGTGGAGTATTAAGGTTGTGTTGGTGGAGTATTAACGGTGTGTTGGTGGAGTATTAACGGTGTGTTGGTGGAGTATTAACGGTGTGTTGGTGGAGTATTAACGGTGTGTTGGTGTAGTATTAAGGCTGTGTTGGTGGAGTATTAACGGTGTGTTGGTGGAGTATTGACGGTGTGTTGGTGGAGTATTGACGGTGTGTTGGTGGAGTATTGGCGGTGTGTTGGTGGAGTATTAAGGCTGTTGGTGTTGGTGGAGTATTGGCGGTGTGTTGGTGGAGTATTGGCGGTGTGTTGGTGGAGTATTGGCGGTGTGTTGGTGGAGTATTGGCGGTGTGTTGGTGGAGTATTAAGGCTTTGTTGGTGGAGTATTAAGGCTTTGTTGGTGGAGTATTGGCGGTGTGTTGGTGGAGTATTGACGGTGTGTTGGTGGAGTATTGGCGGTGTGTTGGTGGAGTATCGGCGGTGTGTTGGTGGAGTATTGGCGGTGTGTTGGTGGAGTATTGACGGTGTGTTGGTGGAGTAAGTGAATGTTCCGGTGAAACATCCTTTGTGTGTTTTCCAAAGTACGAGAGCCTCCTCTGGCTTTGTCTCCTCATTAATTATTGGTTAATGTTCAAAGAGCGCCACAGGCCCGTTTACAACACTTTGTCTTTCTCTGCATCACAGTCTTTCCCCTCCTCTTGGCATTTACAGCACTCTTTCTTTCTACACACTTTCTTTAATAGCTTTTCATAAAGGTGGTACTAAAAAGAACAGAAACAGCATCTGTTAAGTCTCGGTTACCGTAGTGTCACTGATGGGGTCATAACCAGCCCACCTTTTAATTCTTCTTTAAACACAGCTGAATTGTCAGACCATGTTTTTAAGCCCGCTGTTTGTCAGGTCGTCTATCACCTGAACAAATAATCCCAACCTCATCCAAAAATCTCTCCTTTTCTTTCAATGAGTTCCTCTTGTTGTCCTGTTTATCTTCACCTCCTCTTGCTTTCATTTATCTCTCCTTACTTCAAGTGTTTTAAGTTTTTTTATTGACGTTGTTGTAATAAACTCACTGCTGCAAAAGTATTAGACAATCATCTGAGAAAAATATAAAATATTGATATGTCCTTCTCTTTCCCTCTCCTCATCAGTTCCCTGATCTGTCAGTTCATTTCATTTTACATATTTCACAAATATCCTTAACCAAGTGGCTTTGAGTATATTATTAAAGCTGGAATCTGTCTCTTCCTTCGGCATCAGAGGAAAAACACAAACTGCTGTCACTGCTGATGACGTACACCTGCAGGTGAGCTCGCTCAGGCCTCCTCCAGCTGCTGGCCTGCTGCTATGCTCTGTCTCCTTTACCGCCGTCTGGTTGACATTAAACGCATCATTCCCGGCACGTAGACGTGGGAAAGTCGGCAAAGACACCAAAACTCTGGTATACTGCGAAAAACAGGGAGCGGTCCCTGTTGGCAATAGGCTTAAACAGCACTGAGTGAACTCGTTTGGCAACCGGTGTTAATTTATATAGAAAAGATCTGCACTCCATCTTTAATATTATAGATGGGTTTTTTAGCTGGAGGCTAACCACAGACTGGAGGCTAACGCTAGACTGGAGGCCAACGCTAGACTGGAGGCTAACGCTAGACTGGAGGCTAACCACAGACTGGAGGCTAACGCTAGACTGGAGGCTAACGCTAGACTGGAGGCTAACCAAAGACTGGAGGCTAACCACAGACTGGAGGCTAACGCTAGACTGGAGGCCAACGCTAGACTGGAGGCTAACGCTAGACTGGAGGCTAACCAAAGACTGGAGGCTAACCACAGACTGGAGGCTAACGCTAGACTGGAGGCTAGCGCTAGACTGGATGCTAACCACAGACTGGATGCTAACCACAGACTGGAGGCTAACGCTAGACTGGAGGCTAGCGCTAGACTGGATGCTAACCACAGACTGGATGCTAACCACAGACTGGAGGCTAACGCTAGACTGGAGGCTAGCGCTAGACTGGATGCTAACCACAGACTGGAGGCTAACCAAAGACTGGGGGCTAACCAAAGACTGGAGGCTAATGCTAGCAGTGGGCTAAAGCTCCACATGTAAAATGTCGTCTTGCTGTTGTTGGCTGCCAGAATCCAGATATCAACATTTGAGATGACAAACTGTGATTGGAGGATCTAGAGAGCTACAATATCAGAGAAACCTTTCAGAGATGGAGAGGAAATGATGCTAATATTTAGCCTTCTGCTAACAGCAGCCGTGAGTTATTAGCTGCTGTTAGCAGAAGGCTAAACTATTAGCATCCCTTTCTCTCCATCTCCGAAACTCTTCTCTGATTTTGTCCGACTCTTTCTCTCCACTTTCTGACTGACTTTACTGAAGGATAGTTAACTATAGACATCCAAAGATTTATACGCCCTCAATTTATCTTTACAGCGCTGCCGTTGGCCTCCAGCCTGCTGGTCGGACGACTGGCTACTTAGCTAGCTTAGCTTGCTAATTCCTCCATTCTGTCATGAAACACAGAAAATGAGGTGAACAAGGTTGTCCCTCATCTGGTGATTGCACTGTGCTTTCCTACACTGTGAACAGAGTGAGTGGATGAAGATTATGTTATTACACTTTACTCATTCAGCAACTGGTTAGTTAGCTAGCTACCTTGCTAATTCCACCATGCTACAGAAAATGAGTCCAACAGCAGACAGAGCTGAGTCACGGTCTCTCTGCCTCAGTCCTCGCCGCTAGGAGGCTACTTCACCAGGAGGAGAGCAGGAGTTAGCTAGCTAGTCAGTCTATGGGCTAGCTAGCTAGCTAGCTAGCTTGCTAACTAGCTAATTCTGGAGACAGATAAGCTAGCGAACTAATAAAAGCCAGCCGTCTCCTCCTCCAGCAGCGTAGCGGTCGGCTAATCTGATCTGAATCTGAATCTCATTGGTTAATGTTAACTTTCTCCACTAACTCTGGTGATCCTGGAGAGAGAGAGACAGGACAGACTGACAGAAACTAGGACTTTATACAGACGTTAAAAGAAACAAGACAACAGTACTAGCTAGCCAGCGTTTAGCTACCGTGTTCAGAGAATTATTCTGCCTCCACTTAACGCTTCGCCCACTAAATACGTCACCATGGTTACTGATAGAGAAGGGGACTATATTGTGAAATTGGGTATTTTGGGGGAAAACAAATATGTTGTAAATAAACATTTCAAATCACATGATCCACAGGACGGACGACTCACGGGACTTATGATACCAACAAATCACATGACTAGCGGCTCATGTGACTCACTGAGCTGACAATACTAACGTGTCACGTGACTCGCAACTCAAGTAACAGATGACATTACCATCTTTCTTCATTGTGCTAAGAGAAAACGACGGCATTATGTTTCCTTCAAACTATATTTGCTGTACTTCCTCGCCGCCGTGCCTTTAAAGGTTAAATCGGTCTTCTCCATCACCAAGAAGTGATCTCATCTGAAAACAACCTGACGGAGACTAGACCAACACTGACATGAGGACACACTTCAGTCTGAAACCAATACGATGGTTGTTTTGACCTTTGAAGGCCAAACACACACATGCTGTGATAGGAACCTCCCTCTGCTCTCCCTGCTGAGTGTGGGCGAGCGCCAGACTTCTTCAGAAAGGACCAATGGGACGTCTTCGTTTACACAACCCTCTTTCTGTTACTGTTAATGTATATGTGTGTGACCTTGGAAATCTCCTTGATCCCTCCCACCTGCCTTAACGAGCTCGTTTGGCCAGTTTCCTGTCTAGTTAATTAGCCACAATGACTCAAAAAAAAAAAAAAAAAAAAAAAAAAAAAAGCGTCGGAACGCCTCCTGACCAATTAGCAGTCAGCGCTCCAGACCCGTCCTCCACCGATCACAGGGTGGTTATAGAGTAATTAAATGTGATAACGCTCTGAAGTCAAGGCCACGCCCATATGGACATGTACAGGAAACACGTGCACGCACACACGCACGCAGCACAACAGTAATGAGGAGTTTCTTTGTAAATCTGACGTTTTTAACCTTAATTTTTTCCAGTCTGAGCTCACACTAATTAGAGCGCCAGAAGAGATGAAGGCAAACTGTGCTCGCAGTGTGTGTGTGTGTGTGTGTGTGTGTGTGTGTGTGTGGAGTGTGTGAGTGTGTGTGTGTGTGTGTGTGTGTGGAGTTCCCTCGCTGTGATCTCCCGTTTCAGTCCGTCGCACCGACAGACAGCGAGGAGGAGGGAGATGAAAAGGAGGAAGAGTTAGAGGGAGAGGAGGAGGAAATGAGGAGGATGGCTGGTTATAAATTGCCAGTGCTGTTACGCTTCCATTGTTCTCTCCTCGTCCTCCGATTTCTTCCTCACTGATATTTCTCCTCAGCCTCTGTTCATCAAACCCGGGAGAATCCTGAGGATAGAAAATGTCCGATTGTCTGATATCTGACGACATCTCACACTTCTGACAGGATTTAAGCGAAAGTTGAAGCTATTAATCTAGCACCGTTTTGATGATACTCATGATTCCTGTGACTCACGAGACTGACGATACTAACGTGTCACGTGACTAGGGACTAACGATACTAACAACTCATGCTAGCAGTGACTCACAGGATGCACCGGACTGATGATACTAACAACTCGCTTGACTCGTGACTCACAGGACTGACGATACTAACATGTCCCGTGACTAACAACTCAAGTAACTGACGATACTAACGACCTCATTGACTAACAGGACTGACGATACCGTCGAGTCATGTGACTAAATAAGTCAACGTTATGTTTAGTTTCACACGGGACACGAACAGTGGTCTGCTGGTTGCAGGTCCTGTGCCGGTTTGACCCGTCCACCTCCCCTCCCGCCCTGAACGGAGTCTCATGCTACTAATACTGAGACACTTGCTCTGACTGTCGAACAACGCCATGGGTGAGTTTACACTGGAGTCCGCTGAAAGCCTGGTTCGTCACATACTGTCGCTATAGGGCGTCTCGGTGCACTGGGGTGCTGACCAAGCCGTGGTATTTGACGAGATGGGAGTGAGAATGGATTGGGTTTGTTTGATATGACAAAGCTCCAATTGAAAGAGCCTTTTCTCAACACATGCTGCCAGATTTCAGTCGTTCCTGCCTCTGAGGTCATTAACCTTCAGTTTAAAGACGATACTACAGTCTCATCCCTGTCCTCATCATCATGACACCACCACTGTTGTCTTCTTCTTCGTCACTAAGTCCCTAAACAGGGACTTAGTTCAGGGGCAGCGACCACGGGAATCTCCCTCTTCATGTGTCTGAGGATTCAGCTGCCTGTTCAGACTGTCAACACACTGGGTTTCTCTCATTAACTATCGCAGCACTGCAGAGAAGGAAGAAAACGAGGGAAACGCAGAAAAACACTTGAACGCACATCAATACAGCCAGGCTGAGGAGAATGAGAGGCAGCGATTTGTGAGGGAAGAGAATCGATGGACCGGTTGGCAATCTGCTGAAGAGGAGACAACACAAACGGGAGGACATATTTTGAGTACAGAAAAAATGGTGAACTACAGACAGAGTGACTCATAAAGGGAGTAGATGAGAGAGTCCTTCAGTGCCAGGCGATGGATGACAGTTCACTTCACACTAATGGAGTCGAAGCACCGACGTGGGTGTGCACCGACACAAGTAAAACTAGGGCTGTCGGAGTTCACGCAAATTTCCCTTAACGGCACTAATTTCTTTAACTATATGAAACTATAAAACCTGTCATTTTCAGAGGGGTCCGCTGACCTCTGACCTCCAGATGTGTGAATGTAAATGGGGTCTCTGGGTCCCTACCAGTCTCCCCTTTACAGACATGATCCACTTTGATAATCAGGGAGCATATTATTCTCACCAAAAACTACATTTTACAGGATTACATTTGAACGCATCACGATAGCATAATAAGAGAGCACCACAGCAATGGGTCCAAATTAAACGAGCTAACATTTTAGCTCTTCCTGTTCCCTTGTCTCTGGAAGTCAATAGGTTTTTACTGAGATGTCTGAAAGAGCTGAAGAGATTTTAATGTTTTGTTCTACGACATGAAATACGTCAATAAATATCGTACTTGTGAATTTTGAATCCTTTAGGCGCCTCGTTGTATATGCTGGCGCTCATGTGACCGTGGTGTAGTTCTGTTATAGCCCAATGTTAGCTTTTAACAGCTAGTGATTGCATTCACACTAAAAACAACAAACAAACATGGTGTTCATTCGTGGAGATGATCTTGCAAACGTGTTTACCACAGGTCTTTTTTCTGCAATAATCCACGACTGTCCCATTGGCTGTTAGTGGAGGGAATCAGGGAGATGCTAACTTCCTGTTGGACCACAAAAGTATGTCACCCCTGAGCCTCCCGTTTACCTTCGCCCATTTTCACTGAACAGAGCATGAATGCTTCATCATGTAAAGCAATGGAGCCTCCATTAACATTAGCTGTTAGCTCCATTGTTTTGCTGATACCCGTTAACCAGCTGCAGATTTCAAAATGGATCAGTTAATCAGAATGTAGATTTATCGACGACTAGAAAGCATTGATCCTATTTTTACTACCGAGAAAAAAACATTTAACTCCACATGGGCAAGTGAGTAGCTAGATTTACGAGCCCAACGTGGTATTTTACTGCAAGCAATCCTTACTGTTGAGACCTGCCTTCATCTTCCTCTCTTCTACCGCCACAGCCTCCTCCTCCTCCTCCTCCTCCTCCTCCTCCTCCTGTTTTAACCGTTGTCCTTACATCACATTGCCTTTTTCAGTCAATGAATTGCATCATTCAGAGAGTGGGTGTGTAGGATAGGGTGTCATCGTTGCATCAGACCCAGACTTCTAAGAATAGAAGAAAAACTAACAAACACAAGAAAGTACTGGGAAATAACACCACAGAAGAAGAAAATACTGGAGCTATCAAATCATGGATCCATTTGAATTTCACTGCAGCGCTTTATGGGATACGTATATACACATATTTACATAAAACAGCACATTTGTTCATTCCCATGTTGATAAGAAGGATAAATACTTAATCTAATCTAATCTAAATCTCCCTCTAAGGTTCATTTTGAACAGATTAAGTTCATTTCTATTCTTCTTCCAAACTTCTAGCAGAAGTTTTTACGTCTCACAGCAGATTTGCCCTAATAACTATAGTATTCTACACTTGGACCCAGTTTAACTTAAACTTAAATTAAGCCTTGTCTAAATATCTCAGGTGTGATGTGAATATTTTAAATTAAATTGACAGGAAACATTTCCCATGCTCTGTGGAAGATACCAAACTTTAGACATGAAAAACTAAAAACAATATCACAGTTAACGGACTAAATCCAGCCTTGAAGACGATCTTCTATCTCTATCAGGAATAAATACAAAGTATATGTTATTGATTTATTATACTTCTAATCAGAGGCTTATGGTGGGACTGACAGTGACCTTATATCAAACTTTAACAACTAAAAACACTCAAATATCCACTTTTAAAAGACACTGTCCTCTCAATTTATGAGTCAATATTAACGAACCACAGATGATTAGATCATCATATCAAAGATCAGATAAAATGCAGCCACATTAGCACAGGCCTTCAAATGACATGCTCCAGTAATAATACTCCACAGAGTAGTTCAGTGTCAATGACTTGGAGAGATTCACACATCTGTAGGGATCCCTGATTTGTGCTATACTGTATTTTAAAGTTGCTCAGGGAAGCTCTACATGTTGGCAGCTTCTGGGGGAAGTCCACGGTGATGGGTTCGAATTTTTGAGGTCTTCAAAAGTTGGAAATCAATACTCACACTTCAATACTGACTCTGCGGGGCTGATGATGATCGGAGTACCAAAAGAGATGAGAGAGGAAAAAGATCTGACATTATAGAGGTCTTTTCTCCTGCAGCTCAAGAAATACTCTGGATTTCACTTTCATGTTTTTATTCCTCAGTTGTTGTGGCTGCAAAAATCAACTCATATTTAACATACCAACATAAAAAGGTAAAAAACAATGACCTGAATCAAAAGACATAGATCATATACACAGATAACAGCTAACAGCTAATTCTGAAAAATGTTCTTAACCGATAACCGACCCTCGTTAACCGATTATTAACCGTTAACCGACAAGATCAGCGCCGAGCAAAGAACGATGCACCAGCTGCAGTACATGAGCCCAACAGACAACTGAGTCAAGGGTTCATCATCAGGAGAGTTACTGTAGCAGCCACGGCGCAGCGTTCACTGTCTCCAGTTCACCGTCAGGAGAGTTACTGTAGCAGCCACGGTGCTGCGTTCACTGTCTCCAGTTCATCATCAGGAGAGTTACTGTAGCAGCCACGGCGCTGCGTTCACTGTCTCCAGTTCACCGTCAGGAGAGTTACTGTAGCAGCCACGGCGCTGCGTTCACTGTCTCCAGTTCACCGTCAGGAGAGTTACTGTAGCAGCCACGGCGCTGCGTTCACTGTCTCCAGTTCACCGTCAGGAGAGTTACTGTAGCAGCCACGGCGCCGCGTTCACTGTCTCCAGTTCACCGTCAGGAAAGTTACTGTAGCAGCCACGGCGCTGCGTTCACTGTCTCCAGTTCACCGTCAGGAGAGTTACTGTAGCAGCCACGGCGCTGCGTTCACTGTCTCCAGTTCACCGTCAGGAGAGTTACTGTAGCAGCCACGGCGCTGCGTTCACTGTCTCCAGTTCACCGTCAGGAGAGTTACTGTAGCAGCCACGGTGCTGCGTTCACTGTCTCCAGTTCACCGTCAGGAGAGTTACTGTAGCAGCCACGGCGCTGCGTTCACTGTCTCCAGTTCACCGTCAGGAGAGTTACTGTAGCAGCCACGGCGCTGCGTTCACTGTCTCCAGTTCACCGTCAGGAGAGTTACTGTAGCAGCCACGGCGCTGCGTTCACTGTCTCCAGTTCACCGTCAGGAGAGTTACTGTAGCAGCCACGGTCCGCTGCGTTCACTGTCTCCAGTTCACCGTCAGGAAAGTTACTGTAGCAGCCACGGCGCTGCGTTCACTGTCTCCAGTTCACCGTCAGGAAAGTTACTGTAGCAGCCACGGCGCTGCGTTCACTGTCTCCAGTTCACCGTCAGGAGAGTTACTGTAGCAGCCACGGCGCTGCGTTCACTGTCTCCAGTTCACCGTCAGGAGAGTTACTGTAGCAGCCACGGCGCTGCGTTCACTGTCTCCAGTTCACCGTCAGGAGAGTTACTGTAGCAGCCACGGCGCTGCGTTCACTGTCTCCAGTTCACCGTCAGGAGAGTTACTGTAGCAGCCACGGCGCTGCGTTCACTGTCTCCAGTTCACCGTCAGGAGAGTTACTGTAGCAGCCACGGCGCTGCGTTCACTGTCTCCAGTTCACCGTCAGGAGAGTTACTGTAGCAGCCACGGCGCTGCGTTCACTGTCTCCAGTTCATCGTCAGGAGAGTTACTGTAGCAGCCACGGCGCTGCGTTCACTGTCTCCAGTTCATCGTCAGGAGAGTTACTGTAGCAGCCACGGCGCTGCGTTCACTGTCTCCAGTTCATCGTCAGGAGAGTTACTGTAGCAGCCACGGTGTTGCGTTCACTGTCTCCAGTTCACCGTCAGGAGAGTTACTGTAGCAGCCACGGTGCTGCGTTCACTGTCTCCAGTTCACCGTCAGGAGAGTTACTGTAGCAGCCACGGGGCAACAAAAAGGCAAATATCAGTGATGTTTGGCCGATAAATTGGTGAGTCCCTGCTCTCTAGACCCATCAGTGACACGACTTGAATTAAAACAAAAAAAAAAATCACCCCACAATACACATGGTGAAAACATCCACAAAAGAGACAGTAGTAAAAATCGAAGGCAAGAAGTTAAAACTAAAAAAATAGGAGTTTTATGGATTTGTCTCAATAATAAAACATTTATGGGACTGAAGAGTTTGGAGCATTTTGTTTTTTGGACTCTTTACAGTGAAAACTATGTGGAGTTAATTGTGTTTCCACCAGTATTTGCCCTCACAGATATGGGAAACTGTGAGTTGCTGCTCTGCTTAGTATGCAACCAACTGTTGTCTGTGTGACATTATGATCTTGAAATTGTTGACACAGAAAAGACTGTGAAACTGAGAACTGCAGCCTCCAAACTGACCGTAAAGTTGAATCAACACCTCTGAAACACAAACTGAATGTTATCGCTGTTTTACTGCAGGACTGTTGTATTAGCCTGCATGAATATACATAAAATATACTTAAAATGAAGCCTATAAATCATTTATATGATGCAATTTTACTGCTATATCTGAGTTAAGCCAATATAAGCAGATCATACCAACCCTGACTGGGTCCAGCTACAGTTAAGATGTCTTTCCGACTTATGGTTTTATACCAGACTGAGATTTGTGAGCTTCCCCTGCTGCCTCCGTATAATGTTTTATGAGGCAGAGAAAGAGGAGGAGGACAGGGAGTAAAAAGCTGTCTGCCTTTATCCACCTGAACAGCTCCCTCCTGTTTCTTTGTTCAGCAGTATGGACTCATTTACAGTACGAGTGTTGTGAGCGTGACTGCAGCTCGGTAAGGCTACCGGCAACCAGGAGGTGTAAAAGCAGCAATAAAGGCGTGGGATTTTCTGAGGGATGGAGGGAGGACGGCTGGGGATTTTCACAGATCGAACGATGGAGGAAGAGGAGGGGAGGGAATAACAGAAGTGGGGAGGAAAGAGGAGAAGGGTAAGAGTGAGGTGAAGAGGAGGAGGAGGAGGAGACGCAGTGTTGCCCTACTTTTCACTCCAGCTCCTGCCTGGTTCAGGCTTTCCCAAAATCTCTGGATTCCCCCGAACTGAGCTGCAGCGTTAGCGAAGCCTGCGTCAGAGAGGAAACTGGGATTTCACAGTCGACCTCCTGAGTCAGTGAACACGTTATTGCTTTCTCGTTTGGTTGGATTTGCAGTTATTTAAGGCGGTGTGAAATCAAAACAACAGCTTTTTACCAGGGGTGGGAAAAAACTGACTCATCTATATATCACAATTTTTTGGTCGTCTGAGTACCGTGATGTCATATCCGTTCGGTATCCGTCAACCAGAACAAACCTCAGAAAGTATTAAAGGGTGGAGGGTGGGCGTGGATCCGACCTCCACCCTCCATGTTAAATCCAGCCTGGTAAACACTACACATCCAGTAAAGGAGGGAAACACTTTGGAAAAGCAGAGCTAGACATCACGGCTAAAGCCGCACGCTAACTCCGTCACGGACGGGAAACGTCATCGTACGGCGGTAACGTGCGGTCCGGCCGGCCGTCGCTCTCGTCTCCGTGGTCCGACGGGCCGACGCTACGACTGTAGAGCTCCATATACTGACATTTATGTTAAATGCATTCAGACGGCCCCGATGGAGCTGACCATGGATGGATAAAGAGAACGGAGCTGACGGAGAGCTAGAGACCACCTTGGAGGAGTTAGAGGAAGTAGACACCTGGGACTACGGACGCTTTTCAAAATAAGGTGTTAACAAAGGGAACTGGATCTACAGAATCCATCTATGGAAATCAGACTGATGGATTATATTCAGCAGAGTATAAAACATTACATGACCCTGATAAATTAAAAAGAAAATCCCACTAATCTGTGAGGGAAACGTCTTTATTCTTTGATTTCTGGGTTGCTGGGTAAAAACTGTAGTCAATAATTCCTGATATCGAATTGGCACCCAAATATAAGAGATAAGATAAGATAAGATGAACCTTTATTAATCCCCGTAGGGAAATTCAGTTTTACACTCTGTTGTTAATTTCACACAGTACACAAACCTGCATTAATGGAGAGATGTCAGAGTGAGGGGGCTGCTCCTGACAAGCGCCCAGAGCAGTTGGGGGTTTGGTGCCTTGCTCAGGGGCACCTCGGCAGTGCCCAAGAGGTAAACTGGCACCTCTCCAGCAACCAGTTGGTCTTGGTCCATGTTGGGAACCGATGACCCTCCGATTCCTAAATCAAGTCCCTACGGACTGAGCTACTGCCGCCCCAAGAGATAAGATATAGTGATAGTATTCAGTCAGGAGATACTACTACTTTTTACTGTAACATCTTAAAGTCTTGGTTATAAAGTGGGAACTGCAGCAGAAACTTGGGACGCTGTAGCTATTATTCTTTCTAACCATGTTTTCCAAACCTGACAACTGTGAGCTAAAATATATAAGCAGTAAATTATGATTTCTAATGATCCCCTGAGTGGGAGCTAAAGTGGTGGGTTTTCAAGCTGTGAAGTGCCTCCACAGGGGGGCGGCAGTGGGGGGAGATGTGACACCGATACTGTGTGAGCTGGGGTTAGGCAACAAACTATTAAGTTAGGTCTAGGAATAGATCAACTTCGTTAAGTTTAGGCAACATATTATTTAGTTAGGTTTAGGAAAAGATCGACCTTGGTTTAGTCAACAAACTACTTAGGTTTTGGAAAAGATTGCGGTTAAGTTACGCCAAAGTAGACATGGCATAATTTAAGTACGGAAGTACCGTGACAAAAACTATCTGGTTAGATTTCAGTAAAGATTGTGGTTTGGGTTGGAAAACCAAAGGAAGTGCTGTCAGTGTAGAGCAGAAGTTACGAGACAAATAGACAAACGTTGACTTGTGGTTTAAAACGGGACATGAACAGCGGCCTCCTGGGTGAAAGTCTGGTGTTTTCAGACCCACCCATCCATCCCGACCCGAAGCATTCTGCTATCAGCAAACAACAAAACAATCCGTGGCCTCCTGCAGAGAAGAAGAAACTTGATAATACCGTTCCAGACACACGGAGGCCATCAAACACACCTCCATTAAGGCAGACAAAGAGCCGTTTTACTGCTGGGAAACTCTGCCGCTGGAATAATCCAGTTTCACTGATTATGTGTCTGCAGGAAACATTTGTCACCCTGGACGAAAAACTAGTTTAACAACCAAACAACAAGCTTGAGACAATAATATCCTGAGAGTTAAGTAGAAACACTTACTCATGCTTCGTCTAAAGCTGAAGGTGATTCAGGTAATAGAGTTAACCTTTAGAGGAGAAGCCAACATACAGTGCTAACAAATATCACTCTGCTTTGTAAGTGTGTAAAGCTCAAGCTGTTTACCATAAAACCTTAGTAATTCAGCAATGGAAATGTTCTTGTAAGCACCCTGCTGCTCAGCATGAAATCAAATGAAGCATTTCTCTGATTATTGACTAACAACAGTATTGTCGTGTGAATGTCTGCAGAGATCGTGCAGCGCTCAGGGATTTAATTCTCTGTTTATTAAAGCTGGTGATCGTCTTTTTGTCTGTATTATACGAGTGTCTTCTGTAAATGAACTCCCAACATGAGCTCAGTGTCCGACTCACTTCCTTCAGCTCTTCTGTGGTTTGTCATTTTCTTTTTAAGAGTCTTTATACTGGATTAATCCAAAACCTCCACTTCATTCAGTTCAGACAGCAGAGTCGACAACGTTAAAGAAACAGTAGGCAACATTTTCGGGAATCTATTGGCAGAAATGGATAATTAAATATAATGGATAATTGTTGTCCTGAAAGTGTTTTATATAGACTAATCAATTTAAAAAAAAAAATACACAGAGCTTTTAGAAAGGTGCCGGATAAAAGTACAGCTTTTCCTCAAATAAATTATTATTACTGTGAATTAATCACATTCAGTAACCACTTCTAATGAGGCTGGTGAGCGAATACTATCAACCTCTTCTCTGTTAGTAACCATGGTGACGTATTTAGTGGGCGGAGCGTTAGTGAACACGTTAGCTAACGCTGGCTAGCGAGTACCGTTTTCTTGTTTTTTTAACAACGTCTGTAGAAAGTCCTAGTTTCTGTCAGTCTGTCCTGTCTCTCTCTCTCCAGGATCACCAGAGTTAGTGGAGAAAGTTAACGTTAACCAATGAGACCAGATTAGCCGACCGCTACACTGCTGGAGGAGGAGACGGCTGGATAACGCTGGTTAGCTAGCTAGACTGTCTGTCTCCAGAACTGGCTAGTTAGCTAGCTATCGTGTAGCTAGCTAGCTAGCCCATAGAGTGACTAGCTAGCTAACTCCTGCTCTCCTCCTGGTGAAGTAGCCTCCTAGCGGCGAGGACTGAGGCAGAGGGACTGTGACCCAGCTCTGTCTGCTGCTGGACTCATTTTCTGTAGCATGGAGGAATTAGCAAGGTAGCTAGCTAAGTAGCCAATCGCTAAATGAGTAAAATTTACCAACTTAACGCTTCATCCACACACTCTGGTCACAGTGTAGGAAAGCACAGTGCTATCACCAGATGAGGGACAACTTTATTCACCTCATTTTCTGTGTTTCATGACAGCATGGAGGAATTAGCAAGCTAAGCTAGCCAAGTAGCCAGCCGTCCGACTAGCAGTCCTCTCCATCACTGAAAGGTTTCTCTGATATCGTAGCTCTCTAGATCCTCCAATCACAATTTGTCATCTCAAATGTTGATATCTGGATTCTGTCAGCCAACAACAGCAAGATGACATTTTAGATATGGACCTTTAGCCCACTGCTAGCATTAGCCTCCAGTCTTTGGTTAGCCTCCAGCTAACACTGTGACCTCATCGTGATGTCGACACTCAATCTGTGGGTCGTCAGCAGTCAAGCTGCCAGTTAGTCTTGTAAATGGTGACTCTGTGACTAAAAACTCGGAGACTTCAGACACGTGGTGAGAGACGTCAGTGTTTTCAAAGTCTCCTGGTGTACGGTTTAGGTAGGAATGACCTACAGTTGGAAAGACACATACCTGGCAGGTAAATCCTCTGTGTGTTTATTGAACTCTGTAATGTCAACCCCCCCCCGATCCTGGCAGGTATAACTCACCGCCACGATGTGGCATTTAATCTCAATTGAGCCAAAATGGCCGAAGGCTGTGTGACATTGCGGTGACATTAAGCAGCAGTAATCGGTGAGAAATGTCTCTTCAGAGGCC
Source organism: Pterois miles (assembly GCA_947000775.1). NCBI lineage: Eukaryota > Metazoa > Chordata > Actinopteri > Perciformes > Scorpaenidae > Pterois > Pterois miles. The sequence continues at coordinate 1,894,741 of CAMQGK010000028.1, read as the reverse complement.
GCTCACACACACACACACACACACACACACACACACACACACACACACACACACACACACACACACACACACACACACACACACACACACACACACACACACACACACACACACACACACACACACACACACACACTTATAGAAGCTCAGTTTGTAGGACTTGTTAATGATGTTACGACCTCACTTTATCATCTGTGTGTGGAGGGTAAATCCAGCTGAAATAGGACACAGTCCAAACAGACTGAGGAGGCATCGATCCATCCTTTAAAATCTCACCGACGTGTTTTACACTTTTCTTTTACTGAGTCTTTTCTTCTTTCCCCTCACAGTCTTTCTCACACGCTGCCTCTCATTAAACACACCACGCTGGTTGAGTTTCTCTTCTACAAACAGAGGCAGCTCTGCAGCTGCAATCCATCATCTTTACTCTCTAACTAACTTACAAAGACTCACAGAAACATCCACTTAAACACACACACACAGCTGATGATGCTGCGACATGAAAACCAAATTTAAAAAGATGAGAACAGAGATGAAGGTGGACTGTTCTGTCTAATTTATCTGCTTTTTTAATGGGGTATAAAAAATTTTTCTTGAGCTTGTAAGAAGTAGCTCTCCATGCTGGCTGATCTGTGATCAGCTCCTGTCTGCAGTGATCTGTGATCAGCTCCTGATTCAATGCTATCACAATACTTGGCTGACAATACGTATTGTGATTTTAAGTATTGTGATTGTTGTTAACTTTTTCACCACTAGACCATGGAGGGGAAACAGTTGAATCAGACACTTTCAGGGACTTTTACTCTGTAAAATCTCTAAATGAATCAAGTAAAATGTCTGATTTCCAGCATGTCTGTAGTCAGAGACGTCCTGAAGTCAAATCTATCAGGATCATTGTCAGGAATTATTGATTCCAGTTTTTATCCAGCAGCCCAGAAATCAAAGAATAAAGACATTTCCCTCACAGATTAGTGGGATTTTCTTAATAATTTATCAGGGACATGTAATGTTTTATACTCTGCTGAATATAATCCATCAGTCTGATTTCCATAGATGGATTCTGTAGATCCAGTTCCCTTTGTTAACACCTTATTTTGAAAAGCAGACGTAGTCCCAGGTGTCTACTTCCTCTAACTCCTCCAAGGTGGTCTCTAGCTCTCCGTCAGCTCCGTTCTCTTTATCCATCCATGGTCAGCTCCATCGGGGCCGTCTGAATGCATTTAACATAAATGTCAGTATATGGAGCTCTACAGTCGTAGCCTCGGCCCGTCGGACCACGGAGACGAGAGCGACGGCCGGCCGGACCGCACGTTACCGCCGTACGATGACGTTTCCCGTCCGTGACGGAGTTAGCGTGCAGCTTTAGCCGTGATGTCTAGCTCTGCTTTTCCAAAGTGTTTCCCTCCTTACTGGATGTGTAGTGTTTACCAGGCTGGATTTAACATGGAGGGTGGAGGTCGGATCCACGCCCACCCTCCACCCTTTAATACTTTCTGAGGTTTGTTCTGGTTGTTTTTTCCTCCTCTCTGAGAGTAAACTGAAAATCTGACACTGACACAAAAACAATGTTCTTGAGCTCCTCGTATCGACAACCATGGATCCAAGGCGGTCCATTGTCCATTTACAGTGCGTCTCTGAACATCTGGCTCCTTTTCAGTGGTTTTATTTATTCTTCAGTGCCACAAAATGTTTCATTGAAAGTGCATCAAACTGTCTGTGCTGCCTCCCTCTCATATAACACATCGTATGGATCTGAACCCGGGGGAGGAAACCTGAAGCCGCGAGCAGCCTCGTCCACAGCGTCTCAGTGTGTGTGTGTGATATGGATTTTTCCAGATGCCTGTAGTATTGCAGCAGGGTTGTAACAAGGTGCATACTCCTCCTGTGATGCATTTAATCCTTGAGTCAGTGTGGGCGGGATGCAGAGAAGACAACTCAAGTCAAACAAACAGAAAACACGGTAAACCTCCCGATCCGATCTAATCCACACCACCACGTCTACCGCTGCTGGCGTATTAACACCGTGGACGTGTAGGAAATGATGCTCGGCAGCTCAACACATCCAAAGCTCATCAACTCACGAAGCAAACCGGACCCTTACTGACGATGTGAACCCATCACTGCCTCAGTCCACTGGTACTGATATGGGACATGAAGACACATCAGACCACCTTACAGTGGAAACCTCCAGCACCGAGAAATGAAGACAACGAGGAAGTACCAGAACCTGCAGTTCTACGAGGAGTCAATCCCCAAAGAGACCCTCGATAGGACGCTAAACTTCACAGCAGAAATAAACAGCCTGGTACAAAAAATGGTTTTGATTTCTATAACTAATATCCCTGTTCTCTCATATAACTCCCCGATTTAAACTATAAGTATATGTACAAATTCTGCATTAAAATGTTCTGTAATGTTCTGTTCATAAATGTAACAAGCAGTTTTCATGTTGCAGTGGAATCAGTATTAAAGTTAGAATGAAGATCCTGGTCTCACCTAAAACTAGAGACCCTGATGGATCCATCGGTACCAACCTGGTCAGACTACTACTACTACTACTACTACTACTACTGTGCTACTACTACTACTACTACATCCTGGACTCACCTGAAAACTAGAGAACCTGATGGATCCATCAGTACCAACCAGGTCAGACTACTACTACTACTACTACTATTACTACTACTACTACTACTACATCCTGGTCTCACCTGAAACTAGAGACCCTGATGGATCCATCGGTACCAACCTGGTCAGACTACTACTACTACTACTACTATTACTACTACTACTACCATCCTGGTCTCATCTGAAACTAGAGACCCTGATGGATCCATCAGTACCAACCAGGTCAGACTACTACTACTACTACTACTACTACTACTACTACTACTACTACTACTACTACATCCTGGTCTCACCTAAAACTAGAGACCCTGATGGATCCATCAGTACCAACCAGGTCAGACTACTACTACTACTACTGCTACTACTACTACTACTACATCCTGGTCTCATCTGAAACTAGAGAACCTGATGGATCCATCAGGACCAACCAAGTCAGACTACTACTACTACTACTACTACTACTACTACTACTACTACTACTACTACATCCTGGTCTCATCTGAAACTAGAGAACCTGATGCATCCATCGGTACCAACCAGGTCAGACTACTACTACTACTACTACTACTACCGCTACTACTACTACTACTACATCCTGGTCTCATCTGAAACTAGAGACCCTGATGCATCCATCAGTACCAACCAGGTCAAACTACTACTAATACTACTACTACTACTACTACTACTAGTACTACTACATCCTGGTCTCACCTGAAACTAGAGAACCGGATGGACCGATCAGTACCAACCAGGTCAGACTACTACTACTACTACTACTACTACTACTACTACATCCTGGTCTCATTTGAAACTAGAGAACCTGATGGATCCATCAGTACCAACCAGGTCAGACTACTACTACTACTACTACTACTACTACTACTACTACTACTACTACTACTACATCCTGGTCTCATTTGAAACTAGAGAACCTGATGGATCCATCAGTACCAACCAGGTCAGACTACTACTACTACTACTACTACTACTACTACTACTACTACTACTACTACTAGTACAGGTCAGACTAGCTGGTAGTGAAGGAGGTTAAATGAGGCTCCAGACTTGACCTCTGACCTCCAGATGTGTGGATGTAAATGGGTTCTCTGGGTCCCCACCAGTCTCCCCTTTACAGACATGCCCACTTTCTGATAGTCCCAGTCAGTCTGGATCAAGTCCTAGTCAAGTCAGCACTCTGACACACTGACAGCTGTTGTTGTCTGTTGGGCTGCAGTTTGTCATGTTCTGATTGGAGCAGATTGTTGATGCTAAAGTCAGAACCTGGGAGGGTTTCTGGACAATATCTGTCACTGATTAGTGTTGTTATTGATTTACTATAATAAATATATACATATATTTACAGAAAGCAGCATATTAGTCCACTAACATGATCAGAGGATTAAATACTGGACTGATCTCCCTTTAAGGGACATTATGAACAGATATAAAAATGTGAGACTAATGATGAGCAACTATGAATCATCATACGTTTAATCGTTACTATGGATGATCATGTGATTAATTGTGATTAACTATGCAACCAACAACTAAACAGTAAACTGAATATTTTGAGTTGGGGACAAAACAAGACATTTGGGGACATCATTCTGGGATTTAGGAAACACCAACACATGACCGATACTCTCAAGCGGATCTACGACTAGGGATGCTGGCGTCGGTGTATTGATCCACCACTCTCAACAACTACTGGATGGACGGTGATAAAATGTGGTTCGTCACTCATGTTCCCCCAGAGGATGAACCGTAACAACGGTCCTCATGCAGCGCATCATCAGGATCACTTTCTATCTGTTCTGGTTTCTATTTTGATCCACTCAGTTTCCCATTTCATGCGCTCACACATGTTTTCTTGTAGAAATGTGCTGCATGAATGAATATTACAGCTCTGAGCATCTCCTGTGAGCACAATGTAAATTTGATCATTAAAGTTTAGACTGAATCTACAGAGCTGACTGTCAGTCAGACTGTTTATCTGCTAAAATGTAAAAATACAAATGCAGGGAAAGATGTGATGGACAGCAGTGTGTGAGTGTGGTTAATCCCCTGCTGGGATTGGCTGAGAGGCTGCCGATGCATTATGGGAACAAAGTGACCAAAGGTGAGGTGATTAGCCTGGAGTTGCCACGGTAATGAGGGAGTGTGTGGGACAGGTGGTCAGTCAGCAAACAGGTGTTCATCTGCATCCTAGTCAGCCTGGTTAACCTGAGAGAGTGTGTCACCTGTCTCTGTATCAGCGCCAGTGTCTGCCGTCCCTCCACCATCAGTCTCTCCACAGCTTGAGGATCCTCCACTGTCCTGTTGGCCCTGAAAGCATCACGAACCCGCCGCAGTGCATAGGTCCTGCAATAAACGCACACATTCAGTCGGTTCACAGTGAAGAAAACAAACAGAGTCCAGGGCGAGCGGCGAAGAAAAGACGACAAATAAAAAACAACCAATGTGTGCAGTCGAGCCACAGAAACCCTCCGAGGGGTTTATAAAAGCAAACAACCACCAACAGACGAACACAGAAACCTGAAATTAGTGCAGAGGAGATGAAAACATCCGTCACTAAGGTACCAGCAAAGACCCGGTCCAAGCCCAGTATGTCTGGACCGGGTAAGGACCCGGTCGGACCGGGTAAGGCCGGTCGGACCGGGACGATGCACTTTACTCCTGATTCAATACTGTCAGCATACTTGGGTGATGATCCAATATCTGATGTGATTTTTTAGTTTTGTGATTGTGATTTATTATGATTATTGTTAACGTTTTTACCACTAGACCATGGAGGACTTTTACTCGGTAAAATGTTTGATTTTCAGCAGGTCTGTAGTCAGAGATGTCCTGAAGTCAAATATATCAGGATCAATATCAGGAATTATTGATTACAGTTTTTATCCATCAACCCAGAAATCAAAGAATAAAGACATTTCCCTCACAGATTAGTGGGATTTTCTTTTTAATTTATCAGGGTCATGTAATGTTTTATACTCTGCTGAATATAATCCATCAGTCTGATTTCCATAGATGGATTCTGTAGATCCAGTTCCCTTTGTTAACACCTTATTTTGAAAAGCAGACGTAGTCCCAGGTGTCTACTTCCTCTAACTCCTCCAAGGTGGTCTCTAGCTCTCCGTCAGCTCCGTTCTCTTTATCCATCCATGGTCAGCTCCATCGGGGCCGTCTGAATGCATTTAACATAAATGTCAGTATATGGAGCTCTACAGTCGTAGCGTTGGCCCGTCGGACCACGGAGACGAGAGCGACGGCCGGCCGGACCGCACGTTACCGCCGTACGATGACGTTTCCCGTCCGTGACGGAGTTAGCGTGCAGCTTTAGCCGTGATGTCTAGCTCTGCTTTTCCAAAGTGTTTCCCTCCTTTACTGGATGTGTAGTGTTTACCAGGCTGGATTTAACATGGAGGGTGGAGGTCAAGGTTAAAATAGAAATATCAGTTTAGGTCACAACTTATCAATTATTTAGTGGCTATATTTTCTTTTAATGCATTTGCTGCATTTAATGACATTTATTGTTTATGAAGAATGAAGAAGCAAATTAAAAACAGAAACATCAGTTATGCCACATTTTTTTAAATTTAGCAGCTACATTTATTTTAAATATTATTTTGCTGTATCTATTTATTTTTTTATTTTGTCAGATAGCGTCCTCCATAGTAACGAGCAGACGTTCATATCAGTAGAGTTCAGACCGTCAGCTGGAAGCCTGCAGAAACCTGACAGATGAAGGAGCTCTGTGGTCGGAGGTCAGCAGGACTCCACGCTACGCTGCCCCGACCAGAAAACACAAACACAACACAGCCAGAGGAGGCTCCGATCAATACACCTCTCAGAGAGTGTGTATACATCTATATGATATACGAGTACTCTAATACCATGTGAGGTTCTTTGATACTCTTGCTCAAAGCCGGCACATTTCTCTGAAACTTCATCATCTTCACTTAAAACCTCAAGATTCACACGTAATGCTCAACAGGACCGCTGATGATCTCTGGCTTGAATTCAATCCATGTCTGAGTGAAACCAGAAGTCAACACTGATTTGTGACATAAATTGATTCTGACATAGATGTTTTAATGCCAATCAATATTTTTGCTTCTTCTAAGTCTATGTGGAGGTAGAAGGAAGTTACCTCTTTTATTGTGGTAGTCTGAGTAACGTCAACCAGAACAAACCTCAGAAAGTATTAAAGGGTGGAGGGTGGGCGTGGATCCGACCTCCACCCTCCATGTTAAATCCAGCCTGGTAAACACTACACATCCAGTAAAGGAGGGAAACACTTTGGAAAAGCAGAGCTAGACATCACGGCTAAAGCTGCACGCTAACTCCGTCACGGACGGGAAACGTCACCGTACGGCGGTAACGTGCGGTCCGGCCGGCCGTCGCTCTCGTCTCCGTGGTCCGACGGGCCGACGCTACGTCTGTAGAGCTCCATATACTGACATTTATGTTAACTGATTCAACGGCCCCGATGGAGCTGACCATTTATGAGAAGAGAACGGAGCTGACGGAGAGCTAGAGACCACCTTGGAGGAGTTAGAGGAAGTAGACACCTGGGACTACGGCTGCTTTTCAAAATAAGGTGTTAACAAAGGGAACTGGATCTACAGAATCCATCTATGGAAATCAGACTGATGGATTATATTCAGCAGAGTATAAAACATTAAAGAAAGAAAGAAAGAAAGATATTCCTTTATTAGTCCCACAGTGGGGAAATTCAGTTTTACACTCTCACTGTTGTTCACACAGTACATATACATGATCAATGGAGAGATGTCAGAGTGAGGGGGCTGCTCCTGACAAGCGCCCAGAGCAGTTGGGGGTTCTGTGCCTTGCTCAGGGGCACCTCGGCAGTGCCCAAGAGGTAAACTGGCACCTCTCCAGCAACCAGTTGGTCTTGGTCCATGGGGGTCTTGAACCGTGACGTCCGCGTCCTAACCCAAGTCCTTATCCTTCTCCTATCCTTACAGACTGAGCTACTGCCGCCCCCAATGACATACACATGACCCTGATAAATTAAAAAGAAAATCCCACTAATCTGTGAGGGAAACATCTTTATTCTTTGATTTCTGGGTTGCTGAATAAAAACTGTAATCAATAATTCCTGACAATGATCCTGATATATTTGACTTCAGGACATCTCTGACATCCAACCTCCAACATTTTACTGGATTAATTTAGATATTTTACAAAGTAAAAGTCCCTAGAAGTGTCTGATTCACCTTTTTTCCTGCAGGAGAGATGTGTTGTTAAGTTGCATCACTTCCATAGTTACTTTAACCCAAACCAACGCCTTTTTCTAACCTAACTGTTTCCTGTGAAGATTATTTTGATACGATCGTATGCATGTAAGAAGGTGAAATGCACAACTACATGAGGAATAACTTTCCACAAGATATGAGATGAACCTGTGAGACAGAGGGACCTATGGGGGATGGATGAAAACCAGGTTTGGATGGAGGAAGACAGACTACGTCGTCTCCATTTCCCCTATAAATAGCACCAGATTACATAACTCCTTCGGGGAAACGTAGGTAATCCCTCGTGGATACATCCTCATAATGTGCAGTGCGAACACATCAGAACCACGGCGGGTTTGAACATGTCGATGTGGGTGTTTGGACCTCAGACAGCGCTGGACATGGTGACCACAGAGTCCACAACAACAAACTACAGATGAGGAAGTAAATCAAAACAGACAAACTGGAAGTATTTGCTGGCAGGAGCTGCTGAAGTAAAAATGATTATTGGTTTCATTTGCAGCTCTTTTGTCTTGATAGACTCGGGCCTCATTACAGCTGGCAGCTCCTCTGATGGGGGGAAACTACAACATCGACCTTGAGGAAGTTGCGGCGCTGCCCGGCAAACCCATTCATCTTCTCCGTCTGTCTCCGGGTCTCTGGCTCATTTAGGATTTAAGACAGAACCAATAAAAGCGTGATGGATCGGATTTACATGCTGCAGTTAAACACGAGCAGCGTCGCAAGGACATGACGGAGGAGTGACGAGGAAACGGGTTTGGGTCGGTCTGAAGGTGAGACCGAGGGAACGACGGAGGTGAGGAAAGGAATGAACGAAAATAAGAAAGGAAAGCCAGGAGGGAAAAAGGAAGGATGAAAGGGAATAAAGGAATAGACAGAAGTTAGGAAGGATGACAAGGAGAAGAAACTGAGATGAGGTGAGGAGGGAAGAATGGTAAGAATGAAGGAGAGAGAAGGAAGGAAGGAATTTAAATGAATGAAAACAGGGATGATAGAACTAAAGAGAAAGAATGGATGAAATGAGGGGAAAAAGGATTAAACTAAGGAAGTGAGAAAGGAAGGATTTAAGAAGGAACAAACAAGATAAAGAAGGAAGGAAGGAGGGAAAATGAAGGATTGATATAAGGAGGAAAACAAAATGATGAAAGGAAGGATGAGGTAGAAGGAAGGATGCAAAGAGAAGGAAGGAAGTAGGGAAAACTAAAAAAATGAGGAGGGAAAATGTACAAAGAAAAGTGTGAGAAACAGGGAAGGAAGGAGGGAAAAGAGGATGGATAAAAATAAAAGTCTGAATCTAAGGAAGTGAAGAAGGAAGAATAAGCTGGAAAGAGGACAACTGAAATATGGATGACAGAAGGAAAACAAAAGGATGAAACTCAGGAAAAAAGAAATGATTAAGAAAAAAGAACAGAGAGAGAAGGAAGGAAGGACAGAGAGAAAAGGAAAGATGATTAAGGAGGAAAACAAAAGGATGCAGCTAAGGATGGGAGGAAGGATGAGTAAGAAGGAGGGACAGAGAGAAGAAAGGAAGGAGAGAAAAGAAAAGATGGATAAAGTGATGAAAAGAAAAGGATGAAACAAAGAAAGGTGATAGGAAATAGGAATTGAAGTAAACAAGAAGGAAAGGAAAAGGGAAAGGAGGGAGGACAGAAGTGATGAGGAAGGCAAGGACACAAGGGAGTAAGGACTAAATGAAAGGAAGTAAACGACAGAGCAGAAAGAGGAGGTGAAGAAGGATGAGCTGTGAGCAGTTCAGGGTTTGTCATTCAAACGGTCTCTTCTGGTCCCGAGGCGGAGCGAGGCCGAAGACGATGCCTTCAGGCTCCTCCATCAAACAGACTCGTCCTCTCGGCTAATGGACTCATAACGAGCCACTAACGAGCAAAACAGCAGACGGAACGACGCCGAGATTAGAAAGTGTTGGAGAGCTGATCGGGAAGGAGGCGACGGCCGGCTGCAGGTCCGGCTGCAGGTCCGGCTGCAGGTCCGGCAGCAGGTCCGGCAGCAGGTCCGGCAGCAGGTCCGGCAGCAGGTCCGGCAGCAGGTCCGGCTGCAGGTCCGGCAGCAGGTCCGGCAGCAGGTCCGGCAGCAGGTCCGGTACCTCTCAGTGTCCTCCGGACAGGAAGTCAGCACACGATGACGGACGGACAGCAGCGGCGTGAACAAACTTTCACTACGTCATTCTTCATGATTTAAAGCTCTGCGACCGACTCAGTCTGCTTTATGAGCTCACCAGGTGAGAGAGGGAAGCGGTTCACCTCGGTGTAAGAAAATACGTTCATATGGAGCATATCGTCTATAGGGCTGGGAAAAAATGTATTGATTTTTTTTTGTTAATAGATATTTTAAATGCCAGAATCCAAAAACTGGCGTCTGAGTCTATGTGGATGTAAAAGGAAGTTACCGCTTTTATTGTGGTAGTCTGAGTAACGTGACATCATATCCGTTCGGTATCCGTCAACCAGAACAAACCTCAGAAAGTATTAAAGGGTGGAGGGTGGGCGTGGATCCGACCTCCACCCTCCATGTTAAATCCAGCCTGGTAAACACTACACATCCAGTAAAGGAGGGAAACACTTTGGAAAAGCAGAGCTAGACATCACGGCTAAAGCTGCACGCTAACTCCGTCACGGACGGGAAACGTCATCGTACGGCGGTAACGTGCGGTCCGGCCGGCCGTCGCGATAGCTCAAAAATGTCTGTCATAATAAAAAGGCCCATTTCATATTTATCTTCAGCAACAACTACTGTTCCACATGTCTTCATACTGACGGAGGCAGAGTGAGATGCTCCTCTTTATAAATGATTATTTCATTAAACTGTGACTAAAAACTCACTCATATCACTGCTCACTGATATTCCTAACAGAAAGAAAGAGACGAGGCAGAAGGTAAAGAGACGGAGACATCATCCAATGACAAAGTGAGAGACAGACTTTGACTCAGCTGACATAAAATGACAAAAACATTGAATCAGTTTCTGAGAAGCTGTTTTGTTGTTGTTGCTGCACACAGATGACCTACTTCCTCCTCCAGCGACACACCTGACGGTCTGAAAAGGAGTTTTCAGGCATCAGGAGACAGGAAGTGACAGAAACTGTCAATCGATTCAAATGGTCCTTCACAAATTTACCAGACATTTTTTATCTGTTCAAAATATACAGTGGCTGCACGGTGGTGTAGTGGTTAGCGCTATCGCCTCACAGCTAGAGGGTCGCAGGTTCGATTCCGGCTTGGGACTCTTCTGTGTGGAGTTTGCATGTTCTCCCCGTGTAAGCGTGGGTTTTCTCCGGGTACTCCAGCTTCCTCCCACAGTCCAAAAACATGCAATTTAGGTTAATTGATCACTCTAAATTACCCGTAGGTGTGGATGTGAGCGTGAATGGTTGTCTGTCTCTATGTTGTCTGTCTCTCTATGTGCCCTGCGATGGACTGGAGACCTGTCCAGGGTGAACCCGCCTTCGCCCAATGCCAGCTGGGATCGGCTCCAGCCCCCCGCGACCCCTAACGGGATAATGAATGAATGAAAATATACAGTACCCTTAAAGGTAGATGGGTCAACTATTTATTACTCTTATCAATAGGTCTGTGTATTGGCAAGAATCTGGCAATACGATATGTATCACAATGCAGGGGTTACGATTCAATATACTGTGATATATTACAATACTTTCAGTGAGGCGGTACATCGCGGTGGTGTAAATAAGGTGTCAGTAAGTTGATGTATTGTGATGGTGTCAGTAAAACGATGTATCACGATTGTGTAAATAAGGCAATGTACTGCGATACTTTGAGCAAGGGGATATCTTACCGTACTGTACGTAAGGAGATATATCGTGATGATGTAAGTAAGGTGATATATTACCATACCATATATATGACGATATTACTATTTTTTTTTAATCTAATCTTAGGAAAACAATCTTTTTGGATGCATTCAGATCAGCGGGATCTCGATCGTGTTTTAGAGATTCGGTACAGTATCACAAAACATACAAACAAAAAGGAAACTCCTCAAACACGTGGTTTCAGGGGTTTTCCAGGTCCTGCAGACACTCTGAACTGAATCCCATCTCCATGGAAGTGTGGTCTCCATCTCCACTAACTTTCTTGTTTTTAATATATTCTCCAGCGCTCTGCCTCTTGTTTTATACGTCTGTAACGTTTGTTCCAGCCTTCAGGGCCTCTGCTCATCTCGTTTTATCCATCTCCGATAAATCCTCTCCTCCGCTCATCTTCTGCATCTGTTAAAGCTGCTTCTCCTCTCACAGAGAGCCTCATTCATTTATTGAACTCAGCGCTAAAATAACATGTTCATAAAACCCAAAACTCTCTCGATTTCTGTTGAAATCACATTTCTGTGTTTACCTTCTGTTTCCTGTTACTATTAGCTGCTGCAGTGATCTAATTTTCCTGCAGAGAATCATAAATGTTTCATCTCACTTCACTTGATTTCCATGTTTTCCCTTTTCTCTCTATCGCAGTCTCCGAATCAGCCAAACTCTCCCTCCTCCCAGGAAGTGCTGAGAGCGTCTGCATCAGCTGTTATTGTAGTCGGAGAGAGGCAGACAACAGAAAACAGCCTGCAGCAACGTCTGGCATATTCAGGTCATTCCACAACAATCCAACAGCGACACCGGCACAGACCGGAGGAGCCCACAGCAGGACTCAAACAGGATCTGGCTTCCCTTCATTCTTAGAACCGAGAACCTGACACATCATACCTGCACAGGTGTGACTGGTGGAGGCAGGATGGGCAGTACTGTTAACACTGCATTAACACAACACCACTCACATTTTGAACATTTAAATGTGAGATAATACAATCGATCTGAAATTATCCGTCCTCAATTAAAACTTCAATGCATAACGTGCAACAGCTGACTGTGATCCACTGCATGACCTTCAGTAGACTACTGTCCTCCTTAATAACAAGTCACTATACATGAATACATACATTTAATAATTAAAAACATTTTTAAATAAATTCAAAAATTTTAAATAGTTTTTCATTTTAAAATTTGTACTTTTTTCTATTCAAAATTCAATTGATAATTAAATTAAATTTGTTTTGGTTTTTGCTGTGTCCATCTTGGTTTTTAGTTTTCTCTCTATATTATTTTTTTGGAACCAGAAGTGACACGAGAGGGTGGAGCTAAGCACAATGAAACGCTGAATAAGACGTTTATAAAATGTTACATCTAACTTCAGTGAAGTGAAAACACACTGTGAAAGGGTTAAAGCTCTAACACAAACACACAGACCACTCCCAGACCGGTAGCGACATGTCAATCACAAGGTAGCCCCGCCCCCTGAAGCATCCCCGCTTATAAACTCATGTTTACAATGTTTACTGAAATAATAAATGAAGTGAGACGTAGGCTCATTTTCTCATCGACGTCTATACGATCAGACTTCTTATAGAAACCAGAGGAGTCGCCCCCTGCTGGCCGTTAGAGAGAACGCAGGTTTAAGGCTCTTCAGCACTGGCTTCACTTCTCAAACACGGAGGTTGTCCACAGATGGGAAACAGCTATTTTAGGGCCTAAGGTGGAGATGTAGGCACCAACAGGACCACAGACTATGGGATTATGGAGACCAAGTGGAGTGAAGTCTGTATCATAATAAAGTAATGTTGCCTTTATTTTCAGGGGTCTGTTTTCTCTGCCAGGACCAGAGACCCCCCCGAACCACAAGGTCCAAGAGGCAGTGGACCGAACCAGCTTCCCGTTTATTTCATTTTACTTGGACCAGCAGCAACAGCAGGAGGAGGCGGCCATTTCTCATCTGGCCACTCAATAATTCAACACAGCGGCGGTCCGCATGAAGGCTAGCAGGGAGCGACGTCTCTCTGATGTCCATGCAGAGCGGCGAGTGATATGACAGCTGAAGACGCTGTCCCAAACTCACCCCAACCACACACACACTGTGACAAACACTCAACAAACACTGATGACGACTGCGCTGCTGCAGAACCACCGATGACAATAAAATAGCTTTTTTGGGTATCATCTGAAATATACTACTATGATACTAAACACTACTGTTTGAGTACTGCTTGCTTGATTCCTCCCTCTATCCCACAGACTTTATTTAAGAAGTGGACATCATCACCATGACATCACTTGTTGGTTTATGGACTACGAATGAAGTCTTGGGTTCTGCATTTTGGCTGTCGCCGTCTTGGTTCTTGGCCGTCACCCACAGCCTACTGAAAGAGGCTACGTCAAGCATCATCAAGCATCATCAATGCGTCATATCTTTGGGGTGAGGAGTCTCCCCCTGCTTGATATTAGAAAGAATGCAGGTTTAAGACACCTCAGCATTGGCTTTACTTTTCCCACTGTGTCATTCCCTCATCTAACATCTCTCAATAACTTCCTCTTGCTATCCTCCTTTTCCTCCTGGCCTGGCCTCCTCGCTTTCCCTCCTCCCTCCCTATCAACCTCCTTTGTCCCTTCCTCATCACCTTCTCTCTTATTTCCAAAAGCTGGTTTCATAATAAAAAAGAACTTATTTCAAAACAAAAAGCACAGAGGACAAAATAAATTGCCTCGTCATCACAGCGATATCGGATGTTGTTCACAGAAGAATATTCATTTATCCAACACTGAGAATTTATGGACATAACACGATTAAAAAGGATATGAAATATGAAATATGGAGCAGCACTGGCAGAGAAAGCTAAATCAGCTCCACCATATAGCTGTATGTATTATAGCTACAGCAAGATAATTGAAAATGCAGGTCGATACAAACTAGTTTTGAGACATGACATAAAAAAAAACAAACAGGTGCAGCTTCTGTAGATTAAATTCAATATTAATTCAATATCAGCCTGAAGCTACTCAAACAGGATTAGCTTTCACAGCGAGCGTGTCTCAGTCAGTTAGACAGAACACACTGAGTCCTGATGGGCCCTGAGCAGACAAATCAGGTCAGTGGTCGGGTACAAAGGAGGCCACAGACTGGTTCTGCGCCGCCGCCGCCAGCAGAGTCACGGATGAATCCGTCCAATAGCTGCTCATAATGGAACACAGGAATACAATAACAGCACTAACTACTGGAGCTGAGTCAATACTACCATGATACGTTGATGCTGATTCAATATCGATACCATGGGGCGTATAAGATAAGATATTCCTTTATTATGCTGAATTAATCCAGTAAAATGTCTGATTTTCAGCATGTCTGTATTCAGAGATGTCCTGAAGTCAAATCTATCAGGATCATTGTCAGGAATTATTGATGACAGTTTTTATCCAGCAACCCAGAAATCAAAGAATAAAGACATTTCCCTCACAGATTAGTGGGATTTTCTTTTTAATTTATCAGGGTCATGTAATGTTTTATCCTCTGCTGAATATAATCCATCAGTCTGATTTCCATAGATGGATTCTGTAGATCCAGTTCCCTTTGTTAACACCTTATTTTGAAAAGCAGACGTAGTCCCAGGTGTCTACTTCCTCTAACTCCTCCAAGGTGGTCTCTAGCTCTCCGTCAGCTCCGTTCTCTTTATCCATCCATGGTCAGCTCCATCGGGGCCGTCTGAATGTATTTAACATAAATGTCAGTATATGGAGCTCTACAGTCGTAGCGTCGGCCCGTCGGACCACGGAGACGAGAGCGACGGCCGGCCGGACCGCACGTTACCGCCGTACGATGACGTTTCCCGTCCGTGACGGATTTAGCGTGCAGCTTTAGCCGTGATGTCTAGCTCTGCTTTTCCAAAGTGTTTCCCTCCTTTACTGGATGTGTAGTGTTTACCAGGCTGGATTTAACATGGAGGGTGGAGGTCGGATCCACGCCCACCCTCCACCCTTTAATACTTTCTGAGGTTTGTTCTGGTTGACGGATACCGAACGGATATGACGTCACAGTACTCAGACTACCACAATAAAAGCAGTAACTTCCTTCTACCTCCACATAGACTCAGATGAAGCAGATTTATGGATTCTGCTGTTAAAAAAAAAAAAAGGCTACTAGTATGAAGGCTACATACTAACACGAATACTTCTACTTCTTGAATATATATACTACTACCAACAACAAGCTACATACTAAAACAACTACTTCTTAATACTAGTGCTTTTTAAATACATATACTACTACCAACAATAGGCTACGTATTAATACAACTACTTCTTAAATACATATACTATTACCAACTACAGGCTACATACGAAAAACAACTACTTCTTAATACTACTACTTTTTAAATACATATACAACTACCAACAACAGGCTACATTGCAATATTACTAACACTACGTCTACTTCTTAAATACATATACTACTACCAACAACAGGCTACATACTGCTACTACAACTAAAACAACACAGTACTACTTCTCACCTACTACTAACATTGCATACTACTGTATACTACTACATACATATAACAATACATACTATTACTACCACTACTAGTACTACTAATGTTAGAGCATACTAGTGTGTATGACAAGTAGAGTTTTACTGCACAACTTTTGGTACTTTAAGTACATCTTGCTGATTACTACTTTGAATGGAGGACTTTTACTTGTAGTGGAGTACTTTCACATTGTGTTATTAGTACTTTTACTACAGTAAAGGCTCTGAGTACTTCTTCCACCACATGTAGTGTTTTGTAAGCGCTGAGTAACAGTTATGACACAGAGTGTGTCGGGCGGCTGATGTAAACATAATGTAAACAGATCCGTTAGCTGCTAGCTGCTCGTTAGCATCTGTTCCCGCCGCTGACAGCAGCTTTAAGCGGACTGACGGCTGCCTTCAGGTCGGTCTGACCTCTCCGCTTACCTGTAGTTGTACGAGGGGAACTTCCTGCTCTCCGTCAGCATCATCTTGTACAGAGAAATCACCTGCGCTCGTGTGGACGCCGCCATGATGCTGCTGTGCTAACTGCGCTGCTCCTCAACCGTTAAAGCCCTCAACAGGACCCTTCATGACGGTGTCAACGGAGCGCCTGTACAGAAATAACCGCATTATTTCATCTTATTATCTTCCTGCGTTTATCTCTTTAGAGAAACATCCTTATTTACAAATACTACTCTCATGAAAATCACTAAAAAACAGTTAATACAATTTTTAAAAAGATATTAATTTCAGTGCGCACACAGGCGCGTCCCCGCCGACTGGACAGCAGCTCAACGCTGGAAGTGACAGGAGGTGAGTTCGCTTTGCTCATTTTAACCTCTTAAAAACTGAACATTAACACAATAATGGTGCATTTTTATGAATGGACGACGTAGTGAGGTTATAACGGGTTACCTTGGGACACAAATCGGCAGCATGGCGGCCTCAAACAGCGCTTTATTTCCCTACAAAACGTG